>JAODUP010000162.1:0-32500 GCA_025642065.1 Paralvinella palmiformis
CATCATCATCATCATCACAGGTGAAACAGAAGAGGAACATATACAAATACTAGATAAAGTATTAGCACGTCTCGTTAAGAGTGGTGTCAGAGTTAACCTGGCAAAATGCTCTTTCGCTCAGGAGTCAGTGACTTATCTAGGCTATCGCGTAGATGCTGAGGGTATCCATCCGACATCAGAAAAGCTGGAAGCTATCGCTGAGGCTGAGAAACCGAGAGATGTCAAACAAGTGAACGTAATTATGCACAGATTGAAAAGGAGGCATTATCAATCATATTCGGAATAAAGAAGTTTCACACGTATCTCTATGGTCGATCATTCACGTTAATAACTGATCATAAGCCACTTGTTACCATTCTCGGTCCGAAAACAGCAGTGCCAACTCTAGCAGCATTACGAATGCATCGTTGGGCCCTGACGTTACAAGCGTATACTTACAAGATAGAATATCGCCGATCAGAAGATCATGCAAATGCAGATGCATTGTGACGATAACTGCCATCAAAGGAAAGTGCCACTGATGAAGCAGAAATATTCCAGGTATCATATGTACATGATTTACCTGTTGATGCATCAGATATCGCAGAGAAAACACGTCGTGATCCACTACTGGCACAAGTACTTGAGTACGTACTAGTTGGATGGCCAAATCACGTGGATAAGCATCTACAAGTGTATTTCACCAAGCGTCATGAATTGTCAACAGAAAAAGGATGTTTGCTGTGGAGGTCACGTGTGGTGATTCCATCTGTTTATCATAAAGCAATGTTAGCAGAGCTGCATACAGAGCACAGTGGAATCAGCCAGACTAAGTCATTGGCACATAGCTACCTGTGGTGGCCAGGAATGGATGCAGCCATTGAGAACATGGTACAGAAATGTCCTGAATGTCAATCGGTGAAAAATCAACCACCGGTGACGCCACTGCATCCATGGCCATGGCCCACTCGTATATGGCAGAGGATCCATATTGACTTTGCAGAGAAATCTGGTAAATATGTATCAGCAAGAAAAGTCGCCACTCTGCCGTTCAGTCCCCTGAAGAAACGTCCAGAGTTTGGATTTGCGGTTCGAGATTCTCTGTGCCTGTGTCTTATTATACACAGCTAAAACACGCACGCACACACACACACACAAAGAGAATAACAGACGGACGGACGTTATCAATAAACATATGTGTTGATATTAAGGTAGAAAGAATGATATTTTCAGACTTCTTAAAATGATATAAATTACTTGTTTCATTCAGATAAAATATGAACTGTTTTGACTGTTTTAGAATTAGCTCTGATCTAATCCGGAAACCTGTTTTATGCCACTTTTGCGTTGTCTTCAGAATCCAGATTCGTACTCGTATCAGCTCGGCAATAACACAGTAATCAGAGGATTACCATTCTATAAACACGAGGAGAAGAGGACATTTCCGTCATATTATATTGATATCAACAAATATGATTTAAGTAACTTTACCTTCATCACGGGCTCTAGTAGCAACCATTTCATGGAAAGTAAAGATCTGATAGCATCAATACAAAAGGTGTTCCCTTGGAAGCAGATCTATTATTATGATCTTGGATTGAAAAAGAAAGAAATCAAAGAGGTAAAGTCTGCCATTGACTAATTACGAGATTATTTGCGCACCACACACCACATACAGATAAACATCACGTGCATATAAATAAACACGAGTCTGACAAAGGTTTGGAAAGTATACATCTAACTATATTGTTATAAAATTAATTAGTTTTTGAAGTATCACTGCTAATTTCTTTGTAAACTTCAGATGGAAACGTGGTGCGGTGTGATTTACAGAGAATGGCGTTCTGACGGCTACCCAAAGCACGCTCGGACCATGCATTCCTACGCATTCAAGCCATTGATTATTTACGTAAGTAGGTCAGAAGTAGTACCAGTACACATTACTGAAGCAACACTTGTCGAGCAAAATAAGTGATTTACAGTCGACGAAACACACTCTAAAAGAATAATTAGTTATGCTAATTATATTGATCAAGAAGTCTCTTTATAATCCAATACACGGAACCATGTTATATTATTATGGCCGACACGATTTTCTTCACTGTTGTTATTAATCTTTTGTTTTATTTCTAGGAAGCAATCCAGACATTTAATGCTATTTTCTGGTTAGATGCGAGTGGACGTTTGTCTCCTAAGGTCAACCATAAGAATTGGAATTCCGTGTACGACGTAGCTCGTAAGACAGACGGCATTGTACAATTCGACAACACCGGAAGAGACACCTTTCAGTGCACGAATAAGGGCATGTATAGGTGTGTTTTCTTGACATAAAATGTAATTGGGAACAACGAAACATATGTCGTCTGCGATATCAGTTTAGGTTTTTATAACGTAAAGTTGACATTATGCATATTTTATTTTATATTTTATTGTATTTACATGTAACTGTATATTTTCAGATACCTTCCTGCTGATGAGGAGAAATTGAAAACATTTAATATGATTGGTGCCGGAATAGTATTACTGTATCGTACGGAACGTGTCTTTAATAAGGTATGTAAATTAATTATACCCAATTATCCCTGATTCCCTTAAGCTATCGGGTGGTATCGGATCCAGAATCTGACTCATCAGGAGTACGGCTCAAAGTTGTCCGACAATAAATGTTCTGTTCTAAAGTATCCACAGAGTAACCAATCGACAACTTATTCTGTGTATTTAGTATTACCTATAATAATAATGGCATATGTTCAGTGCGGTCTCGATTTAGCACCTGCCATCACTTCATAAATTTAACATCCACAAGGTACATTCCGGTTAGATGTTTATTAATTTCTATCAGACGTCTCCTGTACTTTAATGATGATTGATAATTGAAAGTTTTACGACCACCTTTGTGCACAAGGTAGGCTAAATGGGCCGAGCGACCTAAAATTGGTTGTTACATAGTATATCTAACTTCAGTAATCGATTAATTACAATTTATTTCATATACACTAATATAAATATTTCGATAATCCGTTGATCCTGGTACAGCTAAGAGTTTCTTTTTCGTACTTATGTCGAATGTACTCATTATTTCCGTCCCACGTGTTCAACAAAATAAATATCAAGACAAATGGAGTGTTCGAATGTGAGGCACTTAAACAGTATATTTAACATAATAATCAAGTACAAATCTTTCGTTTGTGCTCTGCTTAGTCATAAGTCGTTTTTATTTATCATGAAATAAGAGGCTCTTGTGTCGGAATTTGGACTGTGGGCATGATGATTGATGTTTTACGGGTACTTTTGTGCACATGGTAGGAGGCTAAATGGGTCGAGCGACCTCGTTAGGTAATGAAGCGAAGTCGAAGATGAAACAACCATCAGACATGCCAGTGATGAGATTCGAACTCAGGTGGTAGTGATCTGTAGTCCAACGCGCTACCGCTAGACAACGGAGGCGCCCTCCTTTACTTAATGACAACGGACGTTAAACTTGCTGAGTCATGGTTTTTTTTACCTGGTCGAATCTCCATATTTCGAGGTGTGTGATGATTGGCTGACGATGTTCCATTTGTCCGCGGTTTACCTCGATCAGTTAGTGGACAGTAGTTTTCCGAGGCACACGATGTCGTTTGTTCGGGATCTTGGAGATGATCCACAAAAAAGAGAAAATTGTCAAGTCTCCAGTAAATAAACACTTTCAAAACTAACTATAGCCCTAAAATATTGACTTGTTCTTGTTACCTGTCCATCCATTTCGACGTCAATTCTATTTCGCTTAATTCGTCTCTTTTGCTATCTGTCATATATTTGTTTCTTTTCCAAGGTCTTTACCCAAAATTAAAATAGCATATTGTTCTTTGACTTATCTCTAAACAGAGATTTCGAACAGTGCAGTGGCTAGGGTACTGTGCTGCAAACCTCCAAGTCAGGGTTGAGATCTGACTCTTCGCTGTCTTTATGGAATGTTTCCATTTGGAATCATCCCACGGACATATGTCCTATGTGTGATAATAACTCTTCAATCTAGAGATATTAAAGGGTTACTAAACTCTGTCTCTCGCCTTTCCATGAGGGTCATAACTGTGTAAACAAGGTCATTCTCTTTGTGATCAAATTACAAAGAGGATTTGTAAGATGGGCCGACTGATCTCCAAAGGTACTGAAGTGAAGTCAAAGATGAAACACCCCTCAGAAATGCCCACGCCGTGATTCGAACTCGGGTGGTAGTGATCTGTGGTCCAACGCGCTACCAATAAGACCACTTAAATGGATGAAAAAGTAAGTATTTAATTACGTTTATGCTTGGTTTATAAATACATATGAAAAATGTGTGTTAATTAACAACGTGATGGTCGAATCGTATTTAGTTGAGTTGTTTAAACTCGGTACTAGTCACACCTGGAGAATACGGTCGACGGGCATTTGTTAGGGAAACAGATCCCACAATTAAAGGTGCGATCCGGATCCGAACACACAACCTTTAGTTTGCAGCACAGTGTTCTAATCACTGCCCCATCGAAACGTCTCAAAACAACCTGATGGTTAAATATATTTTTATTGATTTATGTAATAAAAGTTTAATCATCGTACATCAAGCAACTGGTTGGAAAATTCAGTCCGAATCCAGAACAGATCTATCCAGTTCACTCAAATAGGGATATGGAACAAAACCCTTTACGGGACATAATCCCCATGGACAAAACTGATAGACAAAATCGTCGGTGGGTGGACAAAAAGGTTTTAGGCAACCAGTTAAGGAGATAGATCTTCTTCATGTGTCTTCTGATATGGATGTGTCAGAAGACAAAACTATAACAATGTTGAATAGTTTAATATTTTCTAAATGTAAAAGTGTGTGTGTGTGTGTGTGTGCGTGTGTCTAAATACATGTATTTCTGTAGTGAATGGGTTCATCTTAATTGAACCCAGTTTATCTTATTATAATAAATGCTTCTTTCATAAGTATCCAACAGGGGGGGAGGGGTTCTGTCTGTCTAGTTTCAGAACGATGTCAGAAGATCTGGTTTTAAGTATCGATTTTAGGAAAGAAAGTCGCCCGCGGTTCCGACCAAAAACACAAGATATTTGGGAACATTTGTATATATTCTCATTATTCAGTCCTGTACTGCATCTCAGGACACCGAATAGCCTAAATTGTGCCGATGTGTCGTTAAACTACATTCATCCATCCATCTGTACTGCATCTCCCATTGGGCGCCTCCGTGGTCTAATTGGTAGCGCGTTGGATCACAGATCACTACCAGCTGAGTTCGAATCTCGGCGTGGGCATATCTGTAAGGTGTTTCATCTTTCACTTCGCCTCATTACCTTTGGAGGTCGCTCGGCCCATTTAGCCTACCAAGTGCACAAAAGTGGCCATTAAACACCAATCATCATCATCAAGTACAGTGTCTGTCAACCACGTAGTGGTCAAAGTTAGTGCCAAAATATCATCCTCGTAAAACGATGGGCTATCAGAATAATCATCCCATTATCGAATTCCATTGTATTGACTTATTATAGGCACAATGGTTAATTGAACTGAACATTGAATATATAAACTTCCAATTATCATAATATATGCCGACTAAGTGGGCCGGGATTCCATTATTTATGCTGGTCCAGGTACTTCAATAGTCACGACTCCGTAAATAACAATATTGGCTGTAACACAGTTCAGACAACTTACTTTCTTACTTTACTTTGCCATGTTCAATATTTTTCGCCACTCCAGATTGCAACTGTTTCCGTAATATGTGCCCCGGTATATAACCTGGTGTGTGGCCTAGTATATGACCTAGTATATAGCCTGGTGTATGGCCTGGTATATGGCCTAGTTTATAGCCCGGAATGCGGCCTGGAATATGGGATAGGATATTGCCTGTTATTTGGTCTGATATATGGCTTAGTATGTGATCTTGTATATGACCTGTTCATTTTTCGCCACTCCAGATTACTAGTCGATAGCACATGCATCACTCGATAATCATTACGTTTCAGTATAAAAGCGTGTTATAATAGCAGCGTATGTAGACAAGACTGCAACATTAATTTAATACACCTTACTAATAAACCTTTCTTTTATTTCCACAATCCTTTCACCAGATTCTCTACTGGTGGCGCCTCTGTGCTCTGACGAAAGACTGCATAGAGCCGAAAGGTCATAAAATCAACTGCGGAAAGAACCATCCGGGTGTCTCCATCTGCCATCGATATGATCAATCAGCGCTGAATATTTTAATTGCTAATATGTTGAATTACGAAGGTAAAACGATACCCAAAGGAAAACGGATAATTGAGGTTCAACGTCATCCGACCAATTTCTATAACTTGACAACAGAATGTGATAAAATAGTTAATTAGTCGAGACTGATGGTTCGTTTTTAAGAAAATATTTTACTATCATATATAATTTAATGCGATTTTTAATATGGATGACTTTTTTTGTAAATGTAATAATTATTCTGTCATAATATCGGAGCGTTTTTAAAAAGCCGAACTCGCATGCACATATGTATCCACAGCGGTGAATAAAATAACACCGCAGCGATTCGTTTGTTCACTCCATTGACCCGAAAGAAAAATAGACCGAGCAGTCAGTGATGTTTGAATGGCCCGCCATGATCAAGCAGCGCTGACTTCCGGTAGTGGCAAAAAGCAACGTTGAAGCAGCTGTGCTTTGTGTTTTGTACCTATGAATACGGACATTTATTCTGATGTGTGCATTATAATTTTGTGTGTACAGACAATCTGTATTATTCCTGTCCTATTATATGCCATGAAATATTTAAATGTCGTTTTATATAAGTCCGTAGATCTAGTTTAGCTGGGATCAAATGCCAGAGACAGAAGGTCGAATAGACTAAATATAATATTTTAAATGTGTTCCTTATACTTACCGATGAAAATATATTCCTTTTGTATTATTTTTACTCCCACGGCTTATGCAACCAACGACACAACAATAATTCACCATTTAGAAAATGCAGATTAGATTTCGGTGCGCAAGGCCATTATATATAAATAGTTGGCTTCGTGTGTTGTAAGCATACAGCCAGTGACGTCAGCTCCTATTAAGGTGTTAATGAGACGATGTGCCAGGTCTAAATTATGATTTTATAAAGTAAAATAAGAGAGAAGTTATTACCCGTCATTGAGAGTATTTCCCCGAATTAAAGCCACTTCTTTAGAGTTTAATTACCACAGCTAGTTATGCCTCATTACAGTGAACTACCCGAAATAATTTTCTTACATACGATTAACAAAATATGTTTTCAATAAAAGCCACATGTCTGTGGAAAGGGAAAGTTTGATAAGTCAAAATGAAGACGCTAATTAACGCTGTAAATTGTATTTGTGGGAAATATTTACAAACTCGTGGAGAGTGGAATGGTAAAATATCATTCTGCAACATCCACATTTCACAATCCACATTTTATTTGAATCGTCCGTGTTTACTGTGCATGATTTGGCTAAAAATGTTCATGTTACGATTACGTATTCTTCTTGTTTAAAAGAAAATTATTTATTTTTTAAGTTCTTTGACATATCTTCAACCTCTGATGCCGTTATATCACCATTCAATTTGTTCTCACAATTTATGCAATAGGAATGGTGATTTGTAATGACGCGCGCACGCACGCACATACACACACTTGCCCAAAGTGAATTTCAGTGAAAATTTGTAAAAAGAAAATTACCAATAACACCTTTATACTACAAAATAATATATTACAATAGAATAAAGATAAAACTATATAAACTAAGGAATCTGTTATAGGATTAATATATTTACGTTTGTTTTCTTTAAATGGTTGTTTGTTCCAGCTATCGTAGTCTCGCAATGAAAAGAAAAACCCAGTATCAAGCATAATTTTATTAACATTTCTATATTTTTCCAATTGTCATATTTTGTACTTTGTGCCACCTTTGTTTACGGCCAACATTCAGTTAAGATTTGTCATATTTTACAATGTGCTCTCAAAATCCTTTAATCAATCTTCTAAAAACATGAAGTACATTAACTGATTTGTCATAATCATATGAACAATATATTTAATTAATCTTTTGAGCTCAATCTTCTAAAACGGAGTCTCTTCACGACATCTTTATCTGACGAATGTATCACAGCCTCCCCCCCCCAACACTAAAATTACTTACCATATATTACTGTTTAATATCCCACGCTGTTATTTATATCATGACCAATGTACTCATGTTGTTATTTATATCATATCCAGTGTATTCGGGTAGTTATTTACTCGGGTTTTTTTTTTAATCGGGTAGTTATTTACTTGGCTCCATATTGTATACAAGATGTCTCGGTTAACTCCGAAAGCCGTCGGAAGGCCATCGGTAAAAAGTGAAATGAAGTACGGTTTAGTATTTCACGTTCTGGAGTAGAACATTAATTAAAGAGCTAAAATAAATTGTTGTTACAAAAGATATTACGAGATAGATTATCATTGTTTGATTAGTACATTTTACATCCATCTGTGTACACGAACATCCATTTATAACATATTTTCTGGGAAATCACATCCCTGATTATTATATATTTTATTTCAGCAAGATTTAAGAATAGGCGATTTGTACAAAACAGTCGAATAAATCAGAAAATTATACTTTGCCTGTGAAAATAAATCGTTTTAATTAAAACTTGAAAAATATATAGAAAATGGTCTCGGTAAAGGAGCAAATATTGTAGTACGTTTGGAAATATTATTGGAAATATTATGCCTTTGCCATAATCTAGTTGGATGAAAAGGAGAATTGTCACGCTATTTGTGGCGGGATGTATGACGGCTCTTGATGTAATGGCACCGGAATATTTTTCGGGTAGTTCAGCTATTAGAGTCTAGATAAGTTACACCAGTGAAACTGGTGTATTTTGCATATTATGTAATATAGATTTAATTTATATTAATATAAATTGATTATATTTAGTTATTTTGTATTTCTTGTATTTTCTTTTTAACTGCTCATTTGACGCCCTATATTATCGCCCGCTCCAGTGTTTCCCATAAGAACTCGGTTTTTGCTTGTGTATGTTTTGTTTAATTTTTTAATTTTTCACTTATTTTATTTCTATAATTATAATGAATTATAGTAGAGATCAGTTGCTTGCATTACGATCTTGTGGTGATAATACCATTTGTTTAGCGATGCGCCCACGTAGTGGAAAACATCCTAAGCAGATTGGGTCTGATGCCAGTAATTTGGTCACTGTGCCAATAACGCCATATAATGGCACAGCTGTACAAATGTAAGTATTGGTCTTATTAACTGTCAGTCGATCTGTAATAAATCTGATGAAATATCTGATGTTGTTAAGGATATGGATCTTGATGCTCTTGTCATTACAGAGACTTGGCTGACTGGTAATGTTTCAGACCAGAAAATTGTTGGTGATGTGACTCCAGCTGGATATTCATTCCACCATGCAGCTCGGATTCACAAAAAGGTGGGGGAGTCGGCATTCTTCTCCGTGATTCTTTGAAGTGTGAAACCCATTTGCGTTTTCAGGCTAAGTCTTTTGAAAATTACCAACTGACTTTTATATCTGGGGGGATAAGTGTTCGTGTAGCTATTATCTACCGATTACAGCCCACTAAGAAAAATGGCCTGAAAGCAGCAGATTTCTTCAAGGAATTTTCGGGATTTGTTGACTCTCTTGCTACCAACAGTGGTCATCTGTTGATCTTAGGTGATTTCAATATACATTGGGATTGCCAGAGGAATGCAGATACCAAACAACTGGCTGACATTCTTAGATCTGCCAATCTCAGGCAGCATGTCCAAGAAAGAACACACAGACATGGTCACATCTTAGATCTTGTCATCTCCCGTGATGATGACAATTTGATTAAAGATGTGTCTGTGTCTTCCATGCTGTCTGATCATTTCCTTGTTGACATTAATGTATCTTTACAGAAACAATCTGTTTCAGCTAAAGTTATTTCATATAGAAGATATAAGTCAATTGACAAGGAGACTTTTCTTGCTGATCTGCGAGTCTCTTCTCTGGTATTGAATCCACCGGATGATGTGGATCATCTGGTGGATCTCTATGATAATACATTGAGAGACATTGTAGATCAACATGCACCTTTAAGGACAAAGGAAATGCCAAGCAGACCAATGCTTCCATGATATAATAAGAACATACAGGCTGCAAAGAGACAGAGAAGGTATTGTGAGCGGCTGTGGATCAGGACCAGTTGTGTGTTCATTTTGAAATGTTCAAGGTCAGTAAAATTCTTGTTAAAAATACCCTTGCCTCTGCTAAATCTGAATATTATAATAAAAAGATCAAAGCATCCAAGGGAAATCAAAGGACTGTTTTCAGTGTTGTGAATAAAGTATTACATAAAAGTCAAACTGTCCTCCCAAATAATATCAACTCAGATAAAGATATGGCCCATTGTTTTAATAACTTCTTCTGTCAAAAAATATTAAATATACATAGTGGGATCCAGTCCAGCACCTTATCACAGGGTAAGCCATTGGTAGAAGAGTCCTGCATATCCATGATGGATACATTTGAGCCTTTTACAGAGACTGTAGATTACCCCTAATGGGTCAGTAAAAAATCTAGGGGTTATTTTTGACCAATGTATTAACATGCATGAACATGTCACATCAGTATGCCGAGCTGCCTACTACCATCTTAAGAACATCCACTTTTTAAAAGCATTCTTGACACAAGAATCACTTTTAACTGTAGTTCATGCCTTTGTTACATCTCGTATAGACTATTGTAACTCCCTGTTATATGGCATATCTGATTATAACATTAATCGCCTTCAGCGAATTCAGAATAGTGCAGCTCGCATTGTAACAAATACTAGAAAATATGATCATATCACCCCAATTCTTCAAAAACTACATTGGCTACCTCTTAGACAGCGTATCCATTTCAAATTCTGTTAATAACTTATAAATCTATTAATGATATGGCACCAGAATACCTGTGTGAACTGGTTTCCATTAGAAAGTCATCCCGAAAACTCAGGTCATCCAGTCAGATACTATTGCAGGTGCCAGTGTCTCGGCTCAAGTCATATGGTGATTGTGCGTTTAGTGTTGCAGCCCCCAATTTGTGGAATAAGTTGCCGGCAAATATTAGAAATTCGTCGTCTCTTGGAAATTTTAAGTCTCTTCTAAAAACACACCTATTTAAGGTCGCTTTCACAGATAAATAATTATTATCTTTTAAATCATTACAGGGTTTTTACAGACATTATTTGTGGTATTATTAAATTACATATTATTTGTACAGCGCCTTTGAATGGCTCCTGCTAGTAAGGGCGCTTTATTAAATATACATTATTATTATTATATTATGATATCAGACAGTTGCTGAAAAAGTCGTCTAATGCTTTCTGTGCAGTTGACCCTATGCCTACATGGCTTGTGAAAGATTGTCTGGATGTTCTGATAAACCCAATTACAAATATAGTTAATAAATCATTATCTCTGGGTGTTTTCCCAAGATCCATGAAAGCTGCCCTTGTAAAACCATTAATAAAAAACCACACTATGGACTGTAATATTCTAAACAATTACAGACCTGTTTCAAATCTTACATTTTTATCTAAAGTTATAGAAAAGGCAGTTGCTTTCCATCTAAACAAATATTTAATCAATAATAACCTTAATGAATCACTACAGTCTGCCTATAAAAGTGGTCACAGCACTGAAACAGCCTTGGTTCGAGTGAAAAATTATATTATGATGTCAATTGATCAAGGTAAGCCAGTAATACTTGTTCTTCTGGACCTGTCTGCTGCATTTGATACAGTTGACCATAATGTACTTTTCTCTAGGTTAAAAGATATGTTTGGTCTGTCAGGTAGAGTACTTGAATGGTTTAGATCCTATCTGGAACAACGCTCCCAGAGAGTGTCTGTTCATGGTATTTTATCTGACATTCAGTTTTTGTTATCTGGTGTACCACAGGGTTCAGTTCTTGGTCCCTGGTTTTCACAATGTATACCCGTCCTCTTGGGATCATTGCGCAGCGATATGGAGTTAAATATCACTTGCATGCTGATGACACACAGCTGTATATATCACTGGATCCTGACAATGAGTTAAAGTTCTTGCTTGAAGAATTTAGAACATTGTATTGCCGATATTCGGCTATGGATGACTCAAAATCTTCTAAAACTAAATGATAATAAAACAAATATTTTATATTTGGCATCACCACATTGTGTTAAATCCCTAAAGACACCAGCATTACAGATGGGTGCATCTTCGATTACCCCTAATGGGTCAGTAAAAAATCTAGGGGTTATTTTTGACCAATGTATTAACATGCATGAACATGTCACATCAGTATGCCGAGCTGCCTACTACCATCTTAAGAACATCCACTTTTTAAAAGCATTCTTGACACAAGAATCACTTTTAACTGTAGTTCATGCCTTTGTTACATCTCGTATAGACTATTGTAAGTCCCCGTTATATGGCATATCTGATTATAACATTAATCTTCTTCAGCGAATTCAGAATAGTGGTCGCATTGTAACAAATACTAGAAAATATGATCATATCACCCGAATTCTTCAAAAACTACATTGGCTACCTCTTAGACAGCGTATCCATTTCAATATTCTGTTAATAACTTATAAATCTATTAATGATATGGCGCCGGAATACCTGTGTGAACTGGTTTCCATTAGAAAGTCATCCCGAAAACTCAGGTCATCCAGTCAGATACTGTTGCAAGTGCCAGTGTCTCGGCTCAAGTCATATGGTGATTGTGCGTTTAGTGTTGCAGCCCCCACTTTGTGGAATAAGTTGCCGGCAAATATTATAAATGCGTCGTCTCTTGGAAATTTTAAGTCTCTTCTAAAAACACACCTATTTAAGGTCGCTTTCACAGATAAATAATTATTATCTTTTAAATCATTACAGTGTTTTTACAGACATTATTTAGGGTATTATTATATTACATATTATTTCTACAGCGCCTTTGAATGGCTCCTGCTAGTAAGGGCGCTTTATTAAATATGTATTATTAGTAGTAGTAGTAAATGTATTAATTTATGCAATGGGGAAGATGATATTATGACAAGGTTCGGATTTACAGACGCAGAGAAAAGGGATACTTTGTAGTTCGCCGCAATGCCATTTTTGAGCGGGCTAAGTTCAAGGCTACGGTCATGGCAAAAGGATGGTACTGCCATGTTCATATACAGGGGGAGTAAATTACCTACTAGCTATGGACTACTACTCGAGCTATGCGAATTTTGCTCAAATCGTCACTGCCACTTCTTCAGATGTCATAAACCATTTGAAGTCGGTCTTCGCGAGGCATGGGATCCTGGAGGCAGTCGTTTCGGACAATGGTCTACAGTACACAGCTCAAGAGTTGGTGAAATTCGCAGATAACCAGGACTTCAAGCACGTTACCAGCAGCTCCCGGTACAGGCAAATTAACGGGAAGCCCGAACGACCAGTGCAGACGGTTTCATACAAAGCCTTGCTATCTTGCCGTGCTACACCTCTCGAATGCGGATATTCGCCATCAGAACTTCCAATGGGAAGCAGTTGCCTACCTAGATTGTTGTGGTGCCATCAATGCTCGAACCTCGTCGGATTGAATCGAAACAGCTGCGGTATAAACAAGAGAACATCAACCGACAATAGAAGAGAACGTGCAGGTGATTCCATGTGGGTACAAGATGTCAAGACTAATGGCACAGTGATCAGACAGGCTGATTCGCATCGCTCCAACTTGGTGCGAACGCCAATCAAACCTGGGGCGGTTACATTTCGTATCTAGATATATGTAGCTAGTACTGTTTTCAATGTAACCGAATTGTATCTAGATACATTTGTCAATTTTTCAAATGTAACTGTAACTTATCCAGATACATTGCAAACGTATCTGAATTTCAGATACATTTTAGATACATGATTACTTTTTTGCACATTATAATACTAATGAAGACTGTCTTTATATTACTGTATAATTTTAAGGTACACTCTGACAATTAATTGAGTGGCATTTAATACAAATTATTAGGAGAGTTATGGTAATTGTCTCATCTTTGACTGTATATTTCATGTTTTAAAGTTACCATATGAATGTGAATTAACGTTTGAGTTTATATTGTAGGTTGTGTTTCAGTGATTATTGATTATTTTTGTCTAATTGGTGTGTGGATTAAATTTCCATGTTGATTTAAAATAAATTAATTCCTATCCAGAAACCAATAGGGCTTCATAATTATCAGTGCGCGCCTTGTAAATTCTAAATTGGTTTGTTTTTGTTCTTTAACTAATTTGTCGGTGTGCTGGTCACTTAATAGGGCAGGTGCTAACCCAGCCGGCACGGACACGTGGAGTTTACGTTGATAACACGTAGTGCAGTTTCGTTACGTATTGCGACGTGTATTACGTGTCGATAGCGACGTGTCAATGTGTTTATCACTGGCAATGTTCAACACGTACATTCTACGTAAATACTACGTGTGCACTTTGCACCTTCGCGTTATGATGATGATCATGGTCGTGCAAACACAAAATATTTCCCATGATGCATCGAAGCCAAGAATGTGATGACATTTTCTCCATGTTTGTTGATGTTTTTAATTTAGCGGTTTGATCGAACCTCTCTGACAAATCCATGATATTCTGTAGGTAAATTAAACAATATGTTAACGATATTAAGGTGGTTATTAAGTGAATATATATATATATATATATATATATATATATGATTATCCGCACAAAATCCCCGAATAAAACCTTAGACTTAGGCTTCTACTTGTATCTGAGGAGAATTCTTGACTTCCTGCATGTTGTCAGTGCATGGTAAATAATAAACCCTTCATTTCAATCCCTTGTTCAAGTTGTTGTTCAAATCAGGTATTCTTAATTTACATGTTAATTATATCTATTTAGGGTCATCTATGGAACATAATGTTGTGTGTGATAGTAACAAACTATGCAATTGTGTGCACTACATAGTTTACTGCTGTTTAATTTTGTAAATGTGTTTGAATGGAATATTTATAATTAATTATTCTTCTGTCAAAATGAAATAATGCCTCATAGAAATGTTTGTAATCAACCTCAGGTAATGGTACCTACAGTTACATGTAGCTAGAATGTGCAAGTAAATTATATTGGGACCCTGGTATTTAACTGACCTCTATCCAAGGTCACAAAATACTTAGATTACAGGGAAATGGAGCTATCGTATCAGGAGAGACCTTGTTTTCATTTGTTTTGTATGTATAATAAGATTATTACAATGTATGTAGATTTATTGTCACATGTAATATTTATTTTATTAATCTCTGGCGCTACCGATGTTAAAGGTTTCCTAAAAAAAATCTTATTTTGTAGACATTTTGTGAAACACTAAAACTTATCTGGTCAATTTGTGGAGTATATTTGTATGTTTATATCTTGTGTAGCCGTATTTATTGTAGTTAAATTCTCCATCCTTTCAATTTAGACAGGTGCTATACCTGTAATATGTTGTGTAGATTAGATTTAGTCTGTCTGAAGTTTCATCTTAACATTGTTGATAATAAGTTGTATTTTATTAAATAAATTGTCATTTATTATGATATTTTTGTATTATTGCATGAATGATAGTATGAGATCGGTTCAATGTGAACTTTACGTGGAAATCATTACGTAATTTTTACGTAAAAATTTAGACGTAGTTTTCACGTGTAATTTTTTACGTAGATTTCACGTTTAAATAATTACGTAGATTCATTTAACATATAGTTCACCAAAAATATACGTAATTTCTACGTGTATGAATTACGTAAAATTCACATGTATACAAATCCGAAAGTTGCAATATATTATCAATTGAACGTGTTATTTGTAATACTTACAGAAAGTTATTATTATAAGCCGATGATCTACTGCAGACTGTATAAACATATGTAAAATGGAACTAAGTATAAGTTTGTTTGTGAAAGACATCAATCAGGTAATATACATGTACATGTATCTTTGGTTGAATAATATGCACTGTGACCGAATCAAACAATCTCATATTTGTTTGGTTTTGAGGACTATATGGACAACACAATTTACAACGTGGACCACATTGACAACATTGAAAAACACATTGGCTCAGTGTAGGAACACTCATTGGCACAACGTTGGGCCAACATACTATATCATTGGGCATGCGTTGGGCATACCTTGTTTCCAACGTTGGGCCAACGTGGCCCCCATGAGCAGAACTACGTTTTTCCAAGGTTGGTTTTCAACGTAATGCCAACGAGTTAATTGATGTTGGACCAGCTAATTTTACCAAAGTTATATTGTTAGTTGTAATCCAGATGTACTAAGTAGCATATTCATCTAAAATATTAATAACAATTGTAAGATTAGGTACTCACCGAACTCTGTTCATGTAGATCGCCTTTTGAAAATGGTGGGTGTTATCATCACGTTCCCATTTAGTGTTTATACATTTCAAGGAATTGGGGCTTATTCAACGTTATGACGGGGCTTCCGCGTGCATCCAACCCCATTATTTCCACATAAAATCAATGGGGATAAAAACAAATGACGTCGGAAAGGCGTTGAAATTATGTGCAACAACGTAGCAATCCCATTTCCACTTAAATTCTATGTGGAAATATTGTGGTGTGCCTACTGGCAGTTCAGTCTCAGATATTATGCTTATAAAAGTAACCCCGAATCCCACAATAACATTCATGAAATCTACCCGGTATCATATTAGATATGGTATAAAATTACCAGAGTGTCACCATTAGAGCCTTCTCGAATGTCAAGCGGCGGAAAGGGGAAAGTTTAAAGTCACGTGCTCTGACGTCAACTAGCACATGAATCATGTAGTCGACCCCATCCAGAAAAAAAGTAGATCACAGATCCTCTCGCTTAGCCATCCTCCTGAAAATATTCCTACCCACCACCTCCGGCGGGAGGGGGGCTCTACCTGCTAACTCCTATTAATTGATACAGTCGTCGACTCATTTATATAATTATGACACCTCGGTACAACATATTATTCATAAGCAAATTCACTATAGTGTTTACTTTAGCCATTTTATTAACGCATGAAGTTGCTTGAACCAAATCTACTGTAATATTCGTAAATACATTTTATTCCGAAATTAAGTGCTTGACTGATACTTGTTAACATTGTGATAAGCGGCTCATACAAACAGCTTGGACCATTGACCTGAAAGAAAACTAGACCGAAACAGGTCCCAACTTCCGGTTGGGGCAAACTCTAACGCAGACTGCTAAAATCACGTTTATAAACATGGTGAATTATTGTTGCCTCGTTGGTTGCATACGCCGTGGGCGTGAAAGTAATACAAAAGGAATATATTTTCATCGGCAAGGAACAGATTTAAAATAGTTGTTAATGCGCTTTGGGCAGAAATTAAGCTTAACTATTATTACATTTAGCCTGTTCGATAACCCCCGGCCTATCTCTGGCGTTTGATCCCAACTAAACTAGATCTACGGACTTGCATAAAAATACATTTACATATTTCATGGCATATATTAGTACAGGAGTAATACAGAATGTCTGCACACACAAAATAATAATGCACACATCACAATAAATGTCCGTATTCTTAGGTTCAAAACTCGAAACGCAGCCGCTTCAACGTTGCTTTTTGCCCCGAACGGAAATCAGCGCTGTTTGGTCATGGCGGCCCAATCAAACACCACTGGGTGCTCTGTCTAGTTTTCTTTCGGGTCAATGGCTTGTACCTAGTGACGTCAGACTTCAGGAGCATCCGGTCCGTGCCTGGCTTTAAAATGGCGGCACCTACAGACGAGGCACAGTCGATTCACCAGCACTTTGAACTGGATTAGTTAAAATGTGCTTGATTACGTTCATATTTATAATGTGTGTAAACATATTTATATTAATCATGGAAATTTGAAATGGAGGTGAACTAGTCCTTAAAAGATTTCCAGCTGAACACCTGTTTAGGAAAGGCAAGCACACGGTAAGCCGAATCCGGCTTAAACTTGTGCATCTGAGATATATTTTCACATGGTGGCGCCCTCTACCATCTGTCCAGGGTATGTCCAGTGCCGAGGCAGAACGACTCAACCGCCATTATTAGTTATCATAACGTAACGTAATTCACCAGTTGAACATTGTATGTTCTAATGATTGAAAAATATAAACCAAATTGAATGTGTGTTTTTTCTTCTTGAATACGCGCTTTGTGCTTCTGACATTTTCCTTTCATAACCATAATCGTTCGATCCCAGGACTTGTGATTATTATGCGTTGTTAACTAAATTGAACCTCAACTTAAATGCTGCCTGTGTGTGTTAAACCAAACCTTTACACGGAGATATACTGCTGTCATTTGAAAGGCGAAAAGGCAAACTCGTTATGGTAACACGAAATGGAAGTTCTTGAACGATAAATGCCAAACTAGTATACTAACACCTTCGTTATAAGTGTTAGTAAAGCTTAAAGGGACACGCACGCACACGCACACACACACGCATATATATATATATATATATATATATATATATATATATATATATATTATATATATATATATATATATATATATATTATATAAATATATATAAAAAGATATATATAGTATATATATATATATATATATATATATATATATATATATATATATATATATTAACAGGTCTTCGCGGTCTCATTCAATAACAAATACTATGTATTGAGTACCAGAGCTAGGAAACAGGTGGAATCAGGTCATCAAAGGTGACAAAACTGGCCCCCAAGTCCGTGTAATTGATTTCGGGTATTTATGGAATCACCGGAGCATGATTTTCTTCGATCACGCACCATCACCTTATTTGGTAATGAATGAAGACAGTGATAAAATCATTGCCGTACCAGGTTGATCTCTAATGGATTAACTTGATGTCAGACGGGAACTTGAAACGACAGGGTTCACCAACACGATGTAGCACTGAATGATTTTGTTTGGCTGAAAAAGTCTGGAGGAACTAATGACGTCAGAAAGAGACTCAAAAGGTGGATATCCACTGATAACTACTTCTCCGATTAAAAACACCACGCAATCCATGGTTGTCGTCCAGGGTTATCTAATCTTGAGTTATAGGTCGACACGGGCGGAGGAGGTCATCAGACCACTACCATCTGAGTTCGTATCTCGGCGTGGGCATATCTGAAGGGTGTTTCATCGTCGTCTTCGCTTCATTACCTTTGGAAGTCGCCCGGCCCATTCAGCCTACCATGTGCACAAAAGTGGCCGCGAAACACCAATCATCTGTTAAGTTTAGCGGTTTCAACCTCATTGGTCTTTGTGTGTTATTGAACGAAGCCACGTTGAACTTTATTTGGCCTTTTAAATGTTAATGCTAGCAACTCGGTCCTAAAGTACTGATATAGAATGGCCAAGTTGAGCGAATTGTTTTCTACCTACACCCACCTCATTCCTGTCTCTCTTGCTCGGCCGACAGACGTGTCACGATAACAATATTAGTATAAACTGAAAAAGAGAAATAATGACCAGATCTCGTTGCCATAGCAACAACTGGTACCGGGCTGACGTATTAGAGAACGGAGTTCACGTACAGTACTCCGTCTGGCGGATTTAGTCGATCCAGAGAGCGCCACCATTTTACATGATCTATTAAAACCGACAAAAAGATCGTTTGGTCAGCGTTTGTTTGCGTTCGTGGATGAAAGCGCGTTGTTCTGTCATCGACTTCGCGGCTAAACATCTTATTTCCCTTGAAGCTTCCAAGTGCTCGCGCCCAAAATTTACTCATTGCGAGTACGTCGACGTGTGTTAGGCGGGGTGGAAGAGACTCCTCCGTGTTTGACGTATGTTCGCGTCTGCGCACGAACCTCAAAATCACTAAGAAGGAATCGACTTCCACGCGGATGAAAGGATCTGAACTGTCCCACGAAGTCGTCAATACTCTCTAACGTCTGGGCCATTATTACGGTACCGTTGACCTCTCATTTATGGATGTCGTCTACACACAACTGACATCGAGTAGCCAGTCATTGTCCCAAACATATTGACAAATATATATATATATATATATATATATATATATATATATATATATATATATATATAGTTGCCTGATCATTCCGTGGCTCGTTTTGGTGCAGACGGTAGGATACTGCACGACAACAGTCCAGGTTGTTGGAACAAATCCGGTTGTGTCTAAGTATTGATACTTCATCAACGAACTTTGACCTTATCATGTCAACCTGCCATCTATTCTAATGACATGAAATTTATGTTTAAAGTTTTATTCGCTTTAGGTTTACTAGATGGATGGACGGATGGATCAGATGTGAGTCGTGTCAGTGGGTGGATGCCTGAGAGGTTAGATGCCCGATGTAGCTAAAAACACCGTCGCCTGGGTGATGATTGGGTGATCAACGGAGTAAACTCCAAACGGCAACAAATCTTACAATCTCGGTTTGGTGAAATGCGAAACATGGAATGTTGCTGTTATAACTATAAGGCTACTTTTGTCCTGATGGTAAACTTCCATCGGGCAAAGTGAAAGATGAAATACCCTTCAGACGCATCTCGGTCACGATTTAAACACCAAACACATTACCAAATCAGACAAAAGATTTGTCCCTTTGTACAAACGACATATTAATGGCTGTTTAGCGAGTGTATCGATGTATAAAGACTGATTTGTAAGGCTGCTCTTTTTGATCGGGTGAGTCAGTCCGTCGGTTCGTAAACAACCCTTTATCTCCATAAGTCGATATAATCCGGAAAATAATGACTTTTCATGTGGCCTCAGGGAGGGACAACAGGTAACTCGTTTTACCTGTCATATATACACCACTGGGTGGTCCCCTGATGATCATCCCAGATCGAACGCATAGGAGGGTAATTATTATAGCATGCTAATTTGCTATGACGGCATTAGTGGCATAAAATGAGCCGAGGGAATTGATATCGAATTATCTTTTTTTATCTTCTTTGCTAATACGTTTTTATCAATAGTTTAATAATAATAATAATAATATAGATTTAAGCAATATCCCTTACTAACAGGAGACAATCGAAAAAGATCTATATTGATAACCCCCCCCCGAACAAAATGCTGTTGATCGTTGAAGACGACCTTGACCGGGTGAGTTTAAGAGAATCGATATAAAATTTTCATGTCAAAATATCGGCGGCCAGTCAACATCCTCCGCGAATTGAGATTCGCTGCTTTAAAAAGACAACAACTGGCCGATGACGCGAGTCGAGACAGAGGTACCTGCAATAGTATCTGACTTGGATGACTGGATATTTCAGATGCTAGGTGATTGATAGATTCACTAGTTTTTTTTCTCCGTAAATACACTTGTGTTTCATCGGCAGCTAATGGAGTTTTTGAAGAGCTGGGAATAAATTAATCACATTTTCGAGTATTTGTCGAACTATGTGAGTTGCACTATTTGTTGTTGTTGTTGTTGTTGTTGTTGTTATTATTATTACAGCATATTTGCTTATATGCATTACACAGAGCTAGATTTACTATAATCAACAAAATCATCAGTATCGGTGGCTCCTGTCCGTCATTGTCAATCTATATATATATATATATATATATATATATATATATATATATATATATATATATATATATATATATATTCCGATATCCCAGGTGTGAACAGTGTCGAGATTAATCAACTTCGGAGATGGCTCCCGGTTTTTGAAAATTTCTGAAAATGACGTCATCATTTTTGCGACGATAATTTACATACTACGAACGGCGTAAAAAATGTCTCAAACCGGAAGCAAAAGGCAGAACCTGATGTAAATAAACACTGGGATTGACAAGAAGAGTAAAAAATACATTTCCTTCCGATTATTGTGTGGTCTATTCGATACTCAAAAGTGTACATTCTGACAAATATAGTTCCATATTTCACACGGAATCGTTAACAAAGAGGACATATATGTTATATATGTCCGCATCCCTCCCCCCCCCCACCAAGTGACTCCACAGCAACAAGCGGGAATGCATTCCTTTGGCCTATCCTCTTGATATCACCTCGTCAATTATTCAACAGGTAATGATGGAACAGGGCGCTTCGTACATTTGTTTTTCATATTTCGGTGATATGTTTCAAATAAGTATTTCAAAAAGGCGTAATTGTTTCTAGTTTATCAGCTGATGTTGTTTTCACGGCGCGCAGAAGGCTGGTTCGTATATCGCCATATCAGGCACTGTACACTGTGTAAGACCTTCCCCGTTAACTCGGCAAACAATCGTGATATATCGCGATGCAAACGCGATATCGTCAATATGGATGTATGCGTTTCCTTGTATTACACAACTGATATTAAAGATTAATACATGTATTTGTTTGTGTTTGTATACGTGTTGTCGTCGTCGAGTCTGGGCGCTGGTAACATGCAGGACATCCGGCCCAGGGGGCGACTACCCGGGGAAACATATCCCACAAACACAGATATGGGCCAGGTTCGAACCCACAGCCTGAAGATTTACGGTGGAATGCGGTGGAACACCATCGGAGCGCCCATGTATGTGCCTATGTATGTGTGCGTGTGTGTTTATCTGTATTGTACATGTGTTTATGCGTGTCTATGTACGTATATATATATATATATATATATATATATATATATATATATATATATATATATATATATATACATACATACTCACATCAAATGTGATCATTATTTAATATATATATATATATATATATATATATATATATATATATATATAATATATATTAATATAGATATAGATCGTCTATATTTATCATGCTGCTGACCTGTTGTTTACTGCTAGTCACGTGCTTATGTTATCCATATGCAATTCGAAAATAATAATTAACAATACTTATTTTATTATTATTCTTTTGTTCAACAAACGTCATCAAACACTATCATTAAATTTATATCTCCCTTGTATTACATGCTATTTTTTACATCGCGATCATAAGCTTTTTTCCAACTGTGTATGGTTATTTGATATATCGTATACGTTGATATCTCCTCCATAAATTGACACCGTCCGGGTAAACATTGCAATTGTCGTTTTTGTAACAATGGGTGGATACCGGATACAGATTTGAAAATAATATGAATATATTTCGGCGATTCTTAAATTTTGGCCATAAACGGCTATGAAAGGCGTGTCCTCGAAATGGGAATTTTACTTCAGCCAATTGCCATTCCCTTTTTCAAAACTGTACTAGTTTAGCCAGACGAGAATGTTGTTGTGATATGAAATACGAGGTGTTTACTACATGGGCGCCTCAGTGGCCTAATCGGTAAGGCGGTTGGACACAGATCTATGTTATCTGGGATCAAACCCCGGTCGCGCTGCATCAGAAGGGTGTTTCATCTTTCTCTTCACCTCAGTACCTTTGGATCTCGCTCGGATATATTGTCCAGCGTGTGCACAAAAGTAGTCGTAAAACAGCAACAAGCCGTATTACTCCTATTAATATCACTTCTGTTACTACTGCTACTATTTACTACTAAGGTTATGCCTCTATATAAACGAAAAAAATTATGATCAATGTACCAATTATAGGCTAATTTCCTTGTTACCCAGTAAATATTTTTTTATAGAAAATATGACTTCTTCAACACATAAAAGGCCTTTTATGAAAATCACTATAGTTTTTTTTACCAGTATATTCTACAGTAGCAGCTATAAAAGAATTGTTTTAAATATTCTCCTAATTTATTGATAAAAACTAAATATAAATTATGCTGAAACTAACTAAATACAATTCGAGTCTTCTTGGGCCTCTCAAAAGCCTTCGACATCATTAACCACACCACATTATCGAGGCCTTGGAGTGGTTCACGAGCTACGTATCAGATGGAAAACAAGTTGTGATGTACAAAATTACAAACTCAAACAGGTCTGAATCGGGGATAATAATATTGTAAATAAGCAGCTTCTAGCTGAATAGGACGCTATATACATATCACATATTATTATATTATTATTGCGTCGAGAGGTCGCATGTGGTGTGGCGCAGAACTGTGTATTTAGTAGAAGTAATACAAAAATATTACTGCAGAGTGATTTAAATCAAATAAAGTATCCATAAATGTCTCAAAAACTAGGAACATTTTTTGCAAGACATATATTAAAGACTATACGCGAAATATTAATTGGAGATAATCAAACGAAAATATCACTCAAGTAAACTCAATTTCTAAGAATATTAATAGATGACAAATTAAGCTGGCAAAGCCACATTGACCGTACAACAATTTAAATATCCAGTTGTGTATATCCGCTAAGCAAACGTAAACGTATATGGGGGGGGGGTCATCTTAAAGCTCTCCATCACTCTAATTCATCCATACATCTACGTTTTATTACTCTGGCGATCTGTTTTAAAACAGTTGACAAAAATTGAAATAATGCAAAATAAAGCTATTCGCTCAATAACCAATTCCCAATACAACGAATCAGCTATACCACTATACAAACAACTAAACATTTTACCCCTAAAACACCAATATGAACAACAATTAGGTAAACTTATGTACATTCTATCCCTTCACATCCAAAATATATTCCCCCTAATAATGTAATACATACACAAGACATGTTAATAATCCCCATTTTCAGCGATTCAAAGCCGTGATTTGTAGTATTTTACTCTATTAAAATCGTCTTTGGTTACCATACTGGATTGCTCTTCGATAAAATCAAATATTATTATCTGGTTTTGACATTTTATAAGCATATTAGTTAGTTGTGACTGCAAATATAACCAAGAGTAAACTGCATTGTGAGAAAATAATGACTTCCTTTTGAGGGCGAAATCCTGGACAGGTTTTACTATTCACTGAAATTATCTTTTTTCACAGTCCCTATTCAGGCTTATAATATAAAATATTGAATTCACAACTTATTTGTAACTGTGGCCTAACAAATAGGACAGATTATGTTGATCCTTCAGATGAAAACACATTTGAAATACGCACGACTATTTCGTATTATCAAACTCACACTAAAATAAAACTTTAATTCATTTCTCACATATTTATGGGAGACAGCAGGATATTCTAGAAAGAAGAAGTTTCGCCGGACTAACGTAAAGGATTATAATATATTTTTAATAGCCTTATCTACTTTCATCACTGAAAAAAGGCTATATCCAGAGCCGGTGTTTTCTGACCTAGTTGAAAATAGTTCAGTTGGATTCTTGTCACCGGGGTCAAATGCTAGCCAGCCTCTGATTGGCCAGTACTTCGGGAATCTTCGGAATGAAAAAGGACGATTAGCACAAATACATTTAAATCGAGAATTTATAAAATATAGATTTCATTGTTATTGTGAACTGTCACTGATATAGAGTGCGAATAGCGTAGCCATGAGCCGAGTTCCTTGGAAATTTACATTCTCTATTATTTTATGGGATTTTGTCTACTCAAAGCCTGTGTGTGTGTGGGGGGGGGGGCGGGGGGCTGAATACACGTGTGTATGTGGAATCTTGTTTTTTTATATCGGGGGAGTACAGGACTTGGAAAATATATTATTATTACATACATGTAACACACAAGGACTACAGCCCTCATGTCTTTTGTACTTATCATCAACAACACAGTTATCATTGTAATGCTGCACCAAATAACTATATTATTAATATATGATAGTCATAATAAATATCTACCTACCTACAACTATGATTACTATTTATTACTACTATCTTTGACTACTATTAACTACTACTATGACTATAATGACTACTATTTATTATTATTATGTCAATACTTTTTCTGTTACTGCAGCCGAAAGCGGCGCAGAATGAACCAGTGCCATTAGGCGCCTTGTTAGCGAAGGGAGCTGGCCATGACAATCTACCTCCAGTCGCTAGGGCCATGGCGCTACATGAATTCAAAATGGCGTCCCATGTTAAAACGCGAAGTAACACGTCTTGTTATAAATAGTCTTTGTTGTAACTATAGATGAACCCGTGGCACAAGAGATTTGATGCCGCTTATTGTATGAAAGTACTAATTTCTCTATCTCTAACATGTTAACGCAAACATAAACATTGATAATATTCCATGTATAAAAATTTATGGACTATGATAAACTGACATGATGAAAGTATGTTTGTAGGCATTTACCTCATATATACCTAATTTTTTTCATTAAAAAACCTGTGACACACAAAGCTGTGAAATAACCTAAACCACGTTCAATTATTTTCTGATCAATTGTCAAGTGATCGCAAATTGTAGGCTATGATTATGAATTAATTAAGTGACTGGGCTGTGAAGTCACTTAATTATTTATTTACAGTTTCAGAGCTTCGTTTCCTTCGATATCATGTGTGCACAATTAAAGAGTTAATTAATAAATGAGTATGTGATCATGTAACATATAGTACTAGTATTGGCAATTCATTTCAACCATGCACACACATGTACAAGATCACATGTGAACAACCAGAGAGCTTTTGTTTATCTGAGAAATACACTCCGGTCGCCGGAGGCGCCACTGGTTCAAAATTCAACATGGCGCGGCAAGAGTAACGCCTGTCTATATTTAAACTCTCGGTTACTATTAGTCAGAGCTCATCCGGGTCACTGATCTAGATTTACGCCCGACATAATATGGGTAGTAATTAGGTTTTCTGGACTAATCCCGGGGGGGGTTGACTGTTAGGTGACTATAGCAACTGACAAGCGGTTTCTTAGCAACTGGCAAACAACAGAGGATCCGAGCGTTAATTATAATCATTAAATATTTATTGAAGAGTTTCGCAAGCTGATCGTAGCCACGAGCTTAGTCTCACTGGGACCAGATAGGCGAGGATTATATAAATAAATGGACAGATATTGTCCAGGTATATGTGTGTGTGTTGTGTGCGTGCGTGCGCGCGTGTGTGTTTGTTTGTTTTGTTGGCGTGGTTGCTTGCTTGCGTGTATTTTGTTTGTGTTTATTTGTTGTTTCCGGGTGTTTGGGGGTTACACATATACGGTGGCACTGGCTCAAAACATCAACACCTAAACATGCTTTAAAACCTCCTATTCCTTTTTGTACCTCATCCATAAATCTATTCACGAATAAATATATACGCATGAACCTAAATATATAAAATACTAAACATATATATATATATATATATATATATATATATGGGGGGTGCTATTAAACCTGTGCGGTGCAACTAATCCGTTTTCCGTACGTGACAAATGTGTCACGCCCACAGGGAAGCGGTTGTATATAGGTTACACACAGGAAGCGGAAGCACATACAAAACAAAAGTACTACTTGACACCACAACTCGCAGTAAACGATAGGTGGCGTATGGTTCAATGATGATAAGTCAACACATATACACGATTTGACTCAAATTTTTACTTTCTCCAGTAATTTCCCGTGGTTCAAAAGAAGCCTATGTATCAGAATATTAGACATTACGGATGTTAATCTCGGTTTCATTCTGGGTTCGAATGACTAAACAAATCCTATCTAAACCAACCGTCGAGACATAAGTTTGTTTGTTTGTTTTGTTGTTCGGTGAGAATTCCCAGGCTGTCGCTTATTCGGCAAAGCCTCTATGTTGGAGTGGTTGAGAAATCTCCCCCACCACCACTCACAGGGGAGCAGTACGGAAAGATGGAGCCGAAATACCATGAGGGTGGTCACTGCCGGAGTGTTTTATGTCCTCAGGGGGGTTTTAACGTCCCCCTTTATTTTAAATAATTCAGTGGAGACGACAGCGTGAGCCGAGAAATTAATCCCTGGAAAGTTTTGACCTCTTGCTGGGATCGAACCTGTGACCCTTGACACCAAAAGCCGGGTGAGAGACATGTGTCTACCAATTAGGCCTTTTATAGGCTCTCGGCGCGTCAACAAACATAACAGTTTCAGTTGAACACCTGAAAATTTGTCTTGCGTACACTGCCTACATATGGAGGTGGCGCGAAATGTCTGAGCCAAAAATAAAGTAGGAATATTTCACCATGGATTATTTCTGGACTTAGAACGAAATGTCGCTTCAATCCTGAGTTAATATTACGATTTACTCAAACCTAACAGCTAATCCGCATACGTTTACGTTCATCACTAAGTGAACGTTCATCCACACCTAATTTAGCGTCCCTTAGCATATGCGGTTAGATATGATGGAATCTAAATTAAAGCGCCTATCCTATCCGTATGTGTGTGTCTGCATTTTGTTGTTGTGCGTGTGTGTTTGTATGCGCGCCTCAGTTTGTGTGCGCTTTGTGTGTGTCTTGTGAGTGTACATGAGAACGCGCATACACATGTGTTGGCACTATTCGAAAGGCGACAGAGAGGAATACTGCGCACGTTCACCAAAACGTACACGCGAGGCCATGTATCTGTTACACGTTGTTCATCCGAGCACGACAGACGTGGTATCCAAGGACGGCAGCCGCACCTTCTTTACCTGTTTATCCGATGGGAGAGTTGCACAATAAGCGAAATATTACACCTGTGTAATATTAATGATGTTACTAAAGATACCTCATAGTAGCAGTGTTTTGTCATCGATTACCGTACAGGTAAACGCTGATCACTAATTAATTAATCCCATGATTAGATCGTCTTCTGGCCAATGCCAAGTTTCAGGCCCTGAAACAGTAATTAGTATTCAAAGCTAGATGATGATTAATGTTGACATGATGAGTTTGAGGTTGGATATTAGAGCAGGTTAAGGTACAATAGATAATCCTGAGTTTCTGGTGATAAGTCAGTGTGTGTGTGTGTGTGTGTGTGTGTATGCTCCTGTGTGAGTGTGTGTCTGTGGGGGGTCACGAGCTAATTCCTTAATTGATACGTTAATCTCACCGTCTCTATATTTGTATTTTGTTCTGCCGACCTGGGTATATATATATATATATATATATATATATATATATATATACGTGAGTGTGTTCATGTGCATAGAAATATCCGGCAAATAAAAACAACTTATTAAATAAATATACACGTCCTTCTTGGCAATACTCTGATTCAGGTGAGGACTTTATCTAATATAATTATATATATATATATATATATATATATATATATATAATTAAGTCATAATGTTGGTGAATAAACGTACACATGTTTCACGAAGTAGAGTAGAGTGTAGAGGCCTTATTAAATCCACGCTCGCCATTTCACTTGAACAAGATCTAAACTAAATAGCATGGGAACAACTTTGACGTAAAGTTGAGGCTGCCAGATCTAAAGTAATGAAATGCCATAATTAGTTATTGACATTCTGATGGTTTGTGCTTGTAAATAATTAGTTATTGACATTCTGATGGTATGTGCTTGTAAATAATAACTTTGAATACTAATTACTGTTTCAGGGCCTGAAACTTGGCAATGGCCAGAAGACGATCTAATCATGGGATTAATTAATTAGTGATCAGCGTTTACCTGTACGGCAATCGATGACAAAACACTGCTACTATCAGGTCTCTTGCGATAAACAATGTAATAATGCTACTGTGTATATAATTGAATATAATTACTTACTTACTATACTTAGCAACAGAATTGCATTAATATCAACTGGCAATTAGGAGCATAGATTCTGGATGACACGAGATAAGTTATATAAAGCCGATTCCGGGCCTAAACAAGAAATAATCTTGAAAGAACGAAAGGTTACAAGGTCGAGGAAGTTTTCTTTCAAGCAGAACGCGTAACATCTCCCATTAATGGGTTTTTCCTGTTCACTAAAGATATAAAGGAGCCATTTCCCGTTGGTGTTGGTCCAATGTTAACAATTGGTTTAGAATATGGTCAGGATATTATTATATACTTTCACGAAAATATACAAATGTGTGATGTACTTTATGTACTGAAAATTGTTGTTGTTGTTGTTATTATTATTAAATGTATTGTTGTTGTTACTGCTGTTGTTGTTGTTGTTGTTGATTTAACAACAAGCGTGCTATTTTATCAAATAAGCCATAATTTATTTGTGAATCTATATCAGGTAAGCAATATATATATATATATATATATATATATATATATATATATATATTTATTTTTATTTATAAATAGATATACGCCCGGATATCGCATAACATCATCCATACCACTTAGCTCTTTTAATCCAGAAGGGATCCAGGATCCGACAATAACGTATTCAAAGCAAAACGTACCCATCTTACCTGAGTCAGAACTTAAAGCTAGCGAGAACAATCCACGACAACAACTCCATATAATTATATCGTATTCAGAGAGAGGGGGGGGGGTAATTTAAATGATCTAAAGATGTGCTGGATGTATATCACAATCAGGGAGCGTGCTTCGATAATACTGAACCGTGTGAAATAATAAAACTATCACAGTTGGAATAATACCACTCTTCCGACAATCCAACCTTCCGATAACCCAAAGTTCCGACACCGTAATAGAGTTGTGGACCAATGGTAATGAATCGTCCCGTAGATCAACATATCTGAGTTCGAAGCCCGGCGATGCCTCTCTTTGTCGGATGTTTCATCCGACAACCTCATTACCATAAAGATTCAACCCTCGACCATATGTCTCAGCTGTCATCGAGCCATGAGATTAAATTAATAAATAGGACGAGGTGACCCACATAATATGAACATCGTCGATAATTATTCATATATATATATATATATATATATATATATATATATATATATATATGGGGGGGGGGGATTTGGCTCTTTATATAATGCCTAAATTTCGCTGATTCATCGTAATTTATCGTAATATGGTGTTGTTGGAACACTGAGGCGTAGGAACTAGGGACGGTCGGAATATCGGGTTGTCGGAATATCTGATTGTCATAACAACGGACTATCTGACTAAACAGCAGACTCCGTCAGTGATTATTTCGTCTGTGCAACAGTCAACTCTCGCAACAACAACAACAACAACAAAGTAATACCAGTGGAAGAAAGCGGACGGAAAGCTTGAAATGGTCCATTATTCTATAGAATATTTCGCGTTCGCTCCTTGTTGATATGAGTGAGACTCGCTTTGGTGGGCAAACGTCAACGAATGCCAGTGTCTATGGGATAGCGTTTACAGGATAGTTCATCCATCAATAGAAAGCTTCGCCGTAATCATCACATCCGTGATCTTAATGGCCATACCATAGGATCTCCACGCTCCGCAGTTAGCCACCAGCGCCATCTGTCCGCGAATGTCTAATATTTCTTCGGCAGCTGGAGAACTGTGGCTAAGCCAACTGTTCATTACTTAGCCGCTTGAGAACTATGAGAGGATTGAAGTTCGTTTTTCCGGATCTGCAGGATTAAGAATGAATTTGATCAGTTGATCTCCGACGACGAAGATTCATCCCATTGCTCCTTCTACTGGACAGTGCGTTATCGTTTTTTGATGGTCTGGTCAGACATAGGAGCATATCACAGCCATATGACTGAGGAGCATACAAATGGCTCTTGAATTTTTTTAATCTCTTCTAAAAACACACCTGTTCAAGGTCGCTTTCACAGATAAATAATTACTATCTTTTAAATCACTTACAGGGTTTTCAAAGACATATTATTTGGGGTATTATTATATTACATATTATTTGTACACCGCCTTTGAATGGCGCTTTATTAAATATACATTATTATTATTATTATTATTTTTATTATTATAAATGTCTGGAAGACGTGATGTTTGAATATATAAACTTGATTATATCCAGGTAAACATGGATATATATATATATATATATATATATATATATATATATATATATATATAAAATCATTGAGAATTAATTATAATTTGAGACTCATTTTGCCACTGTAATATTGTTATTGTTTTGTAAGAGGTCAAATTGGTACCCTCTACGCTGACTATAAAACAAACGGGATCTTGCCGGCCATCGACCTGTACGATTTAGATGTTAAAAGTAAGGCTAATTCTTAAATCTGCCGGGAAAATAATTTCTATCTTTTATTGATCTATTATTGATTTTCCTAAATACAGATCGTGAACTAATACAAAATTTCAACCTGAATTGGGAATTATTAGCTAAATCTGAGACGTTCACCAAATCTAATCAAAACCTGGCTAGTAAAATCATTGGGATTATCAAAACAGAATCCGGATACATTAATATATTGCTAAATCGTCTTTCAGTAGGATGTTGGCTTCTCCGGTATTCCCAAATAAGCCAAATAATCCCCCTTTTTCAGTTGCTGCATAATAAATCATGTACAATAATTTAATTTTAAAACGAATTAGCTAAATTAGATGTTAGCTTTCAGATGGAACACATTAATGCTTGTAATGCAAAAATGCACGTTTTTCGTTATAATAATGACCTATATTACTGATTTTTATCATCATGATTTTGATCTTCATGATTTTTGTCATCATGATTTTTATCATCATGATTTTTATCATCATGATTTTTATCATCATGATTTTTATCCTGGCGGGTCTACCCGTGTCTTATCTTACACTAGGAATAGTGAATTAGTTGTGCTTTGTGATAAGACGTGCTTTGTGCCTTGATGTATGTCTGTCTTTCTGTCTGTTTACCTGTCTGTCTGTC
>JAODUP010000162.1:37500-50000 GCA_025642065.1 Paralvinella palmiformis
CCGAACTAAACAACTAGTCAAGTAGTTCCATCTACGGCCGCTTGGGGCGCCTCCGTGGTCTAGTCGGTAGCGCGTTGGATTACAGATCACTACCACCTGAGTTCGAACCTCGGCGTTGGCATATCTGAAGGGTGTTTCATCATTGACTTTGCTTCATTACCTTTGGAGGTCGCTCGGCTCATTTAGCCTACCATGTGCACAAAATTGGCCGTAAACCACCAAGCATCATCATCATCATCATCATCATCATCATCATCCACCTAGGGCCGCCTTATTGTATTTTGTATTGTCGGCCATCTTCGCTTCATATAATCCCAATGGTTGGCGGCCATTTAATTCGGATTTAAATCGCTTTAATACGATTCGTTTGACGACCGACTCTCCACCGCTAATCGGCCGACGTTCGAATCCGGATGATTGACGTCAGCAAATGGCGTGTTGGCCGGAACACAACTGACTAACACGCACATTATCGCCCGCAGAGAAACCGAAATGGAGGCGGCCGTGTTTAATTAAGTCCCGCGGTCAATAATGGCCGGGGAAGGCGGCGTCGGCTTAGACAGGAACCCGAATGGTTCCAGTCAGCCGAACGATCCCGGTCGATAGATGTCCTGTTAGTCGGAAGATCCGGACTGAGGACTGTTTATCCGTTTCGTTTGGCTGCTATTTCTGGATATTTTTATTGATATAACGGCGTTCCCGATTGGATATAATCCGACCAGGAACAAGTTTGGCTATTTCTAAGGGACTGGGTGGGTGGGTAGTGTGTGGGTGGATGGTGCCTAGTTGACCGATTAACTGCGCGATTGAGTGAGTGAGTGAGTGAGTGAGTGAGTGAGTGAGTGAGTTAGTTAGTCAGTGAGTGAGTCAGTGAGTGAGTGAGTGAGTCAGTCAATCAGTCAGTCAGTCAGTCAGTCAGTCAGTCAGCCAGCCAGTCAGTCAGTCAGTCAGTCAGTCAGTCAGTGTTTTATTCACTAGATACGTGAGGTGCTCGTAGGACACATCCCAGAGATACAATTTCTCTGGCCGTGTTCAATAGCGTGACCAAACATCGTGGGTTCATAATATTATTATTATTATTATTATTATTATTATTATTATTATTATTATTATTATTGTACCACATTAATGGAGCAACTCCTTTCGCGTTCAAACCCTGGACCATTGTATGATGGCCAGCCTACGCCGTGTAGAGAGAGAGAGGGGGGTATTGTTAGGTTTGCGGGTCAGTAATATATATTTTATTGTTGTTTGTTTGTCGTCGTTGTTATTGTTCTGCCATCGCCCGGAAGGTGTTGACATTACCGCCCTAAAGCTATCTCTAATAAACCAGCGTGTGTGTGGACAAACAAAAACTTCATTCTATATAAAAAATGCTCCGGCAAATGGTCTAAATAACCATAACAAAACAATTAATCGTAATATGGAATTAGATTACCAGGTAGACGAGACTCTCTCTCTCTGTGTGTGTGTGTGTGTGTGTGTATGTGCGTGCCTTTGAGTATGTGTGTGTCTGTGTATGTACGTGTGTTAGCTGTGTTTAAGATAATACGCGTAGAAAGCAAAACACCGAAAGTCTTTCATGACAGCGATATCAAACGATACAACCAACTTTCTTTGACCTCAAAGAGAACTAGACCGAGCAGTCAGTGGTGTTTGAATGAGCCGCCATGACCAAACAGCGCTGAAGCGGCTTTGCTTCGAGTTTTGAACCTATGAATACGGACATTTATTGTAATGCGTGCATTATAATTTTGTGTGTGCAGACAATCTGTATTATTCATGTCCTATTATATACCATGAAATAGGTAAATGTCGTTTCATGTAAGATCTAGTTTAGTTGGCATCAAGCGTCAGCGACAGGCCGGGGGTTGTCGAACAGGCTAAATATAATAGTTAAGCTTAATTTCCCGCCAAAAAAAACCCGCTTTAACAGCTATTTTAAAAATGTGTTCCTTATACTTAACGGTGAAAATATATCCCGTTTGTATTACTTCCACGCCCACGGCTTATGCAACCATCGACACAATAATAATTCACCACGTTTATAAACCTGTTTTTGCAGTCTCCGTTCCCTTTTTCCTCGACCGGAAGTTGGGACCTGATTGCCATCAAATCGGCGGCCGTGCTCGGTCTAGTTTTCTTTTAGGTCAATGCTTAGAACCAATACCATCATTCCATCTAGCTATTAGCCGCACGTTTCGTCATCGTGGCCTCGGTACGATGTTTTATTTACCAATTAGAGCGTCCCCGATTTCTTTCGGCCACGACCAAAAATCGGATCCCATTAAATAGGGCGTGGAAACAGCTTTGACATATATATCGAGAGTGCTACATTCCTATGCCGGAGGGCGCCGTTTATCACTCCATTATCGGTTCACTGCTCAATCATTCAGATCTGATGGCGACTCGACACCTGAAGCACATTCGGGTATCGGTAATTTCGGCCATTTTCGGTCGTGGCGCCGCGATGGTAAAACACGTGGACAGTGGAGGGGGGGTTCGTGTTAACCGTTATACCTCACAGAAAGTAGTACACTTCATCACACCTCTGCCACCACCACCACACTGGCGGACATTCGATCTCTGTCCCTTTTACGATAACTCTACACCGTTTTCGTTTGTTCTATTGAACAGCCGAAAAAAGGAATGTTACGTAATCGACCATTTTTCTGGTTCAATAAAGTTAAAAGGGCCAAAAACTAAATAACACGCTCTCAACCAAAACGACATATTGGCATTATGGTACGCTTAGTGTATTCCGTTGAGCTTTTATAGTCATGGAGGATTCAATATTAGATTACGATGAGATCAAATTCAGTAGGATGTTAAATTTGAAAAGCGGCCGATCCGTATTAATATGCATGAACGTGTGACGTCAGTAAGCCGACCTGCCTACTGTCATCGTAATAACATCGACTGCTTAAAAGCATTCTTGACGCGAGAGGCACTTGTTATTGTGGTCCGTGCCTTCGTTGCATCTCGTATAGACTAGTATAAGTCCTTCTTACATGGGATATCTGATACTAACATCAATCGCCTTCAACTCCCGTAGTGACAAATAATCGAAAATACGACCACATCGACGCCGTTCTTCAAAAACTGCATTTCTACCTGTTAGACAACGTATGCATTTCATGATTTTACGGACGACTTATAAATCTACCAATGACGTGCCACCTGGATACCTCTCTGAACTCGTGTCCATAACTTGAACTAGCATTAGGATATGTGGCGCTATAGTAAGTGCTATGTTATTGCATTATGTTATTATTATTATAAGTAAGGCATCCCGAAAACTCAGGTTATATTGATATATTACAGGTACCTGTGTTTTAGTGTCGTCCATTTTTGGACAGGTTGCCGGATAGATAACAGAAACGTGTGTTCCATTCAAAAGTTATTATCATCATCATCATCATCGTTTCTCTCCTCTTTAAATGGTCATGCATTTATATCCCCTCCCATTAACAGCCCATATGGGCCACGAATCATTACTATTATGGTTAACCTTGTAGACAGTTTGTAATGAAGGTAATCATGACCTGTATCATACTTCTGTTGATATTACAAGTCACGATGTTTTTTTGTTGTAATGTGACAAGATGTATTAAATTTGGGGAAATCCTACGTATTGTTTACCACGTCAGTAAATTTCCAGATGTGTTCTATCCGCAGTAAAACGTTCGTACATAATTTGCTGAACGGAACCTATCAAACGCATATTCACCACACGGATGGATGTGTTTGGTTGAGCACAGACTTATAACACTAGGGTTCGAACCCTGGCCGGGCTATGTCTCAAGAGCCTCGTTAATCGCGAAGGTCGTTTGACCCAAATAGACTACCCTGTGCACAAAAGTGGCCTTAAACTTCAACATTCATTCCATAATTGACAGGTATATTTACTTATACGAAAGTTATCCCGTGAGGTAGGCTTTTCAATAATCGGTATCACCATTGAGTTCATTCAAAATTAATTTAAAAAAAAATAATTTACAGCCCTACTACAATATAAAACGCAAAAAATGAAAGTACAGTCCAACTTTGGTGAGGGTCAACCCAAGGGATACTCAACTAAGTTGACACTAAGCTTACATGTATAAATGTGTACATATCTTATTCGTATATGATTACATACATGCATGGATAGATATTATATATTGTTATTAAGGGACTTTTTTAACCAGCCTAAATATAATTTAATCCAAACTATCCAAACACCTGTTCGTAATAACCCACTTCGAAGTGCTTGACCGTATCTGTTATAACACCAATTTAAAATCAAAAGATGCTTGGAGGAGAATCACTCATTGAAGTTGCATACAATTGAAATAATCACTCCACTAGCTTTAACGCCATGTCCACTAACATGCAAATAGCCGCTACAAGTAGATGTAAGTCAGATGAAAAAAGAAAATACAAGCAATTACTTGTAGAGTTAATTAATGATGCAAGCATTGGGCATGTAATCTTTGGTAATCATGTAATTGGACCTGTAAGTGGGTGATTTACCATGGAAATGGATTTTGCCGGGAAAAAATTATACCTTGTTTTTTGTAAAATTGACTGATGGTCACTTTAGCGGGGTTTTTAGCGGTGATTTTTGCAATTGGGACTGCATTTAGGTGGCCACTATGGTGAGGTGGTCACTGTAGCGAGGTGGTCGCTGTAGTGAGGGACAAGTTGGTATAAAACAGTAACAAAATCCAAGGAACTGTAATTTGGCGGTCGCTTCAGTGAGGTGGTCGCTTTAGTGAGGTGGTCACTTCGCCGGGTTTGACTGTACATAAATGTAGGCTCTGTATGAAGTTGTTGGCTTTTTCTCCTGGAAGTTTGAGTGGCAATATGAAATTGAATATACAAAACAAATAGTGCGTTTTAAAGTCTACAGATTTACTAAGCTATTTGACTTGTTTTATTAAAAAAGGCTCATTGCAATCAGCAATAAATGTACTTTTTGTGCCTTCACTTACTCGGAACTGAGTTAAAAGGTTTTTCCTCCTTAAACAATAGCCAAGGTACAAAATTTTATATTTAACGTACAATTTCAATTACATTTTCAACAGTATTTACGTTATATGAAATTATAATCGTAATTTATTCACAGTTATATTGATGAGGATAATTTACTCGTAATTACTCATCAGGTGTATTTATATGTCCTACACATACCCATCTCTGATAAAATATTAATGTGGAAAAATGGCGACCTGCTCTGAAATATTGCCACTACTTTGTTCTTCTAAAAATATATATTTTTCGTCTTGTTTTGTGTGTGTGTGCGTGTGTGCGCGCGCGGGCGAGCGTGTGTGCGTGTGTGTAACAAAATAATTGCGTAGTATAATTTATGGCCCAAAACATACCCATTTCTAAATGTACATAAGAAATGCCCTCAACACAGAAAGTAGCGTCGATAGGTTTAGTGAACAAAGTGCCCCCTAAATGTTGATAGCCGTGGGAACACATCATCCATAGCCACACAAGCTGAAATCGTAGATGGCAACTTGTGCGTACGCGCACACGTACGCATGCACCACCACGCACCACCGATGCACGTTGAGTTGGTACGTAGGTTTGTCGAGTACAAAGGCTTGATGGGCTGTGACCATCGACTGATGAGTTGTCCTGATATATTAACAATGTATTGAGGTTTACAGATGCATAGATTTATGGATGAGTAGATTACGAGAAGCAGAGCTTTATGGAGCTATAGGCCTTAGCAATCTCAGCCAGTGTCATCATACATACATATACACACACACACACACACACAATATATATAATATATATATATATATATTTATATATATGTTGTGTGTGTGCGTGTGCGTGCGTGCGTGCGTGCGTGCGTGTGTATATATATATATATATATATATATATATATATATATATATAGTGAGAATCCGTTAATCCGACAACGTTTATCACATGATAATATGTCGGATAAACGTGATTGCGGGACTATCGAGTCCGTGACATACCGGTAGTCAGTGTCACACATTTTTAGATCGTAAAGACATGCCATTATATGTAACAAAAATAATACGCAACATCCATTGTAATCAGAATGACGTTTATCATCTCGTCGGATTATCGAGGTCATTTTACATTGAAATGTCACATTCTGTTGGCGAAATGAAGTGTCGGAGTTGGAACGCGGAATGCAATTTTGCCGGATTAGAGAGTCATTTATAATGGTGTTAAATCCGTCACTGACAATCATTTTGGATAGATACCTTTGATAGCTTAGGTAGATTAGGATATTCTGAATCTTTAAGATCACAAAATTATTACAGCTTATTCTAAACACAAGCATTTTTGTTTCTTGCTGTCTAGCAGAATATAAGGACACAATCTATGGGTTTTTTAAATCTTCTGGCGTTCTAAATAGTTATTCTATAAATCCATCTCCAGAAAAACCTCTTAGACCCGAAAACAGAATTTTCAGTCTCAGGAATTACTAAAAACAATGTGACACATGTACTTGAAAAATGTTTTACAACCAAAACTAGCCTTGCTATTTGGTCTCAGTTAAATATCTGCTTTTGCTATTGCTGCTTTCATTGAAGGTAATAAAATTGTATTTATAATTTGTTCTTATAATAAACCTTTATTATATGCAAACCATACACGCACATGCACATGCACACGCATACACACACACACACACACAAACAAACAAACATCTCAGCCCTCTGTCTGTTAATGATTATTGACATCGCCTGGCATCGTACAGGTCCGGAACGCGCCATGAAGTAGCCCAGCAGCGCCCTCTATCGGATAATTTGAAACCGACAAACGAAATCACTTGACCATATTGATAATCGCTCGTTATTCGACGCATTGGCATCGACTTTCACAGCTTGATAACAATCAGAGCTGTGCCATGGCATGTGGACGTGTCACAAATCGAAACACTAAAACGGGGAATGTCTCGAACCGTAATAGGTATATATATAATATATATATATATATATATATATATATATATATATATATATATATATATATATATATATATAGTCAGAGTCCGTTAGTCCGACAAGGTTTGTCACATGATAATATGTCGCGGATAAACGAGATGGTGTCGGATGGTGGATTTGTCGGATAAACTATGTCCGGATTAACGGATTCTGACTGTATATATATATATATATATTCAGAGCAAATGTGAAAACAAATTAATCAACTGCGGCTCGTGAGCAATAAGTAGAGGGGAGCCGGAAAAGTAGAGGGGAGGCTGAAATAAGATTTATTCGATATAAACAGTGAATATACAACGTCCGCAGGATTATTTCTTGAGACGGCAAATCAGATTTGATCTTCTCATTCTGCCACCGAACGAGCGAGCAATCATTTCTAACGGCCATTTTGGGTAAGGTCGGATAATGGTAGGCTTGGAATACTTCAAAATTGATGCCCTTACCGGCACGCAAATTGAACATAGCCGCAGTGAATAATGGATTGGTGTGGCAGCGATTCCGTCTTGACATCCGACTGGAGAGCAGGCCAAAGACTGCCCATCGAAGCAACCGGGAAGATAAATTGATGAAAGCACGCACGCACGCACGCACGCTTTACCGCGGACCCAGTGGCAAAGTTACTACTACTACTGGTAGACCTCCAGGTCGGGGTTCGAATACCAGTGGTACATGTGTCTGTGGGATGTTTCATTTGTTCATCGCACCTCAAGAGTCGCCCATTGGCCATACATCCGGTGTGTAACCAATGCCGAATCTTAGCCATATATTTTGGTGATGGCAAAACGTTGTCGGAGAGTTTTAAGTTTGTTGCATTTTTGTATTGATAAATCTTGTACAAGGGGGCGTTGTTTGAGCTGTTTTAGGTTGTTCTTGGCAATCAACTGCATCTATTTCTAACCAATATTTGTTTTATTATGCTGTCAGTTCATACTAGATAGCCACAAACCCCATCCTGCAACATGTTTCAGCCTACACAAAGATCTGGGCTCTCACGAATCGAGGATCAAGTGAGAAGGTCGGAATTAACCATCTCGCGTTTCAAATCAAAATGAAACGCGTTCCCGACGATGGAATCATACCTTGATTAAATCTGAGCTGGTTGGTCCGATTTAAATGAAAGTGTCATTTTGCCGTACGCGGTTAAGACAATAGTTTGTAAAAAGCGAGGCCTTTTCTCCACAAGTCCGTGTTACGTATTATTTGAACTTACGTCGTTGTGGTTTTACAGTAAGTTACTATTCACACCATAAACGGTGTACTGAATCTGAGACTCGGAGTGGTCGCCAGGAAACCGAATTTGTAGGACAATAAATATGGCGCAGTAGTTAAATTTTGAATTGTTTTGTTGTGGTTGTTATTGTTGTTGTTGTTGTTGTTGCTGCTGCTGCTGTTGAATTTGGTTATTCAGCTCTGGCGCTGGACAGATCTGAGACGCATGACCCGAAATTTGTCTCCGAAAGTAATATCATTATTTTGTTCCAGTAGAAATCGTAGAAATATTACACTATAGAATAATTCTTCACAGATCACAAAACGTTAATTAAAATATTTGTGATTTTCTTAGCATGATATCAAATACTACGACGCACAAATGTGATCTGCTAATCATTATACATAGTACATAAGATAGTACTACGACTCATACATGGTTTGCTTATCATTATACCAAACGTATAAGCCAATAATACGGACTCATATGTGATTTGCTTATCATTATACCAAACGTATAAGCCAATAATACGGACTCATATGGTGATTTGCTTACCGTTATACCAAACGTATAAGCCAGTAATACGACTCAGCCACACTCACCTAACCCGGGAGAGACCACATTGAGGACGAGACAGATGACGGCTAGAGGCTTCGACATAACAGGTATGTAATCCTTCAGGCTCATATCGGGACTTCGAGATAGTGGCCGCTCGCCCGGCGAACCATCTCCGTCGACGAACGACAGCTTATTGCCGTCGACTTTCGGCTGCTGATAGCCGGGCATCACCGGACGCCATCCCAAGGCCCCGACTGGCGATCTCCTCCCGAACAGCGGCGACGGTGTGCTCTGATCGTCCGGACGTGGGGACAACTCGAGCAGGTCGACCTTCAGATTGCGCATATCTTTGGACTTGTCCTTCGTCGACGCGTTGGACGCTTTGAACTGGCGGAGGAGACTGGCCGACCTCACTGGCGGCCTCAGCGGCTGGCCTCGATCTCTCCGCCGACCGAGTACCGATACTCGAAGCCGACGATTCGGAGCCCGATGACGACCTTTCGCTGGACGAGCGGTCCTCGATGATTTGGTCGGCCCGTTCTTGGACTTCGCTGGTGCGTTTGACTCGGTGTGCCACCGACCGAGCGGGAGACGGATAAGCCGCTCCTGCCTCGCCGGCGGCCAACTCCTGCCTGGGACAGCTCTGGGATAGGCGCTTCGGCGAGTCGAGGATGCTCGAAAGCGAACCCATCGGACTTTCCGGCAAACTTCGGCATTCTCTCGACGCCGACGACGACGATTGGACGGACAGCGTCGGCGGCGGACCCGACTTCGACGTCGACTCATCATCTTCGGATGACGACCCCGAACTGGCGGCCAAAGATGACGACGAAGATGACGATGATGAAACTTCGGATGACCAAGAGGATGTTCGGCTCAGCGCCGCCGCTTTCCCTGAGCCCTGTTCCCGTCCGCCGTCCGATTCCCTGTCGCTGCTCATCTCAGATAATTCATCCAGGATTTTGTTGATGGAGAGACTATCTGGAGAGCAGGATCGAGAGCAGGCCATTCCGTATCCGGCTTCCGGGGTCTTTTCACGTCGTCATTATGGATCTTGTTTCCGGCGATGTGCAGGAACCGGATTCACGACCTAAAACAACAGGACAAACGCAACGCAAACGTAATAAATGCTGAAATGGGACACAATAGTATTAGCAACGAATTTCAAATGAGATTGTCATATAATATATATATATATATATATATATATATATATATATATATATATTGATGGATGTATGCTCGCGTTGACAGAGCCACTTCCATAGGTAATGAGGCACAAGATGAAATACCCTTCAGGCATATCGGGTTTGAGGGATGTTTTCCTGGAAGATCGCATATGGGTCATATGTCTTAATCATTTATTACGGACGTAACTACGTCCACGCCAGGTCAGATAATATTTTTTTTTACTATCAGTAAAGGAGGTACAATTGCCATAACGATTTATCAATGTTGTTTTACTGAACTGTTTTGTTTATTGAAATAATCCATTATGTATTTAGATGTTTATGAACACAAACGTAAACAATACCAGTATAGCAACTGAATCAGGTAGCTCTTTTTTCTTCCTTGTATCTATCTGTCTATCTATCTATATCTCTCTCTTTATATATATATATATATATATAGAGAGAGAGAGAGAGAGAGAGAGAGAGAGAGAGAGATGCTTAACTTTTGGCCATTATTGTCTGTATTCATACATCTAGAATTTCCTGGGCGCCTCAATGACCGAGCTCTGAGTGAAGGTTGTTTCATCTTCCACTTCCGCTCATTCACTTTCTGACTGCTATGCACACAAAGATGGCGGTTTACATTTCACATCTAAACTATTCCACTCTTATTTGTTTTTAAACCTTACCACTTACTCACATCAGACCGCCATCAAAGTCATCGAGTAAGCAACAGCGGCGTCTTCCCCGGATGTTGTGCTTCGCCGATCCCGTTAGAGCACAAGGACGTCGTCGTCGTCGTGGTTCGTTCGGGATTCGGTCGGACTGCGTTCGGCGGATGTCTCTTCTCTCCTCATCCGGTTGTTATGCGATTTCCGGTGTTACCGGCGCCACGTCGCGGTTAAATGATTGCTCCAATGGCCACATCTGGCCCGACGGCGGTACGATGTTGCCAGCTAACTCACGGTCAGTGGTAGGCCACGGCTCGGTGGAGGCACTGCGTCATCGTGTACGGAGCTCGACGTACGTGGAATGGCTAATGATAATGGTGGCCGATAAGGGTCATAATTCAGAGAGAGAGAGAGAGAGAGAGAGAGAGAGAGAGAGAGAGAGAGAGAGTGTGTGTGTGTGTGTGTGTGTGTGTGCGTGTGTTTGTGCGCGCGCGTGTGCGTGTGTGCGTGCGTGCGGATGGGCAACGCTGAATACAGGTGGATTAGACGTGCGCACGTTAACGGTATTAAACTCGTGTGCATTAATCCTCGCGAACGAAACTTCAACCGAGAGGGTACCATTAATTGTACGTAAGCTTATTATTAAATTAACACGCGCGAATAAACTTCTCGATGAAACAATGCGATAAATATCGGTCGGCTATCATGAAAAATAAAATGCGGCCATTTTTACAGTGATATCATGCCGAAAATCTTTTTTAACAGTTTTTAAAAATTATACACGAGACAAACTCGTTAACGACACTTTTAAAATTAACATGCTATTGTTTCTTTTTCGTTGTTGGTGGCGTTATTGTCCTAATTGTTGCTGCGGTTGTAGTCGGATGTTCGAATAGGCAGAGGCGCGCGTCACGTTATAGACGCACGGCTAGATATGGTATTATGGCCCTAATGGCTAACCATACATTGGCCGTTTCTACTTGTCCCCGTCGTCCTGACAGCCAGACCGTATCGATCTAGACTGTTGCTATCGTCCTATTCTGAAAACAATCCGAGCGTACATCCATCAATAACATGAATATCATCGGGACACACACACGCACGCACGCACGCATACGCACGCACGCGCGCACGCGCACAGATGGACTAATTAGCTAACGAAATGAGCCCGCTGACAACACATCGGCAAAGGACTTATGAGATGTTATCATACCCAGAACAATCGTAATATATTCATCTACGACGCGGTGTGCATTATTTAACAGTCTGTTTTAGTAACGGGGGCGCTTTCTTGTCGTGGGAATTGATTAGCACTTTTTTCGGCATTTGTGGGATGTTACATCCGTGGCGGCGCTGTTCCCAGGAATACCGAGGAAAAGAAGGGACCGTTCGAATCCACCGCCATACTCTACCACTGTTATGTTGCTGATCCTCTAAAGACTTTCATATAATCGTTTGTGTGTTTACGTCCGTTTGGCACGCAGCTATACAAGGGAGGTGGATCCGAACAGGGACGTTCCCAATTTGTGATCGAGCACTCTATCCCTGAACCATCCAAATCGAAAGAAACCGAATTAAAGCACACGCCGATGGTGCTGGCTGTTATATATTTTGTTATTATTTTATGTTTCGATTAGTTTTATCACGCCAAAACTAAATAAACAAATCGATAGATTTCGTCGGATGTGATAATCGTATTCCGAATCCGTTCGTCCGGATTGATACCAGAAATAGTCTCGTTCCCCTGCTGTAGTCATGCGCGATGAGTTCCTCTCGTGAAAACTGATCAACAAATAGAGTACGGATATTTTGAAAATATCATACACAATTATTATTGATTCCTGAACGATCCGGGGTTTGGGGTCAAACTGACGAGGATATATGACCTGATATTGACGCCGC
>JAODUP010000162.1:55000-82500 GCA_025642065.1 Paralvinella palmiformis
AATGAAAGAGTATGTGATCATGTAACAAAGTAACGCCTCTCTATATTTAAGCTCTCTGATGTGAATCCAAACGACAGCCAGACGGCACTAAAATGATCGTAACACTCTTGTAGATGAATACCTTTATGTTTGTTGAATACAATTTTTTTAATATTATGATCTTAATTCGATAGACGGTTTGAGCTGAAATGTTTGTATAAATTATAAATATTATGGATTGCTCTACTCGACAACTGCCATTCAATCATCAAATAATTATCTGAAGTTAAAGCACAGATCACACTCTCACTCCTAGATTTGTGTATACATGCTCTATGTCGTCGAAATGTTTTAATAATTTTGTGTAAACCTGACGATTTTAGTTAAACTGGACAGGAATCAGAAAAACAAATCTTGTGAGAATAAACTCTTTCGAACTATCGAATTCTTCACAATCCCGAGGGGTAATTATTTTATCTGGAACCCAAACCTTTTTAACCCTTTTTAAACATACAAAGTGAATAGGAAATAAAAATTATAAATTTAATTAAAATTTTTTATAATTAAAACCCACATCCGTGATATTTTAACATTTTTCCTGGGAACAAAACTTTTTTAGTTCTAAAAAAATGCCAAAAATTTGGGGAAAGGTTCCTTAGGGAAATATCTCCCAAATAGTAGTAGTAGTTGTTGTTGTTGTTGTGGTGGTGGTGGTGTAGTAGTAGCAGTAGTAATGATAGTAGTAGTAATAGCAAAGGGAATGGTAGTAGTAAAAAGCAACAAATACAGAAGCTGAATAAAATTTTAATTTTTTTTATTGTGGCCAATTTTGAATAAGGAGCCCCATCCTCCCTTCTAAACACACCTGTCTGTAAACCTAATACTCACCTTTGTTATCCTAATACTACACCTTTGTTATCCTAATACTACACCTGTCGTTATCCTAATACTCACCTGTCTGTTTCCTAATTACCCCTATTGTTATCCCAATATACACCTGTCTGTTATCCTAATACTACACCTTTGTTATCTTTTTAAAACCCTTTTTCCTAATACTACACCTTTGTTATCCTAATCTACACCTATATGTTATCCTAATACTACACCTTTGTTATCCTAATCTAACCTTATGTTATCCTAATACTACACCTATATGTTATCCTAATACTACACCTATATGTTATCCTAATACTACACCTGTCTGTTATCCTAACACTACACCTGTCAGTTATACTAATATTACACCTGTCTGTTATCCTAATACTACACCTGTCTGTTATACTAATATTATACCTGTCTGTTATCCTAATACTACACCTGTCTGTTATCCTAATGCTACACCTATATGTTATCCTAATACTACACCTATATGTTATCCTAATACTATACCTGTATGTTATCCTAATGCTACACCTATATGTTATCCTAATACTACACCTATATGTTATCCTAATACTACACCTGTCTGTTATCCTAACACTACACCTGTCAGTTATACTAATATTACACCTGTCGGTTATCCTAATATTACACCTGTCTGTTGCCATAATATTACATCTATCTGTTATCCTAATATTACACCTGTCTGTTATCCTAATACTACACCTGTCTGTTATCCTAATACTACACCTATATGTTATCCTAATACTACACCTATATGTTATCCTAATACTACACCTGTCTGTTATCCTAATGCTACACCTATATGTTATCCTAATACTACACCTATATGTTATCCTAATACTACACCTGTCTGTTATCCTAACACTACACCTGTCAGTTATACTAATACTACACCTGATATACCTGTAGATGTGTATCTCTCTCTCCAAGGTGATATTGGAATAAATGTCAAATCAGGAAAGATGATTAATCGAACTAGCGGAGTACGAATGCCAGAAGTAGGTCTAGACCGAGACACGATCCATATTCTGTCTGGGACGATTCTTTTGTCGGACGGTGTATTAGGCTGTCCATCCCGTGTCACACTGTCTCTATAGAAGTCCGGAAGTATATTCCGGAGACGGGATGAGATATGAGGATAGTTAGCCTTAAAACTGGGGTGGGGGGGAGCTTGTCAGTGGCGCGTGATGTAGACTTATTTTGATTACGAATGTATTAAATCTCCTGCCAACTCTAGTATTATAATGTTGAGAACGCTCACACATACACACGCGCGCACACACCCACACCCTACCCTCCAGACACACAAACACACACACAAACAGACAACCAAACACACAAACAAACAAACCGACACACAAGCGCGCACGCACACGCACACACACACACACGTGCGCATATGTATATAATCGTGATATATATGTATATAATCTCATAATTATGACAAATAAACTCCCTGGGTCTCTAATCCACCCAGTTTAATAAATATATATAAAGTACAAATTATTCGTGATGCTGAAGTGTGAAGTTTAAATAATTTTTTTAATCCTTATTATGAACGTTCATTTGTTTATTGAACGTATTTTAAGACCAGAGAAACATTGAGTGTAAATTTATCAGGAAATTCCAACCTAAACATATTGTTCACTCGGCGGGGCCACTTTAAGATACATAAAAGAACGATAATTAATGATCATGATGTAGCCAGTGGTAGAGATAAAATTTGGATATATTTATATATATATATATTATATATATATATATATATATATATATATATATATATATATGGAATTTTATTATTGATATATATGGAATTATATTTATAATTTAAATGTTATGAAATTAATTATTAAATACCTCAACTAATGGTAGAAACATTCATTTTGTTATTTTTTCTATTGACAGAAGTAAAAGATGGGTTATTAATTGTTGTCGTGCAGATATATGATGAGGAAAGATTTAAATTACTTGAATACTAATTGTAGAATGTATGATATGCACTTCACTGAAACGGAATTCATAAACAAGACAACTTATCTAGAATGCTATTCGAACTATTTTTGATGTACCAAATCCACCGTATGCATCCACTGAAATCAAATAGGAATGTATTAACAGATAGGAGACCTATACAGGAGACAGGGCCAGCTGTGATGATAATTAATATTTATAAATATTAAATATTATAAATATTAATGGTGAAAATTAGTATTATAAAATTAAGTATTAATTATAATTGTATGCATTTACCTCATATATAGCTAACTGTTTTCATTAAAAAAACCTGTGACACACAAAGCTGTGAAATAACCTAACCAACGTTCAATTATTTTCTGATCGGCTGTCAACTGATCGCAAATTGTAGGCTATGAATTAATTAAGTGACTGGGCTATGAAATCACTTAATTATTTATTTACAGTTTCAGAGCTTCGTTTCCTTCAATATTATGTGTGCACAATTAAGTGTTTATTAATGAAAGAGTATGTGATCATGTAACAAAAGTAACGCCTCTCTATATTTAAGCTCTCTGATGTGAATCCAAACGACAGCCAGACGGCACTAAAATGATCGTAACACTCTTGTAGATGAATACCTTTATGTTTGTTGAATACAATTTTTTTTAATATTATGATACTTAATTCGATAGACGGTTTGAGCTGAAATGTTTGTATAAATTATAAATATTATGGATTGCTCTACTCGACAACTGCCATTCAATCATCATAATAATTATCTGAAGTTAAAGCACAGATCACACTCTCACTCCTAGATTTGTGTATACATGCTCTATGTCGTCGAAATGTTTTAATAATTTTGTGTAAACCTGATGATTTTAGTTAAACTGGACACGGAATCAGAAAAACAAATCTTTGTGAGAATAAACTCTTTCGAACTATCGAATTCTTCACAATCCCGAGGGATCAATGTATTTTGACTGCTGGTTAACCATATCCTGTTGGTGACACCTTGTTAATACTTGTATACAAAGTAGAATACTGGATATATATATATATATATATATATATATATATATATATATATATATATATATATATATATATCACTACAATCGCGTAAGATATTCTGTAACATTTCATCGTGGAGATCAAAACTTTATCGCTAGTTGCTACGACACGAAAATAGTACTTTACAATAATAAAAGAATGGGGAAAGGTTCCTTAGGGAAATATCTCACAAATAGTAGTAGTAGTTGTTGTTGTTGTTGTTGTTGTGGTGGTAGTAGTAGCAGTAGTAATGATAGTAGTAGTAATAGCAGTAATGGTAGTAGTAAAAGCAACAAATACAGAAGCTGAATAACATTAATTTTTCTTATTGTGGCCAATTTTGAATAAGAAGCCCCATTCCTCCTTTCTAAACACACCTGTCTGTTATCCTAATCCTACACCTATATGTTATCCTAATACTACACCTGTCTGTTATCCTAATACTACACCTGTCGGTTATCCTAATACTGCACCTGTCTGTTATCCTAATACTACACCTATATGTTATCCTAATATTACACCTGTCTGTTATCCTAATACTACACCTTTTACTGTTATCCTAATACTACACTATCTGTTATCCTAATATACACCTTTGTTATCCTAATACTACACCTGTCTGTTATCCTAATACTACACCTGTCTGTTATCCTAATTTCACCTTGTTATCCTAATACTACACCTGTCTGTTATCCTAAACTACACCTGTCGTTATCTAATATACACCTGTCATTTACTAATACTACACCTGTCTGTTATCCTAATACTACACCTTCTGTTATCCTAATATAACTTTGTTATCCTAATACTACACCTTTGTTATCCTAATCTACACCTATATGTTATCCTAATACTACACCTTGACTAATACACCTGTCAGTTATACTAATACTACACCTGTCTGTTATCCTAATACTACACCTGAATATACCTGTTGTTATCTCTACATCTGCCTACACCTATATGTTATCCTAATACTACACCTATATGTTATCCTAATACTACACCTGTCTGTTATCCTAATGCTACACCTATATGTTATCCTAATACTACACCTATATGTTATCCTAATACTACACCTGTCTGTTATCCTAACACTACACCTGTCAGTTATACTAATACTACACCTGATATACCTGTAGATGTGTATCTCTCTCTCCAAGGTGATATTGGAATAAATGTCAAATCAGGAAAGATGATTAATCGAACTAGCGGAGTACGAATGCCAGAAGTAGGTCTAGACCGAGACACGATCCATATTCTGTCTGGGACGATTCTTTTGTCGGACGGTGTATTAGGCTGTCCATCCCGTGTCACACTGTCTCTATAGAAGTCCGGAAGTATATTCCGGAGACGGGATGAGATATGAGGATAGTTAGCCTTAAAACTGGGGTGGGGGGGAGCTTGTCAGTGGCGCGTGATGTAGACTTATTTTTATTACGAATGTATTAAATCTCCTGCCAACTCTAGTATTATAATGTTGAGAACGCTCACACATACACACGCGCGCACACACCCACACCCTACCCTCCAGACACACAAACACACACACAAACAGACAACCAAACACGCAAACAAACAAACCGACACACACGTGCGCACGCACACACACACGTGCGCATCTGTATATAATCGTGAGAAGTAATCTCATAATTATGACAAATAAACTCCCTGGGTCTCTAATCCACCCAGTTTAATAAATATATATAAAGTACAAATTATTCGTGATGCTGAAGTGTGAAGTTTAAATAATTTTTTTAATCCTTATTATGAACGTTCATTTGTTTATTGAACGTATTTTAAGATCAGAGAAACATTGAGTGTAAATTTATCAGGAAATTCCAACCTAAACATTTTGTTCACTCGGCGGGGCCACTTTAAGATACATAAAAGAACGATAATTAATGATCATGATGTAGCCAGTGGTAGAGATATAATGCATTAATCGGATATATATATATATATATATATATATATATATATATATATATATATATATATAATCATAGAGAGAGAGAGAGCAAATATAATGATAATCAACTTTACCGAAAGCTATTTTGCCGTAATTAAATATTAACTATATGATTATGATAATGAAGCACTCATAATATAAAGAGTGAACTGATAAAAATGTATTAATATTATATTATATATTATATATTAATATTATTATCTAATAAAACAACGAGAAGAATACTTGTTTTTGTTTGTTTTATTTCTCGCGTGAACGATTTTTGCCTCATTTCTGTACTCGTGTGACATTTCGTTAGAGTGACATCCCTAGGCCATAATATGTCCGCGATGTGGCCAGCGCCGATGCTGGAGAAAAAAACACTCACTCACTCACTCACTCACACACACACACACACACACACACACACACACACACACACACACACACACACACACACACACGCTGAATGACGCTAAAGGTGAACATTTTCCGTTGTATTGCGATGGATGAACACTGTACGTTAGAGAAAAACGGTGTAGAGGACTTCATACAATATGAATAATAATATTAAAAATGATATATATATATATATATATATATATATATATATTATATATATATATACCTTTGTCTGTTGATGCCACTCGCGTAGCGTGTTGGACCATAGATCACTACCACCCGAGTTTGAATCTCGGCGTGGGCATATCTGAAGGGTGTTTCGTCTTTGACTACGCTTCATTACAGTTGGAGGTCGCTCGAGCTACCATGTGCACAAAAGTGGCCGTAAAACATCAATCGTCATCATCTTGTCTTCATGTCTCGTTCATTTCTTGGTAATTTGCTGTTGTTCAAAACAAATCTACACATCATAATATTTTGACACCACAGATGCTGACCTCAGCTTCTTTCTGGGTTCGAATAACTAAACAACAAGTTCCTACCTATATCAATCGTATGGACATAGGTCCGACAGTTCCGACCTCGCAAGTTGTTGCCCTAATCAGAGCGAAAGTTAAGCCTTTTATAGGCTCTTGGCGCCGCAACTAACAGCACAGTTTGTTGAACACGTGACAAAACTTGGGTCGTGTACGCTATATATGGAAGCTACGAAGTGAATAAACTAAAAATAAATTAGCAATATTGCACAATGTATTATTATTGGACTAGAACGAAATATCGCCCCAAACCTGATTAAATACTATGATTTACTCGAGCCTAACATCTAATCCTCATACGTTTCCGTTCATCACTAAGTGAACATTCATCCACGTCTAATTTATCGTCCCCTTAGTATATGCAGTTAGGTGTACTGGGATCTAAATTAAAATCCCTATCCGCGTGAACTATTTGACCTATAATCGAGAACAACGGACTTCAAGCAGATTTTCTATACTGCGAATGACACACGTCGGGATTATAATAGCTATACAGTCAACGATTTTCCTAGATGATCGTAACCTAATGACTCACAATATGGGAAAAAACTGCCCCCAGCTAAATACCCTGGTATACTACAAATCCATCAAACAGCATTGTATGAAGTAATAGAAGCTTGTTTTACAAGGCCACTTAAAAGTACAACAATACATATTCTGCATTATACATAGCCAACCTGATAATTGATAACTAATGTTATGATGGCGACTTAACTTGTTTACATTGGTGTAATAAGGAATTTGGCTCGAAATAAGTCTTATGTCTAGCCCTGGCAATATGTGTTTTAGGATATAAGTGTTTGTATGTGGGGGGAGGTTCATATGTGTGTGTATGTACATATACATACATACATACATACATACATAGGACGTTCCAATAGTGCATTGCATCATAAACCTTCAAATTGTGGGTTCGAATCAGATTCATGCCTGTGTTTCGGGGATTTTTCCGTAAGCAGCCAGACAGTCAGACGTCACAAATCTGATCAGAGACACGCACCCCCCCACACACACACACACACGCACACATACGCACACACACACAACCCCCGCTTTGTACGAGAGAACAAAAGTTCCCATCGCCATTATAAGAAATCTAATCGTTACAAATTATGGAGAATCCCCGAAAGGCCAACATCGGAAGCCATCGGCCTAAATAACGCCAGCCAACACCGCGGCGACCTCTACCCGAAGCGTTGTATCGGCTTCGTTCATCCAAACTCACCGATGCATACGTTAACAAGCTTCCCGTCGTGCTGTTAGTTGGAGAACCCGGCGCCTCTCTCCGTGGCATCGGATGCTAGCCATCGATTCGAGCCGGCGAAAGGCTGTTAAAAAATTAATGCCACCGACCAGCAGATGGCGCCGGCTGTATGGCAACAGAGGGCGACGTTGTTACGTATCTTGGCACTGGACTGGTAGTCGCTTGGGTCGTATCTTAAAGCCCTGAACGGTTAATGAGGAAAAGAGAACTTAACAACGACGACAGAGACGGAGAAAGACGGAAGAGAGAGAGAGAGAGAGAGAGAGAGCTGGTCAGGTAAAAAATGAATTTGTTTTTATCGTCAACTGTTCTCATTTCCTTTTACTGCGTTTCTTTGATGCCCACTTCCTGCCATCAGCGAGTGCCTTCCGAACAAAGGTCAGTAGAGAACTTCGTATCAACAAACGCCGAGACGGCATTTTTAATATTTAAATTTATTTGCACGATTACATTCGGCCCATCTGAAGAACGTACACGCCTTGTTCGGCGATATATTGCATAGATTTATTAAACTTTTGTTCCGAATGAAGTCGACAGGTTCGGTGATTCGTCGGTTAGTTACTGGTTTGGTAGATTGTTTGATTAAACGATTGATTGATCTATCAATTGATCGATTGATTGGATACAAGCATAGGATTGACGTCATCCTGTATTTTATCGTGACTAATCCAGTATAAGGACAAGGTATATGTATAATACATTGGTGACTTTGATTGTTCCGTTCTATTCCCAGAGATAACATACTTCTAGAAGTCATTTCATCGCCCAAGCAAACTGCGGTATCTAGCCGTAACTACGTGATAACACGCCAGTTAGCCGGGGGGCGGGTGATCCGGGGGTGGTGGGGTGAAGGTGGGGTGACTGTTCATTCAGAGAATATACACTTTTTGATTTACAACACACGCACAGGGGCGCGCACGCACACGAATACACACACACACGTGCGTGCGTGCGTGTGTGTATATGGGGAGGGGGGGTTGTGACGACGCACATATGTATACGCCAGCCTCTACATAAGTTGATTCACATAAATGTCGGTGAAGCACATATAATAATAAATATGTCTGGAAATATTTGGAAATATTATTTAATATAATCTTTAGTATTATTCCATGTCGGGTAAACCTCTTGTCGTATTCTAGTTATCGTTTCGCACAAACGAGGAAGATGATGATGATGATGATGATTGATGTTTTACGGCCACTTTTGTGCACATGGTAGGATGAATAGGCCGAGCTAACTCCAAAGGTAGTGAAGCTAAGTGATAGATGAAATACCCTTCAGATATGCCCACGCCGAGATTCGAACTCGGGTGGCAGTCATATGTGGTCAAACGCGCTACCAGTTAGACCACGGAGACGCCCGCCCACAAGCGCGGATCTTCCCCTACAGAAGAAGGTAGCACGTCACACTACTAACTTCGGAGTAGCACGTCACACTACTAACTTCGGAGTAGCACGTCACACTACTAACTTCGGAGTCGTTGCGTCGAATTTCAGCATTATCTGCGTGTGCGAGATGTTACATCCTTCGCTAATACGGGCTCGGTCAGATTACCTCATTTATCTGGGGACTATTCACTCAGGGCCGTCTGTCGCAGATAAGACCAATGTCGATGCTAAACAAAACACTCACACACTGACAGACTCACTCACTCACACACCCACTCACTCACTCACTCATTCGCTTACTCATTGTTCATTCACACACTCACTCACTCACTCACCAGAGAACAGATTTCATAATGTGTCCCGTGTAAAAGTAACAACCAACACATCGACTGTAAACTCAGCCTCCGAGTAAGAATATTGATGACCTTTTTAATATCTTAAAACTTCCGATCCTGAATATTATTTATTATTCCCCTTGACTGACATTCTGAGCTCGTTCGGGATTCTTCATCTGCTGAAAACGTGCACAAAATGTGTAAGAGACAAGTTGAAGAAAAGAAATTAACACCCGTGTAAATACTTATATTTCTAACTTGTTCTAAATGCATCTAAAAGCCAACCGGAAACTTCCAGATGGCGAAAATGGATGGCGTCGAAAAGGCTGAGAAACGAAGGATACTATTTTATTTCGGAACAGATAACAATAGGAGAAGATTTCTTAGGAAGACCGAAAAACCTCCCGTTCTATATCGGTCACGAGACGCTGTGGCCAATCAGCGGCACGTTATATGCTCTCCGAACTCGTGCATAATTTACATCTCCAATCTGGCAAGACGACTTCTGATTTGTGTGGTTTCCAAGTGAGGAGCAACTGGAGCGGATCCAGAAAAAAATCTTTGGAAGCTAATCTATATAATCAGGTAACATGCATATTACCTTAAATATTCAGGTAATACATCTATAGATAATGGAGATATTTTGATACACATTACCTGAAAATATACATATTACCTGATTATATATATATATATATATATATATATATATATATATATATATATATATATATATATATATATATATATATAAAGAGAGAGAGAGGGGGGAATCAGAGAGATCGTATTTATAAGCGGTCAGGGCTGTTTTATCCATAAGGGTGACCAGGTTGGAACCTAGGGGCCTCGCAAGGACTAGTACCAGCACCCTACAACTGCAATGGTTAAAAGTACGTTTGGAAAAAAATTATAATTTGTTTTTAATTTGATCTGTTTTATTTAAATTCGATTTTTAAACTTTTTTTATTCTTGCGACAAGTCCCTGCGTTTCTTTGACACATTTCTTGCACCGTTGCCTACAAATTGCTTTCCACACAACTTTAGTCGTATCGAAGTATAACGGCACATAATCATATTTTCTGGAAGACATTTTGAAGCTGTTGACAAGTATCAAAATATATTGATAAATTACCAGCTGTAAATTACACAATACTGTAGTATCAAAAGTTGCAGAGTCATGTTCTGTTTCTGGTATGTAGTCAGCATGAGAAAATTATTAATAGTGAATCTATGTGAATGGTCACTTTATATACCCATCCTGGCTAAACACCAAGTGCTTAACACCATTAACTCAATGATCTCCTAAACACACAGAAGATATGACTTCATGTGTCAGATCATCCCCAAATTGATTCAATTTACCACAATGAAACAGGGTGGCTTCACTTGACACTTTTTATTGTGTTGATCTCCCAAGATCATTCCAATCATAGATTTGGGAGAATTGTCTATGGGAGAATTTGACTATGACATGGTATTGAAATGTATTTGCAATGTATATATATATATATATATATATATATATATATATATATATATATATATATATATATATATATATATAGTATACTAAGGCGCCTCCGTGGTCTAAAAGGTACCTAAAAGCCTGGGGATACGGCCGTTGGTAAATACGGCTCTGGGGGTCGGAGCGATGTTGTGTTATTTCAATTGCTATTGGAGTTGCCGATCGTGATGTGAATATTTTAAATCAATCTCAGGAACGATAAAAACCAATATAAATAAGTCAAGCATACAATTCATGCTCTCTCATGTTTACGACCAAGAGAAATACGGTCTGATATTTTAGTATTTGTATGAACAAAGAAGACGATATGAATTGTCATTTCATTGTCACTTATTATATTGTTCCAAGCCTCAGTGTCATGACCAAATCACTTTAACAACTAATTGTGTTGTGGCTGTTATTGAATAGCTTGATAACATTGGTCTTGGTGTCCTTTATAGCTATATTCCATATATATATATATATATATATATATATATATATATATATATATATATATATATATATATATATATATATATATTAGGGTCTATTCAATTCCGGAATTGGAATTGATGGGATAATTCAATTCTCGAATTGGAATTGCTTATTTAGAAAAAGGAGATTGGTATTGGAATCGATAAATTCAGAACTGGAATTGAAGTTTGCAACAAAAAAATTAAATCCACAAGTTGATTTGTCATTACTTGGAATGTAGATTATTCGAGTGGGTATTCCAAGTTGGTACTCGGAGTAGGCACTCGGAGTACCTACTCTTGGTAAAAAGTAGTAGGTAAAAATGGAATTGGAATTGATACATTTGATGTGGAATTGGAATTGACCAAATGGAATTGTATATATATATATATATATATATATATATATATATATATATATATATATATATATATTTTATATTGATATGTTGGTGTGGATTCAGACCCATTATTGTCAGTAACAAATGGGGTTGCAGCCCTGTAAATATTTGGGATTCAGTAGGAGTCCTATAAGTTGATACCTCCTTAGTTCGGCGCCCGATGAGTAACATATGACTCACCGCAGCGCCATTCGGAAATCCTAAGTTCTGGTGATGGGATGACAGGGCGGCGGGGCGGCGAGCCGAGTCGAATCGGGTGGGGGTGGGCCCCGGGGGCGAGTTATTACATATTTGGTCGAGTTGACACCGGATTTTACTTGGCCGCCAATCGAATGCAGCCCGTTGTTTATGGGACGTTTATTTCCTCATAAGCATTGTCCGACGTCTGTTAGCTCGCCCCGAGAACCTTTCGGCCATTTTACCTGTTGTTAGCGTCCGTTTCGTATCCGCATTCTGCCGTAATCCATTCGCGTTTAATGAGTCGGCCAATCCACCCTCCACCGGCCACAACGAACTCTAACCGGGATGGTATTTAGACGTACCGACCCAACCCCCCCCTCCCCTCCACACACACACACACACACACACACACACAAACGCATACGCATACACACACACACACGACTTATTCTAAACACGCTATGTTTATTGAATGCTCCTTCCGAGCCCAATGACAATTGTCTGGACAACATCCAGACGTCGAACGGGGGACAACTACATATCCGCGGCGAACCTATTAAGAACACATCCCTCAACGTCCCCCGCCGTATCCTTATCGTGGCTGTTGCGCACAATATTGACTGCCAAGGCCGTGGCTTCGGTACGTGGTCAGGGGCGCCTCCGTGGTCTAGTTGGTAGTGCGTTGGATCACAAATCAGTACCACCTGAGTTCGAATCTCGGCGTGGACATATCTGTAGAGTATTTTGATGTTTGACTTCGCTTCATTACCTTTGGAGGTCGCTCGGCCCATTTTAGCCTACCATGTGCACAAACATGGCCGTAAAACACCAATCATCATCATCATCACTTTTGATATGTGGTCAGCCATTACTGGTTTGTTTTGTTTTTTTTTGGGGGGGGGGACTATGAACAAATGCGCGTTGATAAGTTATTTTGAGGTTTTCTTTTTTTCGCACTTTATTGGCCAAATCTTCGGGGTTTTTTAAATTATTTCTGGGCCGTTTTTCCTCGTACGACCCGTGCCCCTTTGTATACACCATATTATCGATTCAACTACAACTAGTCATATTTTCGCCCGTAATGTATTTCTTCCCGGACACTGAGCGCCGGTGTATGAGGTTGATCGTTCTCGGGTACGACAATCTTGGGCCGTTATTAGCCATACGTTTTCGGCCAATAGCAGTCCGCCGATTGCGACGACCCAGATTCGGCGATCGGATGCCAGATTCCGTCCCGGATCATCCCTGGAACGACCAAAACGGCCTGTCCAACTCCCGTCTTCGATGTCTTTATTCACTATTCATCAGCATTCTTCCGGAAGCGAAAGCCGCCTCCTTGCTCATGCGCTGCCGCCATTGTTCCGTCGAGCCGGCCTTTGTGCTGCGGGAACTACACGTGCGTAAACAAAGAGGTCAACACCTCTCGAAGTCAGGCGCTCGTTGCTCGGGAACCGACGATCAACGGCAAAACCGCGCAGCGCATTCGTCGTTCGTACTGCTAGATGCATTTATTTTATATTCCGTAATGTCGTTGTTGTGTTTTTTGTGTGTTTTTAGTGCCCGGTGCTGTTGTTATTGTTTTTTTTAGAGGGACCATCGATCCGCCATGATGTCGTCTTTAAACTGTGGTCGGGTTCGATAGGGATTTAATGGTTAAGTATATAGGTGCGCGTCAGTTGTACGCGCACGTAATAATATTGTGCTGCCACAGAGAAGGTTGTTGAATCGATTTGTTATTTCGTTTCCAGATATTTCTAGCAGGAATCGGACGATTAGGCTCGTCTTATACGTGCCATCATGGATTGTCAGTGGATGTTGATCTACGCCCTGGGACTCGTGCTGGTCCTGAATATCTCAGGTAAATTAATGCTAATCGTGTGTAAATATAACAAATAATTTATATAATATATATATATATATATATATATATATATATATATATATATATAAACAAATTAAAAACACATCAGGGTTACGTCACCGCTTTTGGGACCCATTAATAACGTAGGCTGGGATATGAGTGTGTGTGTGTGTGTGTGTGTATATATATATATATATATATATATGCGTGTGCGTACGTGCGTGCGTGTGTGTGCGCGCACGCGCGCCTATATAACTAAACACACACAAAATACACACCACGCACGCATACAATCACAGCTTGAGTAATAGTCAAATTTGTAATAGCCTATAAATGAGATCTGGTTATCTTCCTAGAATGTTCGGACACAACGACAACTGAGCCCAGCACGGTGACGTCACCTACCGGGACCAAACAAACCGAATACAACAGCACAACGGATGGTGTTAACAGTACCACGTCTGATGTTAACAGTACCACGTCTGGTGTTAACAGTACCACGTCTGGTGTTAACAGTACCACGTCTGGTTCTGGTGGCGGTGCCGGTAACGGCGGAGGCGACGGTGGCGGTAACGGCGGCGGCGGTAACGGCGGCGGCGATGGCGGTAACAGCGACAGCGGTGATGGTGGCTCCTCTGGTGGTGATGGTAGTAGCAGCGGTATAGGCGCGACCAGTGGCGCCACCGACGACAGTGACGGCGCTAACGGCGCGAACGGTACGACCTCTGGTGGCGACGGCGCCAGCGCTAACGGCAATAACGGCGAAGCCGCGGATGAGACATCCACCGAGTATGTAACGACCGAATATGTAACGACCGAGACAACAACGACCGAAAAGACTGGAGACGCCTCGGCTGGCACCAAGGTATCTCCCGTTATGTTTGATTTCAACAACATGGCCTTAAATAGACGGTTTGAATTTAGCATAAATGTTGTTTATTTTTAGCACATATTTGCATGTATTTAGCATATATTTATTTGGAGCTCTAAATCAGTGCTAAAATCAGTCAGTAATACAGTTGGAAAGTCAATGCCCTATAAACCTTCAAGTTATGGGATCGGATACCAGTGTTGCTGGATGTTTCATTCTTCGATAAAAGGCTTTAGCCTGATCATCTCGCTTCCCTGTGAAGTGGCGTCCCTCGGCTATATGTCCCAGGTGAGGCCAACAGTGAGGCCAAACAAACCAGTTTGTTTGGTTGGTTGGTTGGTTGGTTGGTTGGTTGGTTGGTTGGTTGGATTATAGCTCCAGATTAGGTACACTGTTCTAAGGACTCTAATTTGTAGTTGGGACTGAGAGTTTCAGTTACTTGTATCTCGACCCCCAGCTGGCATGGACCTATACAATCCAACGTCTACCGAAAATACCCGGAGATTGCACTGTTCTTAGCATGCTGAAGGGCGATGTTCATGCCCATGCGCTGTAAGCAGACAACAATGTATGTACTATGGGCCAGATGTCGGTTCTGGATCTAAGATAGTACAGTGGATATTCCTTAATGGACGAAACATGTTTATATTAACAGTTTTATCCAAATTATGGCGTTTATTATAACTTATTCGGCTACGTTTAAAGGGGGCACTTTTATAGTGCTCTGGGTCAATGTTTCGAATCAAATCGAGTTACCCGAGTTTGTGGATTGGAATTGCCCCCTCAGCCACGTGTTGAACACCGATGAGGCTAACAACTCCCCCCCCCCTCTCCATCACTTACAATACTCAATTTGCGATGTTTGACATCCGCCTAATAAAACTCTGAAGATGGAGGAGATTCACACGAAGGGCTTCCAAAATTTTCTAAAAGATTTCTGGAAAGTTTCTAATAATATTTCTAATAAACATTTTTTGAAAAGTGTGAGAGAGAGAGAGAGAGAGAGAGAGAGAGAGAGAGAAATAAGAAAAACAACAATATCTTAATACAGAGAGCAAGAACATTCGATGGTTGAGTATACAAATGAAGCACTCATCTGGTTGAGATTCTGGATCATCCTCTGGGTCAAGCTTTTTCGATTATAATCCAAATAACAAAAACAACAATACGATCGTAATCTGAACACTCCGATATGGCAGTAATATGAGAGCGCTGCGTCGCAAACATCCGGCTTGTGGATTCGAATCCGACTACAGGCTGTGTTTGTAGGATATTTTTCCCTATGGTGTCGTCCATCGGCCACGTATCTCAAGTGTGACTAGCACCGTGGCTAAACGACTAAACACAACAACAACAATAGCAACAATAGCAACAACAATAACCACATATCCACATATTTCATATATTACTGTTTCAGAATGGATTTTTATTTCAGACATTTTCATATATCTTCAAGATGTTACATAATTATAGATTAACCTGAATAACTTGAAACAAATTATACATCGTAATTTACTGATTGAAGGAGACGTAATATATCACATGCTGATTTATATATATAAAAAACCGGTTATGGCTAAAATACTACAATACATTATATACATATTTACATGCAGACGGGTGATTTACAGATATAATAAATACCTCATATAAATGAGTGAGTTTTAAGAACATTACTAAATCTTTTTTCTCGGATTGATTCAAGTTTGCTGATTGTGATTTCTGTTCGTTTTTTTTTTAAATTATAGATAATTAGGTAACAATATAGTCGGATATAGTCTGTCGTTTTTAATTGCATCTTTTGGGATTTCGTGGTTCGTAATTCTGAGACAATGACTCCTGTTTATAATATTACTTTATCTGTTCGAGTATTTGAACGAAAGTCATCTTTCGGTCAGGTTTCTGTTGGATTTTGTTACATAGTTCACGAGTGTTAATTAGACCCTCAGTTTCCAAGAGGAGGTGGCAATGAGATAGTGTAAGTTTGTCTGCTATTGTAATCGTTTACGTCGAGATATAGCTACATGATATATATGTATAGGTCAGACATGGGGTCAATTCCATTTGGTCAATTCCAATTCCACATCGTACTTATCAATTCCAAATGTATCAATTCCAATTCCAGACTCTTTTTTACCTACTACTTTTTACCATGAGTAGGTACTGCGAGTACCTACTCCGAGTACCTACTTGGAATACTTACTCCGATTAGTGTATATTCCAAGTAGAATTGTCATGGAAGAAATATTTCGGAATTAAAAAATTAGAAGGTGAATTAATTTGTGGAGCTAATTATTTGTAGGAAACTTCAATTCCAGTTCGTATTGTATTAAAACCTATTTTAATATCTCTTATATTAATTAACATGCCACCTTATTAATCTTAAATGGATTATCCCAGGTTAATCAAACCAGGGCAATTATTTAGTTCGAATCCAGACGATTAATCGGTCGTATCCGGAATGAAATCAACAAAGTTTACTGATGAACCTCCGATATCCGCATCATATTCCATTCTTTGACGTGGTGAGGGACGTCTTGTATGTCTCAGTGACCCAGAGAGCTATGCCAGCAGGATATTTGGCTTTTATTGAGGACACAAGTTGCACAGGTCAATGGGTAGAGGTTAGACTGATATGGACTAAGGGTGAAGTAACCTTAACGAAAATCGGGAGTGCTGAAGTCGAGTATATTGGGGCGCACGGCCGACTCTAATAGAACACAATAGCATGCATTTAATTATACATATTATTATCAATAATAACTGATATTAAGTGAAAGAACCTCCTCTACAGTTTTCCCCACCGCCGGCAAGGCTTTATGAACAGGTTAAAAGTTCAATGAGTACATCTCGACCTATACATCCTTAGTGTACCTAACCGCCACTAGATGTCGTACTATAGCACTTAATCCACCGTCATTCATAGCCGCATCCAGTCAGCTCCTCATTTATAGCCGCATCAAGCCAATGAGCGGTCATTACTTTGTTTGGTGGATTCGAATGGGGGTTCTCAGACTTTTAGTCTCGCGCTCTACCACTAAGCCAGCCCCGGTATATCCCGGGACATATATTACGAGCTATAACCCGTAACTGACCGACTTCATCCATGACGACGACCAATACGTTTTATGCCGTCCGGATCAACCAGACAGCGTGCAGCACAACTCTACACATACTATTGATATTCCGCTGAACCTTCAATGACACCTTCAATGTACATCTGATAACACGGAGCATCACCTGCGGCTGATATAACGCGTCGTCCGTTAACAGGTGATCAATACGTTAGTATGATCTGATTACCAACCCAAATCCCCCCCCCACATCCCCCACCTATACTCGCCTGCTACGAATGGAACTTTCTTCATTGTATTTCCCTACCTTACGGGGCACATTAGACACAAAACAACGTGGCAAATCTCAAGGCCGAAATTAAAGTTAATCTGCACAATCAGGTAATATCTATATTACCCGAAATATTCAGGTAATATATATTAAATCTCAGTTAGAAATAAATGTTTCAGGTAATATATATATATATACATTACCTGCAAATTTCAGGTAATATACATATTACCTGATTATACAGATTAAATGTAATATATATATATATATATATATATATATATATATATATATATATTATACGAAGAAACAAATAATCTGTCAATCAAATCAAAAGGGTCAGAAACATCCGTTGAATATTCTGCGTCTTTAACGACATCGGCCAATTCTAACTCCGTTACAGATTTACCGAAAAATCCATAACGGAGTAATTAAACTGAACTAGCGTCAGCATCTTAACATACGGTCGTACACGGCCCGAGGAACTGCTTCCTCGTCCTCGGATGAATGAATGCACTGCTATAATATGCATCCCCGGTCGAGTTTTGTGTGGATTGTTTTTTCTCCATTCCGTAAATTATTAAATACCAGACGGTTATCTCGTGACAGGTGAGATCCTGAACCCCCGATCGCGGGGTGTGGATGTGTGTGTTTTGTGTGTGTGTGTGTGTGTGTGTGTGTGTGTGTGTGTGTGTGTGTGTGTGTGTGTGTGTGTGTGTTAGTGAGGAGAACATCGTTTTTTTAAACCGGAAATAGTTTCGCTCTTCGGAAAAATTTAGATTTTAATGTTTTATTGCCATAAATCATCAAATATTTCGTACGGCCAAGATAAGCTAAACGGGCCGAGCGAGCGAGCTCCAAAGGTAATGAAGGGAAGTGAAAGATGAAACGCTATAGATCTGTGGCTAACTGCGTTCCCATTTAGGCCACGGAGGCGCCGTGCATGAGTTGACTCGCCTGTATACTTAGGCATGTATGTGTGTATGAGTAGACTAGGCCAAGTAAAGGTTGTTGACCTTGGCTAGTAATATATGTCACTGTAGCACTACTTGAAGGTCTTTCGATGGTTTCACGTTTTTTATCTTCGCTTTAGGCTCAACTAGTTATGAACCAATTCGCTTGTTAATGTTGTTATTGTTGTTATATAATGATAATGATGTTTGATTTATACAGCACCACATTCAGCTGTGCTGTTCTGGGGGGGGGGGGGTACATTATTATTATTATCCCCGACTCAGACCCGCTTCGATCCAGCGCCCACACCTCAACTCCCGATGGCGCATACGACGCGCGCTGCCGCTATAGGCGCACAGCATTACATAGAGCCATCAGACATGCCGTCGGGTTCTCACTTCCGGCTCGAGCAACCGGTCGCCGCATGACGACATCGCAGCTCCGGAGCCTCGAACCCGCGACCCTGCGGTTACGAGTCCTACGCCCCAACCGACTGCGCCATCACGGGATATTTCTAACGCGACGTGACCGGAGTCATTGATCGGCAACAAAGTACGGGCATTTAAGTATTTGTGAGAATGGATCCGCGCTAAGGTTCAGTTGATATTTAGCACAGCCGTATGGTGTACTCACCGGGAACGAGGTGCAAGTAGGCGAAGGGCTTAGCCTCGACGCACTCTCAACCGGTCAATATGGCCCAAGAGTGGCGTAACTCCTGTGGAAATGAGACGATCGGATGAAAAATCCAACAGGAGCGGATGCCAATCGGATTCGAATCCAAATTAAGATGTATGCAGCGCCGCGCGATTTCAGCTGCGCTAAAGGAACTCAACTCAATAGCAAAGATAATAGCCACTATATTTATCAGTAAGTAATTAACAACGTGTTGTCAACATTGCGGATTGTGTGGATAAGGAGCACTGTCAAGATCTCGCCTGTTTTCGGCATTTACTGGAACTCCATTTTCTACATCACGTATATATATATATATATATATATATATATATATATATATATATATTTATATAAGTAGATGGCGGTTGGCCATATTTGGTTGGCACTCCCGGGTTGCCATCTTGGCGAGCCATTCCATTGACAAGCGCCCATCTATGCCACAGTAAATGACCCAACCTCATTAATTAATTACGAGCCTTTATTCAATTTTAATTGTTTTTCTTTAATAATGTATACGATATTGCTATATATTAGCGCTTCGCAATGAAATGAGTTATTAATATTATAAAATAAAGATCGGCTCATCTTCGAATATCACTAATATGCTGCGGCGTATCATTAACCAGCATACAATATTAGACGTCTTTGTGCAATAATGTTTTGACATTTATTGATCTGTGCGGGTAGTAAATTGGCTTTACTGCTTGTTAGTTTCATATTTCTTTAACGTAAAATAATAGTTAGTATATGAATGTATGCTTTATATTCTAAAATGTGTTTAGCGTATTTACTGTCCCAATCCTTACTCGTCACAGTTAGAATGTATCCCTGGGCTTGTTAAAACATGGATTATTTTTAGTTCTTGTATTATTGCGACTGTGAGGTCAGAAGCGATATTTAAAAACATTTTAAGACGTGACCGTGCCAGAATTCTGGATAATTTGAACGATTACGCTGACACATTGAATCATAGTTACGAGGACATCGAGGTGGATCCTGATTTTATGCTGCTCTTCTGCCGCCATTCAAGATCAAATCAAACCCTGGTCAAGGTAGCGCCAGTCACCAAATAATTTGTTTAAATTGTGAAATGTACGAAAAGTACTGGCCTGAAAATACCAACTTATGGAATGATATACCATACATAATAATAATAATAATAATAATAATAATAATAATAATAATAATAATGATGGCCGAAATGGCAACCTCAAATGAGGGAGACGCACATGGTCTGTAATTTACAGCTTCCCCACGGAGACTAATTCTAAATAAATTTATAGTGTCACGGTCGAGACGCGAACCTGTCACCTTCCGCACAGAATGACCATAGCCATAGGTAAATAGTCTCACCCTCTACCTATGAGACATTGTACGTAGTTTGGCAGATGCTCGATGTGAACATCCAAACGCGGAACAAAATACCATAATCTGCTAGTTCAGGCACGCATCGACCTAAAACACACGCTGACGTATAGGAGCGCTCGTCTCAACTTTTAGTTTCGCTTGCCGCTGAGAGGCGCTACAGGAACGAATAGGGCATTAGCCATCTAGTGATATATATATATATATATATATATATATATCAGTGCGATATCAAAGGTTACAATGAATATATGCACATCAATAAATTACACACAGCCTATCTATTATTTATCTACAAATAACTTCTACAATATCGTATATTCTAGCCTTTGGATGCGCAATTGTTATTTTATGAGATTGGTTCTGACGTATTTTACGATGATCTGTCAGATATTATAACATGTGCAAAACACAAAAGCATAAACATCCTTGTGTGTAATCGGCATAACGAGCACGTGATCTGAAAATAACCAGAGACCGTGCCAAAACAAAACAAAAACAGAAACATCATGGTGCACACACAAACACACACACACAAACACACCAAAAGGCGTTTCCGCCTACATTTTCCGCCTTTATAATCTTGTTTGATGTTTGTTTGTTTTTTTTGCATTTCTTCAGGTGAAGAGTAAGAAGGTGGGCGGCGTCAAGAAGGAGGTCATCATCGGCCTTTCCGCTGGTTTCGGTTTCGGTCTCCTCCTCTGCATCCTGATCATACTCATCTGGAACTGCTGCTGCAACAAGCTCTGCAGCGACGGGGCGGCGAAGATCATGCCGGTCGATTTCCGGAACACGGACACGGCCGGCCATTAAGCAGACAAGCGACTGTGATAAGCGGTCGAAATCTATGATAAGCGTTTTCGACTGAACCGACCTAGAAAATCTTGCCATTCTCTGACCGTCCGCAATTGGCATCCGATTACTCCAACTACTATTATACGCGTTAACCGAATTACAGTATCGACAAACGCCGAAATCTCGATAAGTCAAACGTTAACGCTCCCATTAAAACACGCTCAGTAATCAATCGTTTGGTTTATCCGTAGGGAAAAAAGGGAAATAAAGCTTTGCGGAGATTTTAAATTACTTTGCATTAAGAGGCATTCCACATAAACAGGCTTTGAATTAACGAGATTTCACACTGTATACGAAAGTGGTGATTTGTGAGAATTGTACCTGCCTGCCCCTATAGTACGATATATATATATATATATATATATATATATATATATATATATATATTCTGTCACCTGTTCGGAAAGTGGAAATACCATTTGTCGTCAATGTAAACCTGATCTGTTTACATTATAGGCTACCATTGATCAACGGCAAAAACCGGTCACGATCCGTTAATATTTGATGTTTGTTATTATTTCTCCTCAAATCGTCTCTTTCACGAGAGGTCGTAATCATAACTTATATACACTCCAGATGAACGGACAGACCGTTTTCCGATGACAGAGTTCGTCTATTCAATAACCGACGTCATATCGTCTGCTTTGCCTCGTCCATATCACGTTTTATTCAGCGTTTACTTTCCAATCTTACTCCCGAACGCGAGGCATCATTTATCCGTTATCACGAATACTCCGAGGTCCGAAAATCGTCGTTCCGGATCCAGTGTCTTTTTTTGCATTATAATGGCCAGTTCTGGTTCGCGTGCGTGCGTGCGTGCGTGCGTGTGTTATAGTAAGGTATGATGTGTGCGTGGATGAGTGCGGGTCGCAAAACGCGGGCGTGAGCGAGTCAAGGGCATCTTCATGGGTTCCATGCCTTTGGCGTGTATTGGTTTATAGATGAGTCTATACGGGCACGGATCTACAAGGCCGTACACATCCTATACGACCATAATCTTAATCACTGCTGGGTACGATAAGGAAATGGCCGAATGTGTTGTTACGGTGCCATTCAACGGACGGTTTATACGTGTGGCGGATTAACAATGCTTCATTACCTCACTGTGATATTTAATGCATTTTTAATTTTGTTTGTTTGTTTGTTATTTTTGTTGTGGTTTTGTTTATTTGTTCCGCGGTGACATTCCATTCCCGAAGATGACCACATACAACAAAAATAATAGGATAAAACGTAAATAGTTTGTTCTCTTGTAAATTATATTTTATCGCTTTTGTTTAATAATAATAATAATAATAATAATAATAATAATAAAGATCACAATGATATCAACAGCGATTAATTAAGTGAATGACGATGATGATGATGATATTGGTGGTGATAATGATGATGATGATGATGATGGTAGCGGTGCTACTGCTGCTGCTGCTGATGATGATGATAAAATAATAATAATAATAATAGTATTAACAATAGGGATGGATCGATTATGGTTTCAATCCTACTGCTATACGCCTATAACGTGTGATACATTATTGACGAGTGCCGTGTCTTATCGAGGCTGTTCCTTCGTGTGTGACTGTTGCTTTATTTTGTGATAGCAGACCATTGTGTTATTGTATATATAGATATAGATATTTTTCACTCCCGTTTGGAAGATGGCTCGCAGTGACCTGCCTTGACGGCGTCCAGCGATCGCGTGCGAGTACGCGGTGTCGTACTTTCTAGCGTCGTTAGACCAAGCACCTCTTTTACTCCCGGATACCATTGATCCCCGTTTTATTCATTCATGGGACCGATTTAAAATATTCATGACGAACGGCTGTTCCGTTAGTAATTGAAATAATACTACATTGCTCCGACACCCCCCCCCCCCCCCAGGGCCGCATTAACCAAAGGTCGGGGACCCGAGGCTTTTAGATAAGTCAGATTCCCCTCGGGTACCTCAATCTTTCTGCCCCCTACTGCTGACAGCCTGTCCATCATACGGTAGGCACTAGGCCGTAATACGTAATTCAACGCATAATTGTTTTCAATATTATTTAAATATGCATTATATATATATATATATATATATATATATATATATTGATAAATATATCTGTGCAAGTATTGCTACGGCGCTAAGTGCAGTGCCTTTAACCATTGGAGCTCCAGGGCGCTGGCAACAGTGCCTCAGCATATAAACAATTGACAGAGTCGTTGTCCCTGTGGGGTCCCTGAGACTTCAGCCTAGTCACACTGACGGGTAATACCGCCCTGTACGACCCGAAAAAAGGCCTTTTGAACAATATCAGTGTCGTATGCAAAATTTAGGTCGAAGTTTTATATTACAGAACAATATAGGCAAAAATCCAATAGCGTTCTCTACGGACCCAAAATTCTGTATATTTCGTTTTTAACAAAAAACGCAGAGCACCGTAATAAATGCCACGTGACTTATGAATATTGATGTCCTCCGAATTGAAAAATATTCTAACGGTCACATGAAAGATAAAACGCCATTATTATATTCATAACAATGTAGACGTGGTTGTTCAAGTTTGATTATCCTGTATTTATCATTATTATTATTATTTTATTACTGAACGTATGCCGATTGGCACATTTGATTTGCTTAACACGTTCCTCGAGTGAGAGAGTGTTTGTGTTGTGTGTGTGTGTGTGTGTGTGTGTGTGTGTGGAGAGAGAGTGTGTGTGTGTGTGTGTGTGAGAGAGAGAGAGAGAGAGTGTGTGTGTGTGTGTCAGAGAGAGAGAGAGAGAGAGAGAAAGCGTTATATTTCTCTGGGGGTTTTCCTGGATTTGTTTTCTTTCAAAAAGCTGTAATCTGAAAACATACTATCTAATGTGATTAATAAAAATCTTTTTACTACGTTGCAGTTTATTCATGCGGTGCATATGCAATATATATGAGCATACACGTTCGCTCATGTGCGACCACATACATACACACACACACACACACACACAGAGAGAGAGAGATAGAGAGATGAATGTACCCATACATACATATAGACCATTTAAGCAACTTTTCATGTGCAATAAATATATACCATACGCGCGTGCACACACTCCCATACACAGAGAGAGAGAGAGAGAGAGAGAGAGTATCATACACGCAGCCATCTGGAACAATAACATTCAAGTTTGTGAGGTTGAGCGAAATCCAGAGATCACGGATTTGAACAGCGAAACTCAATCCGAATTACGACTAAGCCATATAGGATAAACTTCCTTTGTGACTGCAAGTGTTGTCGAGCGCAATGTGTTCATTGGTGGAAATGTCGTCAACGAATCTTCTACAGCCAGTAATACTCAATAGTGTGCTAGCTGATGACATATAATATGTTATTGGGTACGTCTTTGTGTGTAAAATGACAGCATGATTATATATATATATATATATATATATATATATATATATATACAATGCTCCCTCACTTATTGCCACCCCTATATATTGCCAACCTCGCCTATCGCCAACATTTTCGTCAGAACGGATTTCTTACCATGCTGATTCCCCCCATAAACCGCCCCCCACTCCCTCGGATACCGCCACATCATTTTAGTCCCCAAAGCAATAATACCCCCCCCCATATATCGCCAAAACAAAGGCATTTTACGCGTGGTTTATCAATCTCAACAACTGTAAACACAAACAGAATACTTAATCCTATTGTCCGTTGTTCTACATGTAATTTAGTCATTATACGTCTATATCATGTTTGTAATTATTTTTCTTGTTTTTAAATGTAATGTTGCTTCCCAATATGTACAAAAGTTTACTTTCACCACTTTGTGGAGGCATAAATAAAATAAATAAATATTAAAATAAAAGTGGACCTATAATATAAATTTGACTGTCTACTGTCTGCAGGTGTTCAAACCGAGTTGGTGTTAAGTGCAGAGATCTGGTAGTATATGTAGGTAAAAAAATAGGTATATGTATATGTGTGCTGGGATGAAGCTCTTGGTTGATAGTGATTTTAAGATTGGCTGTCAGCAGCAAATGTGGGTGATGTTAATTGATTGGTATTTGTGGCATGCAGACAACAGTGCCCTGTTAATATGGGTGTAGGGCAATAATAAACATTCATCACACCTTAAATTCTAATCATGGCAGCAGTATCTCGCAAGCGTAAACGCACAGCTCTGGATATTCACCAAAAGTAGGATATTATCTCATATTATGACAGCAAACCAAAGACATCACATCAGCAAATCGCCGACCATTTTTCTACACTATGGCCCACAGAAGTGAAACGTCGTACTGTTGGCGACATCATAAGTCATCGTGAGAAGTGGGTGGCCGCAAACACCAGCTTACCTGGTGCAAACGTGTCAAACTTGCAATGCATGGTGATCTTGAAGACGCTTTGTGGTTGTGGTTCGCGAACAAACGTGTTCAAAATATAGTGTTATCAGATGAGAGTTTTATTATGCTAACACCTTATTTGATACAATAGATGCTTAAATTTAAAATATTTGAGGTAAATAAACTAACTTAATTGAATATTATAATATGTAAGTGAATCTAAACACAATTTTGATGACAATCATAAATATAAGTACAACAACAGGCATTTAAATGTTGTGGCGGAATTCCCCCCCCCCTTATTTTGGCGGATTATTTCCCCATTCACAACCCCCATATAATGCCACCCCTTTATAATGCCAACTTTTATCAAATCCCCAAGTTGGCATTATATCGAGGAGCACTATATATATATATATATATATATATATATATATATATATATATATATATATATATATATATATATATACATAATCATTAATTTAGCATTTGCCTCCAAAGGTCTCGTTTCTTGCTGTCATGTACCAGTTCCCCACACACACACACACACACACACACACACACACACACACACACACACACACACACACACACACACACACACACACACACACACATACATACATACATACAAACATACATATATATATATATATATATATATATATATATCACACAGCACTTTCAATAAATGAACAGGGGACGCCTCCATGGCGGAACTGGTAGTGCGATTCAAACCATGGCCGGGCTATGTCAGAAGGGTGTTTCATCTTTCACTTCGCCTCATGACCTTTGGATGTCCCTCGGCCCGTTTAGCCTACCATGTGCACAAACGTGGCCGTAAAACGTCAACATTTACATTTGCAGTCAATAAATCAACACGGTTATTCGAGGAGAAAAGAAGAGTTTCTATTGCACTAAAATA
>JAODUP010000162.1:87500-455000 GCA_025642065.1 Paralvinella palmiformis
TATGGGCTCGGTTAAATGCCTCCGGGAACATTTCTGTTCAGACATGTTCGGATACATTTGAATGAAAATAGAAACAGCGTTAAGCTAAGATCCCATATACGCGGTATGCGGCGTGCGGCAAAAATGGAACAGCGTGTAAACGGACGAGAGCGCTTCCATATGTCCGGATGCGGCATACGATTTGTCCTGCGGCTGCGTATCGATGCGGATACGGCAAATTGAATCGCTCCATGTAGCGATTCGTACGGCAACTTGTAAAACACCCGAGGGGAGGTATCTGAAATATGACGTCAGGGGCAGGTGTTTCCTGAACAATTTGGTGAGATTTTAGATTATCTGGCCAACCTGAAGTATTGTTCGAATTTCTCCATGTCGTATTATAGTTCAAATCTTCGGCATATTGCTGAATAAGCATTCTAAGGCTGTAACAACATTATTTTAATAATAAATTTATAAGTATTTTTTGGGGGGATTTATAATGTATAAATCTGTTTGGGGGGGAGTAACTACATACACACGCATATGTTTTTTTTTTCTTTGCTATCTGTATTTCTGTTGTATTGCCATGTTCTTAGCATGAGAGACTGAAAAAGCATGGGAACGCACGTTCATATGGAATCACGCAAATCGCATGCCGGATACCGCATCACGCATACCGCATCACGCATCACGCGTGCCGCATTCCGCGTACCTTAGCTAATATTCACTTCCGGTCATCACCATACGACATCAAGTGTCACTACGGATTCCACAACATCAACTAACGAAACAAAGGTCCTCAATATTAAAGGTCACAAGATGAAAGCTAACAGCCGTAATGCAAAACACCTCACAATTATAATTGTTTTAAACATTAAATATGAACGGGTATCTTAGAGGAAGATGACTTGTTGATAGTCTTCTTTTTCCCCCTTAGTCATGGCCTGCATTAGGGCTTGTGTTTCAACATTGCAGTTGGTAACGTGGGTGCTGGTTCGTACTTCTGTGGTGGAGATATTTCCTGGTGATAAACACCCCTGCGCCTCCATTGGTTACGGCATTTGTTGATGAGCCATCAGTGTATGCAGGGATCCAAGATTCTTCTGGATACTGTTCACTGTTCATTGCCGTTGTCAGTGACCGTTTGACCATGTCATCTTGGGAGTCTGCTGATGTTACGTGTAGCACAGATAAACTGATCAATAGATTAGCTTCTTCATCGTTCCATGACCGTGGGAGATCTGTTAGATAAAATGGAAGTGTCTTTGTTAACATGTTGGCTTGGTGATCTCTAATAAGTCTTCTGCTTTGGTGGATGAATATCCTGTGTTTAAGACTGTTCTTTATCAAACCCCGCATCCTCTGGTTTCACTTGCTGATTGGGAAAATACTTGAACTCCTCTGCCTGGATCACGATTTTGGTATCTCTCCTCTTAGTTAGTGGCTGTATAGACAATTTCCGCTGAACCAACTGATAAAAACATTATTTTACCAATCATGAGATCACGGAGATCACAATATGTTTCATATATTGATAACAGCTCTATTACAGTTCCCGACTTGATGATTTATTTTCAATAACATGTAATTTAGTCAGGCAAAAATAAACTTTCAACTTTCCCCATACAAATAATCTTATCTATTAGTAAAAATAATTCTACGTTATATTTAATATAAATGAAACTGCTACAAGAACTTGTAGATCGATTTAGTTCTGTGAATTCTCCAAAACGTAAATTTACAAACAATTAGTGAATTACCCTTCTTTTTCTATGCTACTACTGGTTTTGAATGTTGTCTAGAGTTTGCTAGTTTGTCTTTGCTGTGCTTGACCAGTCTGTTGAATCCTATACTCTCTTCAGGATCTTCTCATTTGCTCCCCAGTTGGTTCTTGCTAGTGTCCGTATGATGGCTAACTTGCGTCTAGCTTTTGCCTTTGCCTTTTGCATTTGGGTTTTCCCAGGTTGTTTCTTGTCAAACGTGACGCCAAGGTACGTTGCTTCGTCTTCATTATTCAGTGGAGAGTTCCCAAGTTTTATTGTTCCAGCTTCTTGCTTTGGTGACGGAGTGGAGAGTGTAGTGGAAGACTTGTCCGTATTGATAGCCACACACCATTTTTGTGGTCCGCATTCTGTAGGTAGCAGTAGAGGCTTATTATTCCTTGGACAATGTCACCAGGTCATCAGCATATGGTGGAACTTTTATTCATTTGGGAAATTCCTGCATAAGGTCATTGATAAAGATCAAGAAGAGTGTAGGACCTACACCCTTCTTGATCTTCATCAACGAGATTATGCCGTAGGTGTGCACTGTAGGTGATAGGACTCCTCCCTGTGTGACGTTCTGTCTGAGCAGTACGTTTTCTGGGGTTGTCACCTGTGACCCTTGCTTTACAGTTGTGAAGGAATGATGGAATTCATGAAAGCATATTTTCAGGTATAGCTCTTCTCTGTAGTTTGACAATGAGGCCATCAGTCCAAACCTTGTCTTAGGTTAAACTTATTACCATAAACTTCAAATATAAAATTAAGGTAGAATTAAATTCCAACATAATGTTTTCATACAATTACTATTTAGAAGATACTTTACTCCGTAAAATAGTGAAAGTTTTGTTTTGTTGTGCGTTTTGACATATTTCCCTTTAATACCCAATTAATATGATCATTGATTAATATGACTTTTATATTTTGCTAACCTTTACCTTTCCAAATTTAATAACAGCCAACATTTAGTCATTTACTTACAATTACAAAAGCCATATATGCAATGCAACGATTTCCCCCTGTTCTGTATCAGCTATAAGGACTTTTTTTTTGCTAAATTATTTTAAGCGTATATACAGATTAATATATGTCGCTGAGATTTGTTTAGAATTAGTCGCTTATTCATTCATCTTCAGCCATTATCAGTCCACTTCAGGACGAAAGCCTTAGTATGTTGCCTCCAAAGGTCTCGGTTTCTTGCTCTCATGTACCAGTTCACATTTTCACTATTTTGGGCATTTACAATGGAATTTCACTTCAAGGGTAGTAGTATTTTAACTCAAACATGTGCTTCTTGGTGTATAGCGTTTAACGATTGGAGACTTACCAGGATGGACAAAGGTAAAGCCTAACTCTAATAGAGAATGACACAAATCAACATATTATGGGATCATAACGTGTAAGGTTAACCGGTCACGGTCCGGTTAATGACTTACGCTTACTCAGGCTGACAATTTTATAATCGTGGAAACACCAACTGAAAGTGGTTTTCTAGTTGAAGTTTTGTCGCTCTAACCGAGTGTTTATTTTGATCTTGCCTATCAGCATTCAGTAATCACTGCCAACGTCTACTTTGTTGATTACTTTCACATCTTGGAAAATATCGGATTTGTCAGTCAGTATAAAATCTATTTCATCCTTAATCATCCCATCCGGACTTCTCCATGCCCATCTTCTTGACGCAGAAGAAGGTATTGATAATTTGGAGTTCGTTACCACTGGCGATTTCAATAAGGCGGTCACCTCTGTCGTTCCTACGACCATGTCCAATTTGACCAGTTGTTTCTTCGTCCCCCTCTGTTTTGCCTGTTTTTGCATTAAAATTCCGCATTACAATTGTAAATTGGGTGTTGCTGCTGTTCAATAGATCTGAAATATCTTCGTCGTCATCGTGTGATGATGTTGGAGCATATACCTGGATAATTTTCACTTTGTATCTCTTGTTTATATTCAATTTCAGTTGTGCTTCTCGCTCGTTCACGCCTTGGGGGCTTTACCTTAGTTGTACTGTCATGTTAGTTTTGAGGGTCTACCCTTCCACGCTGGCCTAGTGCGGGTTGGAAGGGGGGGGGGGAATTATATCAGATTTCCATCTCCTAGACTAGACTAGACCTTACTTGGCTACGAACCTAGTCTGTCCGCCTCTTTATCCATAGGTGGTGCGTAATTTGGCCCATAGCTGCAGTACTGTTGGTGGGTACCATGGCGTGTCCACACTCCGGTGGACCATGCGTACTGCACCTCTGAGTCCCTGTGCTGCTCCGAGATCTCCTACGTGTCACCCTGGGGTCACAAGATGCCCAGTTACCAGGAGTAGCCAGCGTGGAGGCCATGTAGGAGTCTTGGATGAGGAGGGGTTAGGTACTGGCAGAAGAAAGCTTACGCACTCTGCTTCTTTTTTCGCTATCAAGCTAACCAGCGGTCGAACTGTTGTGAAGAAATAAATACTAGATCTACTACCATTCTACTTCCACAACTACACTACAGCACTAGACGCTTCACTTACCCCTGTGACAAAGTCACTCACCCAATCGTATATATATATATATATAAACACATACAATATAGATAATATTTATTATTTGAGGCGTTCATGTACATTTGTCCAAGATACAGCTTAGGCCACTCTTATGGGGTGCAATATAATTTCATTATACAGCTGTTACTGAATATACATGTATTTATAAACTTCATTTTAAACGAATGAAGTCTGCATAAATGTAAATAAGAATGGGAAAATCTATAAGTTATGTCAAGTTTACTGCTCTGTATTATTGTATATATCCTTTCTTTGGGGATAAGGAAGAATTGTCTTTATTGTATATAGTAGTTAGAAAGAACCTCAATACATCGACAGACGTGTAAGGATCCCAGATGTTGTTTACCAACGATTTATTCAAAATGGCGTATTTTTCCCGGTGGGATAGTTCCATTGTTTGTGCTTTTTCTTATACAGATGCACCGAATGTTCCCAATAATATCGCTACACCTCTCACTATACACTGACCTCAATATAGGGAATTAAATTTACCGTTGATATAATTTTTGTCTGGCACAGACTCATCTTCAATTTCAGCGAAAGTACCTTAATTGGCGTTGACTCGACAAAATCAATATCAAAACTAATATTATGAGTTATCATAACTAATTCACTGTCCACACCGAAAAATAGTTGTACTGAGCATAATGGCCGAGTTGTGTCACATAGATAAATATACCGATAATTTCACCTGATTATGTTGATTTGTATGTTTATGAGTTTGTTTGTTCGTTTACTTTGTTCGTTCGTTTACTTCGTTCGTTCGTTCGTTCGTTTACTTTGTTCGTTCGTTTTAGTTTGACCAGAAATAGTATTTCATGATACACTGAAATTAAACCGTTGTCTTATCGGAAACAGATCATATTATCAAGAGATACACATTATTGATAAACATTCGTTTATAAAGTAAAAGCTATCACGTCAACAGAACACATATTATAACTAAATGTACTTCATTTAGTTCCAAGGGATTACAATTTAAATGGAAAAAGCTGTTGCGTTTTTGTTTTGTTTATATTCAATTAAATTCAATCAATTTATTTCAGAATATAAAATTCCATATACATATGAATTATCATACAGTGAAGTATATATACACATAACAAATTATAAACAAATTAGAAATTAAGTTATACAGACTGTAACTTATTTTTATGATGAGTAAATAAGAGATAATTCTGATGTAATCTCATTCTGAAAACATAGAATATGCCATAACTATAGACTAGACTTGGCTTTGTTGTTCAGGGAGAATCCCCACACTGTCGCTTATTCAGCACAGCCTCTATGTTGGAGTGGTTGAGAACCCCCGCCCCCTCCACCCCTCACAGGGGAGCAGCACGGAAAGATGGAGCCGAAATACCCTGAGGGTGGTCACTGCCAGAGTGTTTTACGTCCTCAAGGGGTCTTTAACGTCCCCCTTTATTTTAAATAATTCAGTGGAGACGGCAGCGCCATATAACGTGGTCACCCACCCACGATGTGGTGAGCCGAGAAATTAATCTCTGGAAAAGTTTCGACCTCTTACGGGGTTCGAACCTGTGACCGTTGGCACGAAGTACCGTGTGCTTAACCGCTAGGCCACCGGAGCTCACTATAAATTAGACTACAATTAAAATTTATATTTATATTACTCATCAGCCTGTGGTAACCAGCTAATTCGCTTTTCGTACGCGACAAATATGTCACGCCCACAGGAAAGCGGCTACATGCAGGCTACGTACAAAAAGCGGAAGCACGTAAAAACATACCATTTGATACCACAGCTCGCAACAAACAACACGTGCGTGTGGTTCAATGGTGACTTGCTACATACATATCATAAACTATTTGGACACCACAGTTTACATTCAACAGTAATTTTCTGTGGTCCAAAAGAAACCTGTATATAAAGCATTTCGACACCTCAGATGCTGACCTCAGCTTTATTCTGGGTTCGAATAACTGAATAAATCCTACCTATATGAAGCATGTATCAATACAAGTCCGACTAGTCTGGCGTCGAAGTTCTTCTCTAACCTAAGTGAAAATTTAAGCCTTATATATACCCTCAGCGTGTTAACAAACATTACAGTTTGTTTATAACAAAGAGAATATACACTAACTCAATATGGACTCACTGAAGCGATTTAACTAAAATAAAAACAAAGTAGCAATACTGCACAATGGATTATTACTGGACTAGAACGAAATATCGTCTCAAACCTGAGTAAATACTATGATTTACTCGAACCTAACAGCTAACCCTCATACGTTTCCGTTCATCACTAAGTGAATGCTCATTCACGCCTAATTTAGCGTCACTAAGTATATGAAGTTAAATGTGGTGGGATCTAAATTAAAGCGCCTATCCACTTGATCTATTTGAATCATGGTCGAGAACAGCGGATTTCAAGCAGATCTCCGATACTGCGAATGACACGTCGGGATTATAATAGCTATACATTTAACAAATTTCCTATATCAGTGTAACCTAATTACTCATAATATGGGGAAAAAACTCTGTCCGCAGCTTAATACCCATGGAGATGCCTGCCGGAGTAACAAACGACTCCAGGAGTATAAATCCATCAAGCAGCATTGTATGAATTAAAAGGTCGTTTCGCCAGACCACATAAGAGGACAACAATATAGATTCTACATTATACATAACAAAGCTAATAAACTCAAACATGTTGTAATAACGACATAACTTTCTTACATTGGTGTAATAAGGAATCTGGATGGAAATAGATAAGATGTCTGGCACGGGCAATGTGCGTTTTAGGGTACATAGTAAGAGGCAACAGGCACAGAGCATCAACATATCTAAACATCCTTCGAAACCTACCTCCATAAATCTAAATACAACTATACATACATTAATCTAAAAATAAAATGTTCCATACCTCCACATATTGATAAATGTGTCCGTATATCTAAGCATGTTTCTGGTCGCAAAACAATTTAGTGAGTGAGTGAGAGAGTGAGTGAGTGAGTGAGTGAGTGAGTGAGTGAGTGAGTGAGTGAGTGAGTGAGTGAGTGAGTGAGTGAGTGAGTGAGTGAGTGAGTGAGTGAGTGAGTGAGTGAGTGAGTGAGTGAGTGAGTGAGTGAGTGAGTGAGTGAGTGAGTGAGTGAGTGAGTGAGTGAGTGAGTGAGTGATTGTGGTGGTGGTGAGTGGTGAGGTGGTGGTGGTGAGGTGGTGGTGGTGGTGGTGAGTGAGTGAGCTAAGGGATTGCCCTTTGTAAAACCCCAAACGAGAAGCCTCTATGTCTGTTTGTTATATATTGCTGTTCATAATTATCACAGAATATCAAAGGTTTTTCTCTCTTTTATTTGACTGTTTCCAGTTATTTGAATGTAAAAACAATTGAGGTGTATTTCGTCAGATACATGATTAACATAATATATTTCTTCTTATCAAAGGCTTATTAGATCCGAACACGAGACATGCATATATTTGGTCCTACGTATATATATATATATATATATATATATATATATATATATATATATATATGTATATATGTTATATATGTATGTATGTATGTGTATAATATTTTTATATTTAGATTAAATTAAGTATGTATAGTTTTATTTATGTATTGATTTATGGAGGTCTAGGTTTCAAAGGATGTTTAAATGTTGATGTTCTGAGCCAGTGGCACTATATATGTATCACACACACACACACACACACGCACACATACACGCACACATACATATATCAGGGGCGGATCCAGTTACTCGATTTGTTACTAGAAACATGAGTGTTCCCAGTCATACTGCGACATATTGTGCATTACGTCACTAAATATTGAATAAGCAGACTGACTATTTATATCAAGGTGCCTACTTATGAGAAAGAAACAATGTTGTTTAAAATATTTATTACCTCGCGTAAATCTTAGTTAGTCGAAAAGGCTGGCCTTGAACAAACGTCTGGGGTGTTCTTTAATGAACCTATCTGCAATATATTTTGAAATCGATGTGTTTATTGTATGTATTTTTATTAATGTTAAGGCAGAAAACCTTGTGTCAGCCATCCGCCTCCTCAAATGAATTTTGATTAGCCTCAACGCAGATAGATACGCTCTACTTCGGCAGATGTGGCAGTCAAAGTACATCATATTACAAGTAAAATTATGAGGTTCGGAGATGAATCTGATCTGCAGATACTAAGGATTTCATCAAAGTATCAGGTAAATTGGCGCTGTCAGACTGCCTGGACCACATATTGAACCATCTGGATACCTGATTGTCTAATAACCTCGGAGTTAGCAGGTCGTCATGCCATGATTCAAATTGTTCTGGGGTAGGCATCCCTAGTTTGACAATTAAAGATGATAGTAGACTCAACAAAGCACTCACTGGCCACCAGTTGTCTGCAGAGAAACGGTTCTGCAACTGTTGCAGTAAGATATCAATAAAAGGAATGCCAATTGATAATAAAGAAGAGGTTTATCAGCAGGTACATTCGACCTATTACATTGAACCTTTGGAACCCTTGGCATTTCCTCTTCAGTACCTATATATGAAGTCAACTGCTTTATTTCGTCGTACCATCTCTGGAATTCTACACCAATGTCATCCCTCAAACATTGAATCTCTTATTTGATATTTTCAATCATTGTGTATGCCTCAAAGACGTCAATATCAAATTTTTTTCTAGTTTAGCCGACAAACCTATCAAATATTCCAAATTGTTCTTTAATACTCTGAAGCCAACAATAACTATAAATCTCTGCAGGTCGACTACTTTTCATACTTTTTAATCTCTGGATAAAGATGTGGATTAATCATGGCATCAAGACAACTGACTTCGTGTTCATAAAGCTCACCAATTGTTTTAAAACAAGAATGTCTTTCAACCCAGCGTGTCTTGCACAAAGGGCAATATTATTTAAGTGCAAGCTGCAGGAATTTTTGCCTCTTGGGAGAATTGTCAAAAAATTGTATTTACTAAGTTATTATTTAATAGACAAATCACAATTATACTTCATTTATACTAAGTAAAATGTCTGTTAAATAATAATGCTATATCAGACACACATTACACAATATGAGGTTATTTAAGACTGACAAATTCGCAGTACTATTATTAGGTTTATTTTATTTTATTTTACTTATTTTGTACACAAATGTAAATACATGTAATAACACTAATATACATAGATACATTAAAGAATCAGGATAGCATAGGAAAGTGAAAACACTTATTTCCATTTGGATCAGATGTTATATAGCCAGAAGATCTCTACTAGAGATGGGGGAGAGTTTCTGACCCTCTGAGAGGCGGGGTCTTGATCCTGACTCCACGTAGATCCGCCACTATATATATATATATATATATATATATATATACTATAGACTATCTATTCTATATGTATCTTCAATATGGATAGTTTCCATCGTCATTAAAAAAGTATATTTATTCATATTTGTAGTAATCATACAAAATTTCAAGAGAATTAATTTTATCTTTTTAAATACATCTTCAAAGATGCTGATATAAAATCGTGGACTTGATCTTAGATGCCAAAATTATTTTATCAGCCTACAATAAATAACGAAGTAATGACCTGTCCCTCTTAACAACCCAGTTTCTATTTGACCAATCAGAACACTGCGTTTTGCTTCAAAATGGCGCCGTCCATCTACTCATAGCAATTAGGTTGATCTAGATTTTCTTTATTTACGTTTTGTGGCCATTGTATATATAATGAATATAAAATGCTGACGGACACATGAAGTAATATGTGACATGTAACTTCCGTGCCTGTATCCAAGATTATAGAGCCTAGTTTTATGGCATAGTAACCGTATAAACAGGTAAATAATTATACTTTAATCATTGATTGATTCATATTTAATTTATTATTTTATACTAAATTAAACTTTTTTATAATCATATACTAGAATACGTCAATAATCTAGATCTAATAGTCGAGGTTATAGATCTAGAGGTAATATTATATATAAATATTACTTTAGAAACCGCTTAATGAGTTTCTTAGGACCTTTTTTTAATAAGTAACTTAGTAAGTGTTAATAATTACAAATAAATAAAAAACAGGTGAACTGAAACTGAACGAGTCGGTTACCGTAATGGATTATAGACTATATATTTTTATATGCCTATAAATATAGTTGTGTGAATAATAAATATAACAACCACACATAGACTATAACATAGAGTAAGACTGATAAGTTACAAGACAGCTATAAATTTATTATTAGCAGCCTCTTTACTAGAATCTACAAGTCTAACAATTACAATGCTACCAACTTATAGTGAGTAGTACCCTATAGGGTATACATAGTCGATTGTTGTTATTTTATCACTGACAGTAACATATATGTTAGTTGATCAACTTAATACTAGATCTGCCATCACACTATCAGTGTATATTCAAGTCCATTATTATCTAGGAAGTCATTATTCTGCCAGTTCCCCAGTGAAGATTCGTCTCCTGTCCACCCGGCAAAGATTCGATTCCACAGTGAGGATTTTTCTGCTCCACACCAGGCCAAGATCGCCGGCAAGCCTGATTGGGTACTTTTATTTTTGGCTGGTATTATTTATCCGCTGTAATAATCACAGCTGTATACTGTGGATTGAATGGCCGAGTTAGTGTGGATGCACTAGGTTTACTTTACAATTATTTGCTCCCTTGCCCTAACTAGGTTGCATTTAGTTGCTGGAATACCGAGTTGCTATGTTTAGTGAAAATACCAAATATGCAGTTCTCTCAAAAGTATTGCCAGTAAATCGCCATACTACAACTATGTACAACTAGCGCCATTATGGTGCAGTACTTTCAATTTTAAAAAAGGTTTCCATTACTTCTAGCACATGTGCCATTTCCCGGAAAAATTAGTGCATCCTCATTTTTGTGATGACCTGCCTGGGCTTGCCAGCCACCAAGTTAAGATTTATGTCATTGCATACCCAGCTATGCTGGCTGAACAAGAACAAAAATGAGCATTGTATACCTGGCTGCCGGGTAAGCAGTGGCCGATACTTTCCTTCAGGACCTAGCTTCCGGGTGAATAAGACCGTTTTCTATCATTCAGACCTGGCTACTGGATAAATAATACCAACCTATTATCTATAATTTAGTATAAAGCTGACTATAAGGCTAACCTGAAGCCTAAGGACCTCACAGGGACAAAATCCCATCAATTATTTTTCTTGCTGAGGCATCGTTTCCAGCATCCAAGGACTTCAATCATTAAAGGCACTTTGCTTGCTGCACCTTAGCAATACATATACAAATATGTGTTTATCCACATATATACTCTCATAAGTATACTATATCAGCTAGCTTTTTAGTGGGGAACAGAGTAGTAGACCCCTTACAAAAAGTAGGTAGTAGATCACCTGTGGTGGCCTGTGAAAACATTGTGACGCCATTGCCATGGCATTGTGGATGCGGGAGGTGGGGATAGTGGGATGATTGGGGTAGTGGTAGTCACACTAACACAGTAGTGGCCCTTCTCCATTGGAAGTGGTGGTTAATGAAATATCATGTCATTGTTTTGACAAATGAAAGAGTATCCACCTAGGTTATTCACCTAGGTACCTCAAGACTCTTGAGATGCCTAGGTGCATAACATTTCATTTCCACTTACTGAATCCCATTTGCTACACGCTAGACCAGTCCACTAGACTGTCAGCCTCTTATTATGAAGATCTTCTCAGTGCCAGTTACCACATCTGGTAAATGATTTACGAAGATCAGTATGTTTTCCACATTTTAGAGTTTTAGTTCATTTCTACTGCAATTTGATCTAACTAGATGAGACCTTTATAATTAATTTAAAACCATGTTGTCAGTGCTAGGTTTTATTTTAATTTACGAAGTATGCATTAAACATATATCAACATCTCTAACTTAGAACTAGACAACTTCTTGTGCAAGGAATCACACACATAGCTTCAAACCATTTTCCTGTGGTGAACTTATCATTGTATATTCATTGTCATTCTACATATTAACTACCCATCAATGCTTGCATCTAGTTCTCAGTTAGATATGCAAAATAAATGTTTCTAGATTTTTTAGAAATTATTAGGGTTTTTCACAAAATAAATTATATTAAAAACCTTATTTCCTTATCCATTTAATTTTGGGTCAGTTTTATTATATAGTAGTCCATTTTTCATGGAATAAAAAGGTCTTCTTTTGACTTAAAATTGGTCCATTACAATAATTTCATGCACCCATGATAAAACCCTAAACATTAACTTACTTAGGGATTTGATGACTACTAAGATTTCACTTGCTACACTGTAGATATCAGGTGTATAACATTATTGATAATTCTAATTAAATAAATTTCAAATTGTACATGAAAAATATAATTATCAGTTTGCTGTCTGATTTTTATCAGCTTTCATGAAATACAAAAAAGATAGAAATGTCACGTTGCCTGACAATATTCAAACCTAAAAATAAATTTTCCAAAAACTGCCATTATGATGTATATTATTCATTTTATTCTTTCTTTCTTTATATAAATATGATTAAATTCAACCTGCTGTTGAATTTGAGAGATCAGTTTTTATTACTGGCTAAGATTTCAACACAGATGGTGCTAAATTTAAAGCTTTTAATACATAACCATTTACTGTTATTATTATTGGTCTTGTGTTTTACAAAAAGTGGCTTATTTCTATCAATTTGAGATTTCACAAAACAAATGAATTATCCATAAGAACCAGTATTCAAATAATCTACATGGTTAATGAGTGTCCAAACCATGTCAGGGTTATTGTGTGTGTTTGTCCTTAAAACAGAATTGTATAAAACATTTAATAATATGATTCACTCCATTATTCTTACATTAATCACGTGTTATCAATTTCCAGGTTTAATATTAAAGCCTTGGTACAAAATATGACGATGGAAGAAGAGGAAATAATAAAAGAAGTGGTATGTAATAGACTAATGAATATACTTAATTCTATTTATAGTAATAAAATAAATACGAAACATTGTTTTTTATGGCCAATTTTGTGTCTAGCAATCTATGAAGGTAATTAATATGATATCTTTTCAAATGTAGCCAGCCAAAGATTTTGACCCTGGTCCAGCAGGTTTTTGGACAACCCCTTTTAAGTTTACCAGTGTCCTCAGAAATAAAATGAGGGCACTTCTACAGTACAGTTGTTAGAGCATTGCACAGCAGAACTCCGGGTTGTCTGCTTGAATCCAACTGATACCTGTGTTTGTGGGATGTTTTACTAGGGAGAAATTCCTCTTTCATATGTTCCAGGTGTGACCAGTGCCAAGGGTTATATACAACTCAACGAGAAATAAAATGGCTTTATGTATCAAATTAAGTCAGTTATTATAGAACATAAAGCTTTGTTGATGTTTTGTATTGGAAGATTTGATTTAACTCACCTGTAATTTCCTAGATTCTTATATAGTTTGTGTTAATTATTAATATATTTTTACATTTATTAATTTAAACTGGTAAATGAAATTGACCAATCCCTCCTCCTCCTTAAGTCATAATACTTAATTTTATGCACTAGAGACATACTGATATATTTATTCTGTTGGTTTTCGGTTATCCTATCCAGTGTGCTGACAATGGCTTGTCATTCAGTCGTCTCGGTCAGGAAGGATTTTCCTGTGTCAGACTGGAAATGTTCTTTTCCGGATATCCTAAGATGATGGGTTTGAGCCACTTTCCCAACCTCCAGGTTTGTCATAATGCTATAATGTTTACATCCATATTATTTCTATCACAAGATGGCTTCTTCTTCTGAAACTAAACTCCGATCAGTTCAAACATGATAAAGATCTAAATATGTAGAACAAAGTCGGTGTGTCTAACAAAATCCGTGTGTCTAGCTCATGTGTCTAACTCATTTGATACTCTTATTTATTATTTTCATGAATAGGAAATTAGGATTATTTTCATGAATAGGAAACTTTTCAGCAAGTTAATGTAAATGCTTATAGCTTGAATAAGAATGATGCACTGACCAGATTCCACCCAACAGAGATAACAGAAGACATACTAAGTTTGTATTGTTTCAGGTTTTGTGCATAGTGGGACAACCTATCACTCAGATACAAGGACTTTCAGCTGTGCCGAAGTTGAAAGAACTCTGGATCTCTGAGTGCCAGATCCAGGTAAGACTGTTTTCCATTATCCATCATGGATATATATATATATATATATATAATGATGTTATACATTTTGGGTAAAATAAAAGAGTACAAATCAGTTATTCCCATTGTCTAACTATTTATTTGAAATTCATACAATCATTGCCCCACGTTGTGTTCATTTTATCGACAACATGTTTATGCACATCATACATCATGCACATGTAGAAATTTTGCCATTTATAATAGCAGTTTTGTGTCTCTTATTTGCTATCACTTAATAATAATATTTATAATAATAATAAATGAATACTTACTACCAAGAGGCATTCAAAAATAAGGTTTAATAGTTTCAAAAAGAAGAGGTTTAATAGTTTCAAGAGGTATCACACATCTGTTCTCCTGGAACACTAAATTCACTTGTGTCACATGCCAGCATTAAGCTAACTCTTCATTAACACTTTCTCAGTTTCTGACTTGTACTTTAGTTGACTGAAGACATAAAAATGTATTTCTTAATTTGGTTATGTAAATTTTAGCTTAATTAAAAACAACTTGCATAGTTTTGACAATTCATTATAAATATAATAATCAGAAAAATCTGTATATTACTACGTGCGATATAATAATACATGAGGCCATTAATTGGCAGATTTTGTTTGTTTTACATTCTTGATGGTGACAGTGGATTGATGTTGTCATCTGTGGCATAAAAGAGAATTGTGTGTGTGTGTGTGTGTGTGTGTGAATGTATCAGTGTGTGTGTGTGTGTGTGTTATTAATTTAAATGTAACATACATTGTGACTGGATTAATGAAAAATAGTTATCTAATGCTAATCTTAATGCTAATTTATTGTCGATATTTATAACTAATGCAACATCTGGTGGCAGTCTGGAAACCTCCAATCGTGGGCTGTGAGCAGTGCTGTTTATCTCTATCCACCAGTACAGAATGACTGGTATAAGAACTCAGGAGATTCACTCAGAAACTTTACTGATAGTTAAGAGCGAGAGATCCAGCGTTTTGGGATTAAAACGTGCTTTTTAAAATAGGGTTTTGATTAAAGGGGTTTTTGGGGAACAAATTTTTTAAACAAAAAAACTGGCTTCCCTTGGTCCAACCTTTCCATTAAAGAAAAAAAAAAAAATTTTTCAATTTTTTGGCCCCCAAAAAAAATTAAAAGGGGGGTTAATGACTCACAACCTGACTAACAAAAGGTAGTGAATATTGCATTCTTAAAGCAAAATTAAAGGTGAAATCCTGATAACTGTTGACTAGTCAAGCAGTACATGTGTGTTTTATTTCACCGACATGATGAATTTAAAGAGAAATTCAAAGAAATAACAAAAGCATGTCGGATCATCTCATATTCAAATGCGTTAATCCCAACTGAGAGCATTTCTGACCAGCTCACAAATAAAAATAGATGCTGGAATTGTGCGCTTCGCATGCATCATGAATACATTTAATTCATTCTTCTGGTTTTGTCATACAGATTTACATGTTTTATCCTGAAATTTAAAATTGCCCAAACTAACTATTTATTGCTAACTGGTATTCATCCAAAGTACATGTAGCAATGTTTAGAAGTGAAAATGTTTTATGTAACACCCTGCAGATGTTCCCTCCGTAGAGAGATTAAATACCTCACACAGGTCAACCTTCATAGCTATTGTGCCATCTGGAATAGGGCTCTTTCTGACTGGCTAAATCATGCTGACTATTACCAGCTTGTTGTTGGAATTGTAATTTCTATGAAGTCACTGTTATGAGATCATCACTGTTCTCACAAATTTATGTAGAGAAATGTGCATAATTGTGTGGCTTGGTTTCTGAGTTAACCAAAATATGATGAAATACAGCCTTCGCTTAACTCTTGGCAGGGCAGGACAATAACACTTGTCCGGCACAAGTGGTTTTGCATGCAGGACAAGTAGATCGTCCCAAGTACTTGCCCGACAGGACAAGTAAACTGAAGCATATCAAAAGCGATTGTTTATTCATCAATTCTTGACATTTCAATTTACGTGTCATTTTCCCCAGATCACCTTCCGGAAGTTTGCTAAGAGACTGAAACCAACTGCAAATGTCAAATGCGTCGGCAAATCACAGCATGCGTTATCAATGTCTGCGGTTGTTTAGCCAGCATGAAGTTGATCGTGGTTGGCTTGTTAATGTCACCTGGTCACGGAAGTTTCAGTCCATGTGCTTGTGTTTACATCCGTTTTGCCTCCATGTACTTGTGTTTCACAAATAAATATATAACAAACAAAAACACCATTCTTTATTCAACGCTGCTAATAAATTGTCACTTCGCGTAATTCGGTGATATTGTGGAGGTTTGTTGGGACAAGTAAATTTCAGATGGGATAAGTAAAGTTTTGCAGCACTTGTCCTACAGGACAAGTGGATCTCAAGATTAAGTGTCATGCCCTGACAGGGAGTTTCGTATAATTTCGACAGATTTTATATGTTGCATTAATTTGGCTATTATTGTTCTTTCTTAATCGGAGTTGGGTTTTTTCTTTCTCAGAAATATATCTAATAGTTGTTTCAAAGGAGTGGAGGAAGTCAGTTTATTCATGCCCATGTTTTCATAATTACTTTCATGGCATCTCAGTGGTTTTGTTAGAAGCTGGGAGATCCTCCTACTTTTGTTTCCAATGGCAATGAGACACTGCTTTGTGCCATTGTAGGGCCTTGAGGCCTACCAATATCTGACTGACCCTGCTATTTTTTTTGCTAGCCCCCCTCCTACTTTATTTCTTAACAAAACAACTGACTCTGTGGGATTTGTTTGCCTTGATAGCCACCCCTCGGCCATATGTAACAGTCGTTGCCAATGCTAAGGCTAAACAGCTCAAGTCGTCACCTCATAATTGCTTCCATCAAAAATTAATCTAGATTTCAGTAGATACTTAATTTGAAATTACAACATGTAAATAATAATATATATATTTCATTGTAATGCATGTTTATATATTTTTCCATTGTTTCGTGTCCAGAAAATCGAAGGTTTATCCGAGAGCAAGCATCTTAGACGTCTTTATCTTTATGATAATCACATAAAGAAAATAGAAAACTTAAGTCAACTCATTGAATTAGAGAAACTTTGGCTAAACAATAATGAAATTAAAGAGATTGAGGTAAGTTGGAGGGGGGACAGCATTCCTTATCTGTTTCATTTATTTTTTTAAATCTAAATCACAAACTTTATAATATCATGTTAATCTGAAATTAAAAGCCATAGTTAGTTTTATATTCCTTGAAATGAGAAAATTACTTTACACAAACTTATTTCTCTTTCTCTATTTAAGAATGCCGATATTCTGGCAATGCTAATTGAAGTAGTACAATAATTCTTCGCTTTCGCATTATTTTTGAAGGGTTTGCAGCAACTTAATTATCTAAACGATCTGAATCTTGCAGAAAACAATATTGAAAAAATTGGTAAGTCTGAAGAATGTACACGGCGAATAAAATTAAAATGTTATGACACCATTATTTCAATATGATTTAGTTTGATTTGTTGAAAGGTTTAGATTTAAATTTGAAAACTTGTATAGTTCTCAATCATAATAAATTTAAAACATGAGTTATCTGGATGTTGAGTGTACTAGACTATTAATTAGATATCTCTATATTTATTCACACACACACACACACACACACACACACACACTATATATACTTGTTTGTTTTTTAATGTGATGTTATGTAAAATGACCTGCCTGATGTTGTACATAATCTCTTTTTTTACTGTGATAATTAGTTACTTGTATTGTATTACTATGGACTGAGAGTCTGAAATAAAGATATATTATTATTATTATATATGCATACACTTTATTTTAGGACATTTATTATACTAAGCTAACCTTTATTTATCAATAAGATGAATGCTCATTTTCTAGGCACATCCCTCAGTGGCCTTTCATATCTGGAAAAGGTGGAATTATCGGGCAACAAAATATATTCATTTAAGGTGTGGTATTAGAGACTGCAGTCTGATGTGGTTTTGTATCTTACTCTTACTTTTCAATAATTTTTAAATTGCACTGAGCAAGCTCTGTTGCAAAGAATTGTTTACATATCAAATGACTCTGTACTGGTATTAAATGTAGCAGTAAACAGCATTTATAAAAAAAATAATTTAGAAACAAACACATATTTCATTATTGTATGTGAATGCTGCACAACAGTTTTCTAAGCATTGTTTGTCATTTTTAATTCTCCAAATTGAAATTATTTGTTGCTTCAAAAATGATTTGGACTAAAAACAATACTTTTAATTTTCACGCTTTTGATTTGAACTGCTTTAAAAATTGGCTTTAAGTTTGCCAGTCAAGTAATAAATTATCTGTGACAAGGATCAAATGGTTTGAGTTAATCATTCATTTGTATGAATCTATGTGAATACTTACAGTGGATTTGATTATTTCCCACCACTCTTGTTACCTCACTGATATAAAGCATATTTTGAAGTTTTCTATCTCAGTGGATTAATTATGCATAAATTATTGTTATTTCCACTGCAAGGATCTTGATGTAAGTCAGTATTATAATTAGTGTCATGCATTGTGTGTTCACACATTAGCATGGCCTTCATATTTGCGGTGTTTATGTGATTACTAATAAAGAATATGCATTTGAATAATTCACACGTGAAGCACTGTTCTGTTTTACATTAGTACATTTTGGATATTCATTGACCAGTCATACCCCATCTAACATCTCTAGATTTTGCTACTAGCCCTAGTTATTATAGTTAATCACCAAGAAACATGTTAACAATGTTCAAATGTACTATATATATATATATATATATATATAGAGAGAGAGAGAGAGAGAGAGAGTTAATGCATGTTATTTAAAAACAGTGTGTTCCATCCTGATAAATTTAAGTGACTTGGTGTGTGATTATGATACGTTAAATAAGCTATCTGAACATAAGAGAATATTCCATCACCATGTTCCCCATTGGCAGTGTTCTACTAGGTGATACAACCACAACCACCCCCATTAGTAGTATCCCCCATGTGTAAAATATATAACAAAACAGTTACCATCGTAGTTATTACCAGTTTGCACACCTGGCTTTGTTTGGCGTTTCAATGTTTTCACATTCAATGATTATCTATTATCGAGGACACAAGTTATTGTTTATTCAGTTCACCTAAAATAATTAATTGACATGCATGAGAATGGACGGATGGATATTAATATTTGTCTTCTTTTCCATGACGTGATCTATATTTGATCTGATGATGTATTAAGTAACTTAGAGTCGACAGTCATTATTATACAGCAGACATGCAACTGACAGCAACTATAAATTAAATCATCGATCTGGATATATTGACCAAGAACACAATTATTTTCTCCAGTCGAAACACAGCTGAGATCCGAGGCAACATATATGACTCCCTCCGAGTCACATCACATGAATCACATCTCAAACATAAAGTAAAGGGGAGAACTATCACACAAACATGACCATCTATTGCACATTGCTGTTATAAACAAACTTATGCTAAAGCACAACATTTAGATAATTTAATATAGGATGTGTTATGATGTGAACAATCTTTCAGTGAGGTCTAAAATTATTATAGCATATGATATGCAAGATCTAGTGCAGTTTGTCGGATACAAACCCAGCTTAGCATATACGAAGACAGTTGTTGCATATCATCCAAGTCATACTTGGTTGGACATCCTTCACATAGTTTGTCATAATATTCATCTGTGGAGATTTAATGTACATGACTAATTGCATTTCTAGTGCATTGTGTGATATATTTTCCACCATGTGTCAGATTTCCTTACAAATAATATTGGCAAGAAAAAGTATGTTTACAATACAAAAATGCTGGTGTGTGTGTGTGTGTGTATGTGTCAGAGTCATATGCAAAGGGATAGTTCTTCAGGCAACATCTGAATTATATCATCGCAAAAGTATTTATCTATATATGCTTAAAACTCCACCTTTTTAGTTGACAGAAAGCAATTACCATTTTGTCTGGATGCCCACATTGGGATATATAATAATTTGTTTGTGAGGTGCTTGATTAATTTGACTTCTGATGTATTAATCAGTCATGGATCATCATCAGTAATCAAGTTATTTTGTTACACCATTTCAGGATCTGACTAACCTGACCAAGTTACCAGCCCTGAGAGAGTTGGGCCTGAACTCAGCACAGTACAGAGCTAATCCGGTATCCTTGCTCTGTAACTACACCACACACATCCTCTATCATCTTCCCAGTCTAGCACAGTTAGACACATATGACATCAACAACAAAGCCATAAAAGATCTTGCTGAGGTAAGCGAAGGCTAAGTTATACATAAACAAAGATTGGAAAGATTTAATTGGGCATCACTGTGGCCAAATTGGGATTGGGATTGGTCATAGACCTCTGACGTGGTGCTAAAATCCTGGCTATATACCTGAAAGCTTTGCCTCATTACTTCTGGAGGCCATCAGCTGGTCCATTTAATTTATTGTGCGCACATAAAATAACCGTGGGCGCCTCCATGGTCTAACTGGTAGCCCATTAGATCACTACCATCTGACTTCGAATCTCGGCGTGGGCATATCTGAAGGATGTTTCATCTCTGACTTCGCTTCATTCCCTTCGGATGTCACTCAGTCCATTTAGCCTACCATGTGCACAAAAGTGGCCATAAAACATAATTCATCAATCATAATCGCATAAAATAACAACAATAATAACAACAACAAAGCAAAAAGATTTATTCAGTTTTTCGTATTTATCTACAATGTATACACCTAATTATAACATACATTACTGTAGGGGTATATGAGCAAGATATACTAGCATCTAAAGCTCAGAAATGATAATAACCTATTTCACCAATAAGATGTCACTGCGGCTGGTGATTTATTTTTTAGTAAAAACTAAAATGTTATATCGCTTTGTGGTGTTGATATTTCTATATGCCACCTTTCCAGTTGGACACCAATAATTGTTTGTTTTCGTGTTTTAAAAACAAAAAATACACAGGCAACGGTGATGAAGAAGAAGATGTATTATAACATGAAGGTGAAGACGGTTTATAGACAACTGGCTGAGTTACAGAAGATAATGAATGAATTGAAAGAACATTATCTGGCCATCCCAAAAGATAGACTACAAACTTTGGCTTTTGTCATCAAGCAGGTAACACATAATTGGAGTATGCTTTGCTGGAGTAATATGTAACATAATCTTTTTAGTAAGTTCACTAAAGATCAGATAGTTTATAAGCGTTTATGTCCTCACTCATTTCATTGTTTATTAGTGTGCTTGTTTGAATATAGAATGACAAACTGTGCCACGAAACATTACTAATTGTTATTGTTGTTAATATGATCTTCATATGTTTACACATCTCTAACTTAATTTTATTTTCATCAATTTATATGCAATTAGTTTTCTATTTTTAAGTGTCATTTAGTGTATACAACTCAGTTGAGGGTCTCCTGACTATTTTCAGATTGCGTAGTTCATCATATCATTTCCTAATCTTATAAAAATTACTATATTTATATTATGTATAGCTCTAATAAATAATGTTTACGGTATATTCTCTCCCATCTTTCACATAATGGTTGTTTTTGGCATGTAATGTTTGCATATACTATTAATTGCCGTCAGGTTGAATGCGACATGGAAGAACTTCAAGATTGTGACCTGGAAACGGACAGAAGTCATGACAGTGGCACAGAGAGTGAAAAGGATTATAGAGAACAGAAGGTATTCGAATATAAAATATGTGTAACATAAAGCTGAGAATATAAATATATAAATACGTTAGCATGCTGAAAACATTATGGCATTATCGTATATCAAAAATAATTTAACTAAATAAATCATTAATAGCACAAAAGTATATTATGGGATCTTCCTTGTTATTTGTTTGGATTGAAATGGAACTATTAGACTGTGTAAGACAATGTAGTTGTAAGTAATCTTCTCATGAATTGGTAAACATTTTTTGCTTTGATCATGAATGAGGCGGGCGGGCTTTGACTGCCACAAATTAAGAGCAAACTATTCAGGTTAATAGTTCTATTAATTGTATCCTTGGGTGTTTAATCTTGGATCACAGTAATATATTTACAAATAGCCACTGTGCAAGTTTCCTATAAATGTTTATCCAGACGTTGGGCATTTTATTATAAAAACCGGTTGCTCTTGTAATACCACAAATCACTTGTTTTTATTAATCTTGCATAACACCATATTTACTGGTATAACAACACATTATAAATAACAACACAATCTAAATAAAAGGATCCAATAAATAATCTGTATCTACCCAGGGAAATCTCTGTGTTTAGAGCACTGTGCTGGAAACCTTCAACATTGGGTTCAAATCAAGCTTGTACCTGTATTTGTAGTATTTGTTCCTTGGGGCCATATCTCCCAGGTTTAGCCATATATATATATATAATAATAATATGTGACATTTATATAGTACCATATATAATAATATATTAATATGTAATAATATTATTATAATAATAATAATAATATAATACTAATAGTAATTATTATGGATGAAAAATTCCTACTATAGTGCTACAGTCGAGGCACAAACTAGCAACCTCCTACACAGACTGACCATAGCCATAGGTAAATAGTCTCACGCTCTACCCATGAGGCCAAAGAGGTGGTCCTATCCAGCTAGATAGTTACTCTAAGGCACTTTACAGTATTAGTATCCCTGACTCAGACCTGTTCCAATCCGGCACCGATCTCAACTCCCAAGGGAGCATACAACGCATGCTACCATTATAGGAGCAGATCGTTACTCAAAAACATATCCATCAAGTCCAGTCAGGTTCTTAATTTTATGGATGAGTGAACCAGTCGCCACATGATGCCATTGCTACTCCAGAGCCTTGAACCCATGACCCTTCGGCTACGAGTCCTACACTCTAACTAACTGTGCTAGCATGGCTCGATTCAGTACCAAGGCCAAACAAACCACTCATTCACTCACTCAAACAGAACTAGCTCATATATGGATTCAATCTTAAGCAATGTCAAATACATGCCTATAACCTGTTATGGAATAATTTGTTTATTTTTTCCTCATTAGCTTCATGTTAAATATATTCAATTAAAGCTATCAGTTTATTTAGTTAGCACAGTTCAGTTAACAAGTTGATGTATTGTCATTCAATTTCGTCAAATAGAAATTTATGTGATTTTGTTTCTGGTTTCTAAGTTTTTTTATGAATCTGACATCAGCTACAGTCCTGGGTGAAGTCATCAATAGTATGTCCATTACTTAGTATATGGTGCCTACACACACACACACGCACGTGCACACACCCCCCTCACACACATGCATGCATGCACACACACAAACACAGAGAGAGAATGGAGAGGGGGGAGGGAGGGGAGAGAGAGAAATACACACACACAGAGTTTTTTACTGATCTTGTAGTATTTGATTTCTCAGGCTGCTGAGGATAAGGGTGTTCTGGAGAAGTACCAACACAAGCACCGAGCTCTTGAAGAAAGAGTGGGCCTTTGGGAAAGAAAAATAATGGAGTAAGTTCACATTGGATGACAATCAAATGTAATGAAGCTGTTACAGCGAAAGAATTTAGATTGTGTGGTGCACTACTTTTGGTCAATTCATTTGTAAACCACTGATAGGCTTCCATTGTGCTATTTCAATTGTTCTTCAGACTGGAACATTATTACAAGGAGGCATTCAGTCGTCTTAAACAAGCGACAGATGTTACTGTGCGCAGGTTGACCACAGAATTGGAGACGGGAGGAAATGTACGCTTCGAGGATGGGAAGACATCTGATTTGTGGTCAGTTATGATGAAGATATTACTCGTTCCGGAACAAAATGAATCTGTGTTTTTCTCATTGTTAGTTACATTTTATTTAAATTACAGGATGTCATTTACTTCTGGTTTGGACTTTTTTTTTTCTGAACATTAGTGTTACAGTGTAAAATGCTAGGATAAGAGATTAATTTTGGAAATTTGTATAACATGTGCATAACTGTTTCATCATGAATGGTAAAAAAAAATTATGTGTGTGTATAAATGTGTGTGTTTGTTGTGTGTGTTGTGTGTATGTATATATATATATATATATATATATATATATATATATAATATAATAATTAAAAAACTTCTATTGTGCAAAGATTCGAGCTCAGTGGTGTACCTAGTACATGTGTTGGGCAATCTCATAGTCCAGGTACACTAACATCATTCAGTGCATAAATTAGCTAAACAAATTATAACAAAAGAAAATTGTAAACAGGAGACCATTAACAACTTGAATATAAAGACACTATGAGAGGGATTTCCTATATGTTATTCAGATTCAGCAAAAGTTGTTTGTGTTAATGGAGGGTCATGAATATCCAAAATGTTATGGTATATAGACAGTTATTGAAGCATAAATAATGACAGAGAGAAAACCAGATATACTTTAATTGTTTAGGATTGAATATGATGCATGAAAGATTATTGTTAATATATATTAAATATTACCAGAAATATGTTTATATGGATAAGTTATAAGTCACAAGATTCTGTGTATGACCTTTTCAGATAATAATTGCATATAATTAGCTACATACATTGCTTTATGAAATTTTATATTCAAAATTAGTATGCTGTCAGTGTTTTATTCTGTATTAGCAAATCTTTTAATATTTCTTGTGTATGAAACATAAACACACACATTTATTAAATATTACCCATCCCTCTTCTCATAATTCACCGACTGTTCATTGATGTTTGCTCATATTCTCCTCAGGTTTACTTCATGTCATGATTTGGTGCTGTCTCGCTTCTGTGCAGCTGACTATAAAGAACAGGGTGTCAGCGGCATAAAAATACATCGGATTACACGAATCCATAATCGTATACTGAAGAATCGATTTGATGATGAGCTGGCTGCCAATGTTGATATGGATGATTCTGTTCTTCCTACTGCTAAGTATGCCTCTTTGTCTGGATGTAACATTTGATATTTAATAATAATAATAATAATATATGATATTTACATAGCGCCTTATCCAGCTAGATAGCTGCTCTAAGGTGTTTTACAATATTATTATCTCTGACTCAGACCTGTTCCAATCTAGCACACGTCTCAACTTTCAACGGAGCATACAATGTAGGCTGCCATTATAGGCACAAAGCATTACTCAATCATATAGCCATCACATCCTGTCAGTTCTCATTTCTGGCTGAGTGAACCAGTTGCCAGATGATAGCATTGCAGCTCTGGAGTCTCGAACCTGTGACCCTTCGGTTACGAGTCCTGCACTCTAACTAACTGACGGGCAGCTCCATGGTCTAGCGGTAGCGTGTTGCACCACAGATCACTGTCACCCATGTTCAAATCTCGGCGTGGGCATATCTGAAGGTTGTTTCATCTTTAATTTTGTTGATGATCATTGTCTGATTGTGCTGTGTTGGTGTAAAGAGCAGTAAACAACAGAAACTGGGAACTTCTTGGTTTAAATCATCTTGTTGATGACTGACAGTTCACATGTTCACATATTTAAAATGCCTTTGAATATATATTGTATATACAGAAACTTCACCATGTCACTGTTTATCTTCGACAAACTTTGTTCCAGTGCCCTATTAGTCAGAATGTGAATAAGAAACTTGGCTATTTAGCACATATTTCACAATTGATAAAAATTGTGTACAGAATTTATTAATAGCTCGTTATTATTAAAGAAGATGATAAATGATATAGTCAGGACCTATAACTGTTTTCCGTGGCCTGGCTCATAGTTAACATTGTTTGTTTATACAGGAACAACAGTTATAAGAAACTACTGGAGTACCTGTTCTGGATCTGGGATCCGGATCTCCCTGGGGGACAGACTGAGCCAGCTCGTGTTCTGGAAGATGGCTTCAAGGATAGCGCCACCTACAAGGTCAGCAGATTTACATAACCTACTGGTGCTAAATAATGAAGAGAAAGGTTTTTTTATATCAACTATAAATTCATATCAGTGTGTCATCAGGATTATTAATATGATTACTTATGTCTGGTAACCGGCTTTTATAATCATAAGCTTAGAATGTCGGCTCATTTGCTAAGTAACAAAAACAGACATCTGGGTTTATATGGCTATACTTTGATTCCATAAAGATCCCAGCCGCGACTTTATAGTAGGAGGAGGTTTTAGTCCAACCAGGCAACTGGTAAGGTTTTTTCTCCTCCAAACGTGACTTTTATAGTAAACTGAGGTGCCATCATGTTAAACAACTCCCAGTTTGCCCATCATCATAATAACAGACGTCAACACCAGGTGGCTGTGCCCAATAGGCGACAGCCAGGGGTCTCTACCCCAAACTTCAACAAGTTACAAGTTAACATAAAGATATTTAATCATTACAGCACAGTGCAGTATATATTATTCACCATGACATTGTTATAATATTTTTGTAAAACTAAACTAGTATCTTGTTGAGAATGTAACAGATATACTAGCTGCGTCCTATAACAGATGTTCCTTTTATAACTTATTTCACTTCTGAATTTTTCTTGTATTTTAGCTAGTGTGCTCAGCTGGAATTTTGACTGGCCATTTCGAGGTCAAATTAAAACTGCAGAATGTCTTGAACTATTATTACAGGTCAATGTGAAAACTAGTGTCATATTTGGAATCCTCGCCTAAATTTCTCATTCCAGTAACACAAAGTTTCTTCCAATTTCATCTGTTCATTGATAAGAAACATGGAGGGGGGCTAAAGATTAGCAACAATATCTTTGCATTCGAGAAATATTCAACATTTCATCCATCCTCTCTTTACTGACTCCAAAACCAGTGTTAAGGTAAAATCTGGTGTGGTGGGTTAAACCGAAATAATGATTTGAAACTGAATGATCCAGTTCAGACATTAATTCCGCAGCTCATGATGTTGGACTGTGTTTTTCTTTTCACAGTCGGAGAACTAAATTCATTGGGCCCATCTGAGTAGAGCGAGATGTTAAGACTCTTTAAGTTTTTAAAATGGTCAGGAATTGGCCACTTTTGGAGGGAGAGGGGGGAGTGGTTTTTGTTTGGGAAGTGCACCTGAGTAGTAAAACTCTGTAGAGAATTGAGATGATCGGATGAAACATACCACAAACATCGGTCACCCCGATGTTTTAATCCAAGTCCAAAAGGTCAACTAAGTTGTTAATCAGTGTCTGTTGTCTGGTGTACATTTAAATGAATGTTTTGGTGTAGAAAAATATCTCGGATGGATTTGCTTTTTATACTCTATTGGGAGCTGAGAAATTGTAGGATGGCTGACTTTAGCCAGGGAAAACATTGTCTAAAAATATCACAGAAATAAATTACATCATATTTGACCATGGTTAAGTCTGTGTTGTACTAAGTGGCTGTGAACAACAAGAGCGTTTATTTCACTTACTACAACAGATTTACAGTTGCTGATGTTGCAAATTCAGAAAACAATTGTGAGGACAAGTCACAGTTGTTTTACAATATCTAAACTTATTTCCTATTTTTTAATGTTTTATGGGAGAGAAATCCCAAACAAAAGCAAAGCTGACTTAGAACATCCAGAATTGATAAAGTTCTTGTTGGGGCATATTTAACCAGGCATTATACACCAAATAACCTGTTCTTGTCAGCATAATTACAAAACCCACCAGGATTACCGCCACTTCTATAACATTAATCAATCCTATTTTTTTAAATAATTAATCAATAATGCCTAATTCAGGAATTATAATGATGGATGTAGCTGACCTTTTTGGAACCTTTCATATGAGTAATATTAAAAACATTTTCCAAAAATAATGTCAAACTATCTTCCAAAAACAATATCAACAAATTAAAACATATCTTAGATCAAATTAACTTTTACCATGTGCTGGAGATAATGTGCTCCAATGAACCCTATAATGAATTCTACCAATTATACAATATTGCATTTAAAACTTCATATCCTCTTCAGTTATTCAGAATATTGTCTTGGTTCACTAACGGTCTCTTAATTTCATTATCTAGAAAATTACATAAACCAACCGAACGAAATAAACATAACTGAATTCGACCAGCACAATAATATGTTTAATAAATTAAAATAAGCAATGTGAAAATTAAATATTCAAGAAATTCAAGTACCGGTAGTTTATATTATGGAATGTTTCAGAATGGCTCATTTCATCTTTTTCACATACAGTTTTATATACTATTTAAATTTACGTGTAGTCTTCATAGACACTTATTTCAATGAAATTTCAAGAGATAATATTCTTTTACATTCCATCTCAAGATATCTTCTTCGGATTATTGAGTATTTGTTATTTTTAAAATGAAAGAATGTCAAAAACCTTTTTTAGCAACTTGGCAAAGAAGCAGCCGTGCCACTAACAAACAGTTTGAGTCTCGCAGACCGTCTGCGCATGCAGCAGCTCCATAGATTGTCGAGAGGCAAGGACTTCGTTGATTCTTGTCCATATAGATATGGTTAGTAGAGAAGTGTGTCGAGTGTTGTCTCATGTACCTGTTTGATGTTTCATTCCCTTATAATAAACCTCATACATTTGATGGTTTCTTTTTTAAGAATGAAATTGTTCTTTCTCGGAAAGTAAAAAATCATCATTATAATAAATCTCATCTTTAGGGTATTACTGTCCATGTATCTTGTTGACATTTATGTGTAACAGTGATGATGATGATGATGATGATGGTTTCTGCTTCATTATTATTAAACCTGTAAACAAATATTATTTTTATCTTCTGATTAATTGGCATACATAATTAATTTAAATTTAAGCTGTTTTGAAGTATAGTAGCAGCTCTTCCATTTATGCTGCACTCTTTCACTTTTTTAATTATTTACATAAATATCATATAGTGACACCTTTTGAGTTATGCTTAGACAAATTAATCACTAAACTGGTAGAGTCTGTGATCGATCACAGACCTCGGCAGGATTCAAATCCTGATATAGCTATGTCTGATGTATGTTTCATATCTCTGCTGTCTTGTTGTCTTCGGTGGTCATGTGACCCATTTAATCCACTATCTGTATGAATGATGACATAAAATATGAACAGCATTTTCAGTTATGACTGATTTGGGGGGGCAAAAAATGGTAAAATAACCATTAAAAGAAACTGTTGTGTGTGTGTGTGTGTGTGTGTGTGTGTGTATGTGTGTGCATAAGTGTTAAAAAACAGAAGTAAAACAAATGGTTACTGTTTTTTTGGTAACGAGATTGATTTTATTTGGTTAAAGGTCAGCTGGTCGTGGCCAAGGTTTATATCGGAAGGAGTGTACAAGCAAAAGAGAACAAACAGTAAGTACTAACCATAATAATAATAACGATGTTGATGTGGTAAAATGCTCTTATTTGTGAGAGCTATATAAAAATGCTCTGTTGTAAAACTTCCAACATGATGTACCCAGAACATAATCTGAAAAGACAACTCGATCTACAACGACTGAGACTTAAGAATGAAACCGAGTTCATCTAGAAAATTATGAATTTCTATGACCCACTGCTAGAGGTCGGGTCATTTATTTCCACATGCTATCTTGTATGCTAATGACTTCATATTTGTTGATATTGTAATGAAGACAGTTGTTTACTGTTATTGTATGGAGGCAGACTGCCTATACAGCAAGCTAACTTTGTTGTGCCTATCTAAATGACACTGACCATGTCACCACTATATTTATTAATCTACTACTACAAGTACTAATATTAGTAGTGCTATTAGCGCTGTAGAGATAGGACACAATGTAGTGGTAATATCAGCAATAGCAATATATGAATATTATTTGACCAACAAATATCATTCTGTAGGTTGTAAAATAAAATTAAGATATACATACCTTTGCTCTTTATCAAATCAATGTATTTTAATAAAATGTTTGGGAACCTTAATATATTAAGATCATATATTTTACTAATACCTTACCATTAAATAATTGCTGTGTTTAATATTATAAAGGAAGATCTAATTTTATAAGTAATAGTTTTATTTCATGAAAATAGGACATATTTTCTGATATACTGTGAATTTCAACACACATAACTAACTTCTGTTTATTGAACAATTCCAGAATTGTGCCAGATAATTATCCAAGATGTGACTCTGTGATGAGGTCAAAGTTAGATCAATTAAGCAAACTGGGAATTGGTAAGATATTACTGAATAATTGGTAAGATGTTACTGAATAATTGGTAAGATGTTACTGAATAATTGGTAAGATGTTATTGAATAATTGGTAAGATGTTATTGAATAATTGGTAAGATATTACTGAATAATTGGTAAGATGTTACTGAATAATTGGTAAAATATCACTGAATAATTGGTAAGATGTTACTGAATAATTGGTAATATGTTACTGAATAATTGGTAATATGTTACTCAATAATTGATAAGATGTTACTCAATAATTGGTAAAATATCACTAAATAATTGGTAAGATATCACTGAATAATTGGTAAGATGTTACTGAATAATTGATAAGATGTTACTGAATAATTGATAAGATGTTACTCAATAATTGGTAAGATGTTAAATAATTGGTAAGATGTTACTGGATAATTGGTAAGATGTTACTGAATAATTGGTAAAATATCACTGAATAATTGGTAAGATGTTACTGAATAATTGGTAAAATATCACTGAATAATGATTGATAAGATAATACTGATAAACTGCATTTGTTATGCTTTTTACCTGTGTAAGATATTTACTTAGGTAGATATTTATTTAGATATATCATTTTATTTGTGTAGGTAACCAGAGGCCTGTGTGTGAGTGCAGTAGTCGACAGTGTGAATGGTTCATATTTAACCATCATCTCGTCATGCCTGAATATGTCATAGACTTTGAATACATTACTAAGGTACTCAGAGAGAGTCTTCTTCTTTACGAATTATATTTATTGTTTATTTGTTTTGATTCTAAATTTGAGGTCACTAGCCTGAGGGGTCAACAATATTTTGCCATCACATCTATTATAAAAACTGTAAATTGTGTTTTGGTCCAGAATAGTGAGACATGCAAAGAGAAGTCGGTTTTAGTGCCTAACTTGGCTGTTTGTTGCCATTTAAAATTAAAAAAACTTCTTTTAAACTGGTAATGAATTAAAATCAAAGTCAATGAATCTTTTGTATGTATAAAATTACACTAGTTCTTTGGTTATAAAAACACTGAAATACGTATTTTGAACTTTACAGCCAATAACTCATTAATTCTCTCTGGTCCACATTCAGGCTAATCCTCGGTCACCATTTGCCATATGTACGTCAAGCTACCTCCTGAACATTGATACCAAGGAGTTTGTTCCCAAGGAACAGCTGCCATCTGACGATGCAATTCTGGATATGGAGCCCCATTCCAAACCTAGGCCAAGGTATGTGCTGTTATTCACTAGACTGGAATCCCATCAATTACATATGGTAACAGTTGCAAGTCAATTATTACCAGTCTAAAAATGTATTATTGAGAAAGCTCCTCATCTAAGTATTATTTGATACTGAGCACATTCTTATAGGCAACTTGAGGCTTGAGGGCCATAAGCATGTGAATCGATTAGAAATATGAGTCATGAAATGATGAAAAACTAAAACAATCAAGTACCACAATTGCTTCTTTGCGGACTGGTTATGAAACTTTATCCATCCCGGATCCTGTTGACTGGGTCTATCTATCATTACAGACTTGTTGCACTGTCAGAAGATGTCCTCATGAAAATGACTAATGTCACATCACTGCTGAATATTGAGGTGTTGAATCTCCATGACAATGGCCTTGTCAAGGTCAAAGAACTCCAGAGTCTTCCTCTACTGAAGAAACTGATCATCAGCTTCAATGAGTTGACACGTCTGGATGACGTTGCTCAGCTGGTATGTACGGATCACATTTTTAGCAGCACAGTATAACTTGTAATTAAATATTTGCCTGTTATCTGGATAGAAAATTTTATAATATTATGTGAACATAAAATTAATTTCATACATAATTGTGTATTTGGCTGAAAACCTGTTTGGCAAAAATCATGAAATCTTGAAACAATTGTTGATTACAGAATCTGGAGTACTTGGATGCAAGCCATAACAAGATTTCAACACTTGATGGGATGAAGGTAACTGATCCATTTATCGGCTTATCAGAAGTTTGTGTCATTTCTGTGTCATCTTATGACCTAGTTATATTAACTTTTCAATAGAAGCTACTTTTGTGAATATTTCACATACAAATAATGTGATATGAGATGTTTTCATCATCATCATCATCATTATCATGATGATGTAAACAAAATAAATAAATAATGATATATTGAGTAAGTAAATGTATTGTAATTGTGTTATCTTAATATTTCAAGAAAGTAGAAATTAAATGGTGTCTCTGTACCAAACTATTAATCACTTCTAGTAATTGTCATAACATACTACTGTTTATTATACAATTTTAGGGTTTACTGAAGCTCCGATATCTGGATCTGAGCTGGAATCTTCTGTGCAACACCAGAGACGACATATCTATAATTAGAAAGCATTGCCCATTGCTCAATATTCTTGATCTCAGGAATAACTTCTGGCAAAAGGTTTGTTTAATTTACTTATAACATTCTTTATTGCAGTCCTCCCTTAGTACCGTAGTACTCAGTCTTAGCGGCCCCACAAAGATATATTCCAAGTGTTACTTCAAACATTTACTGTCAATTAATTTTGCAGCAAATGTATTTTGTTCCATTGAACCGTAAATGTTATTTCAAACTAATGCTTGACTCTGTCTTATTGTTTGTGGTTATTTATCTGTGATGCGTATTAAGTTCAATTTATCTTAATGTTTTTCCTGAATAAGATTGAGTGCATGATACACAGTGTTATTAAATACAACGTACCAACAATCAAATGTTCCTTAATCCACATTTTTCACTCATAGCCGGAAGGTGTGAGATTGCGAGCAATTGGTCGCATCAAATCTTTGGTTAGATTAAACGGTGAAGATGTCACCGAGGTAGAGGCAACGGCTGCCCTAAGACTTGCAGCTGGCTCACGTATTTCACAGCTTTCACTTCTCACCAACTCCCGTGTTGACACCAATCAGCCCCGTTCGCTGTCCTTGGAGCCCTGGTCCAAGGTGCTGTGTAGGATGAGCCAAAATAAGCCAGATCGTACGAGTGATCAAGACAGTCACTGGTATTCGAAGGTTTGTCGATATATATAATTATCTGGACAAAATGTTTATGATCATCTTGATAGTGGTACATATTTTGTGAATTGTGTGTTAGAAATTTCTAGATGATGCTTTTAAATATGTACCAACAGAAACAAAAATGAGCATCACATGTTCCAGTTTGTGTTCTGAATTTATCAACTTCATCATTTCATGTCTTCTGTTTTTCTCTCTCTTTCTCTCTCTCTCTCTCTCTCTCTCTCTCTCTCTCCCTCCCTCCTGTGTGGAAGCCTTAAAAATGTGTTTTTGTTCAAAACAGACATAAATCTGTGTTTTTTCACCATATAGGTGACAGTCCTTAACCTTGACAGCCAACACATTAGCAAATTGTCTAATCTTGAAAGATTAGAAAATCTCAGATGGGTTTCGTTCTGTGATAATGACATAACAAGAATAGAGGTAAGAACCTTTCCTGACATAGATATATATTTTGTCTACTAAAAAAGGAGTGTATAAAATTAAGTTTTTAAGTTATTATGTTATATAGTTTCCAATGTGGCGTAATATCTAATAGAAGCAGGCACAGTTTTCTGCAAAAATCGAAATAACATCAACAAAGTATCCGTACAAAATGAACGATTACAAGCTTGCCATTTGCTATTCGTCAATACCGCTCCAACTGCTATGTTAGCATAAACAAATAAACTTCTAAGGCAATAAAATATAAAGACTTCGTCGTGAACACTGCCATGTGCCTTTGACCAAGATGACCAGTGAAATTTACTCAAAGCTTCATACTTTTGTGTTGGGGGATCTTTTAGAAACTAACTATACAGTATTTCAAATAATTTACGGAATCAAAAAATAACAGAATAATTTACCATACAGTATTTCGATTAATTTACAGAATCAAAGAAAAACACAATAACCCCCCCCCAAAGTAATGCTTTGGAATTACTAATTACTGCATTATTTGTTTCGCGTTTTAAATATTTTCAGGGTCTAGAGAACTGCCTAAAGTTGGAAGAGCTCTCTCTGGCTGACAATTGCATCTCCGTGATTGAGAACTTGGGTAATCTTTCCAACCTCTGCCTACTCAGCCTCGGCAATAACTACATCCAGACGCTGGAAGGTACTGGTTTAGAGAATTTACGTCATCTACAATATTTCTCCATCGAGAGCAACAGCATCTCAAGTTTATGTGGACTGCAGAGAATGTCTGCACTAACCGAACTCTACGTTGGCAACAATAACATACAGAATATACGTGAAATTTTCTATTTGAAGGTAACTATTTATTTCCATCTAACACTACTCCACCCTTTGCACACACACACACACACACACACACACACACACACACACATATACACACACACACACATACATGCACACACACATACATGCACACACATGCACACACACCTGACAAATACATACTATTAATGAATATCCATTACTGAAAACACTTTTGTATATATATATATATATATATATATAGTGTGTGTGTGTGTGTGTGTGTGTGTAATTACTCAGGTAATAAGTGTATTACCTGAAATTTTCAGGTAATCTGTATTAAATCTCAGTTACTAATAGACGTATTACCTGAAAAATTCAGGTAATATACATATTACCTGATTACACAGATTAACTATATCATATATATATATATATATATATATATATATATATATAAAAGTCAGTCCCATACAACGTGAGCTCCGAGTTGATATGTTTCTGATGACTGTTTCTTTATCTTATTTTTTTATAGAACCTTCCGAATTTGGTAATTTTGGATCTTGGTGGAAACCCGGTGACAGTCTCTGCTGATAACTACAGACTCTTTGTTATCTATCATCTTAAATGTCTAAAGGCACTTGATGGCAAGGCTATAGTAAGTAGCTGAATAATGTATTACTGTAAATGCTGGAACTGTGTCATATTGTTCCTGTAAATCTTAAGCTATATATATATATATATATATATATATATATATATATACTCTTCTGATATAAGTTCATGACTCTGTATTATAGATATCAGAGCAAATATTTACCATTATTTCTGCTTTCATAAAATATCAACAAAAAGAGCTTATATACTGAAAAATAAGTTCAACGTAATACACTGTATTGTCAACATGGTGGAACGTGCTTAAGAAATGGTATTAGTTTTGGCCAGTTTTTTTACATCTATGGAATTACAATTAATATATGTTATCTAGGTACTGTAGTACATCCAAAATATTACAACAAAAGGTGAAAATAAATGTTTCCTTTCTATTGTTAAGTTGCTCTTATTTATGCTAAAATTAGAACCTTGTGTTACAGTATATATATGTTAACCCACTCATTACCCAATCAGTCTATTCAATTGAGTGTTTACTGTCATCCAATATTTGTCTTCATTGATAATGTTATTATGCAGCTCCATTACATGTCTGTCTGTCTGTGATTTATTTACTCTCAAGGAGTCATCGGAAGGTGGACAGGCGAAGGAGGCCTTCGGAGGTCGGCTGACGCAGGACTTTGTTGCAGAGAGACTCGGCTTTTCTAATTTTGGGGATCTGCGAGAGCTGGACTTCCCCCAGTGTGGCATTAGGACTGTTGATTTAGGTTCTGCTGATATTTTTGCTCATCTCAGAAGGTACAGTCAGACTTGGGCTATATTGGTCGTGTGACATGTTGAATTATGACATAGATCAGAGTGTGCCAAGCACCGATTCTGTTCCTCGTATCTGATCATTATGATGCTGATGTGATATATACAAATCCAGGACAATTCCGCACTTGAACAATTCCCAGCTGGATAATTCCCCACAGGACAATAACCCACTTAGACAATTCCCCACTCCATAATGACAATTTTGGATAATTGCCCCCCCGCTCTTAATTTTTTACATGTTTATTAGAGTATTATTGATCTTTGTGCACAAAGAAGCCACAACAAGGTGGCTTCTAACTATTTTCCAATTGCACACGAAGCCATGACAAGATGGCTTCTAACTAATTGCCAACTGCACACAAGATGAGCTCATTATAAGGGGGTCAGTATACCTGGTTGAACACTTATTCTCCAATATATATTTCTCAATACATGCTATAAACTTATTCAACCACGGAGATCATCAAAAACTAACGTTGTGGTTTGAAGCTAGTAAATGAAGGCTATATGTACACTAAGAAGTACGTCCAGATGACTGTCAGATGGGATTGTGCCAATCGATATGCATTCAGCCGTAAAGGCGGTCTCACTATAGATGCTGAGTTAAATATTACATCATCGTGTTAATTGATTGGAGTTTGGAGTAATATTATATTTACACATTTATTCATTCCTTTCTCTCCTGTATTGTTTGTTTGAATTGATTTTATTAATAGATATTAAAATATTAATTTTAATAATTGGTATAATTACTGAAAATTATTGTTGGTTAAAGTTTAATAAAAAATACTAAATCATGGAGTGGGGAATTGTCTGAGTGGGGAACTAGTGTGGAATTTTCCAGTTGGGAATTGTCTGTTTACTGATATATACACTGATACAGCCATATTGGTGCATTGGTGAATTAAATTATCCATGCTCAGGCAGCATAGGAAAATATTTAACAGTCCCTGATTATGATTCAGTTTGTATTTTTGTCTGCTTGCTAATATTCCTATTGTTAATACTATGCCCTAACACACAATGGCATTCATTTCGGATGAAGCATTGACCACGACCGTGGCCTTTCAGCTGATGTTTAATTACTGTATTATTGGTGACGTGTAGAAATTATTACTTGGAGAAACTGGATCAGAAGCTGATGTCACTTTCAGTCCATTCTTATATTTATCTACTTGTACCGGTGCTAATTTGATAATTTACTCAAGACGTCAGACTATCACAAAAAATGTGTTTCTGATGTATTTGACAAATCTTTGACAATCTTAATAGTAAACATTCAAGGATCTGGATAGGATCTTATTGTAGTGTGGGTGTGGGTGTGTGTGTGTTGGTGTTTGTTGTATGAATTATATAGGATTCAAATATAATTTATTCACAGTAGCATATTAATTAAGAGTATTATTATTATTATTATTTCAGGCATCTTACAAAACTTGTTCTTATTAGATGTATGTAAATATTTTCTGGTATTCTAGTAAAAGTTTAATTATTTGGCATTATTCCAGATTAAATGAATGATACATACTGAAAGTTCTTGTTTGGTTTAATTATTTTACCTGTTTTACTTCTGTCTGTCATATATTTTTATAATCAATAAATGTCATTCATTTCTCTGTTTCAGCATCAATCTTGAACATAACAACATGACATCCTTCAGTGGCTTGATCTATCTTACTAATCTAAGGGTAACTCCAATTAATTAAAGCTAATTTTATTGAGGTTATCTGATAGCTGTGTGTGTGTGTGTGTGTGTGTGTGTGCTTTCAAAACATTTCATTTTGTGTAAAAATTTCATTCAATTGCAATCTTTAATCTACCTGGAAATTTAGATAAGATCTGGTAATTATTTTGTCTTCAGAGATAAATAATTCAAGTCAAATTTGTTGACTATGTATATTTCAAGGCATATATATATATATATATATATATATATATATAAAACATGGGTTCTATTCCATTTTATCAATTCTAATTCCACTCAATTCCACTTGGTCAATTCCACATTAAATTTATCAATTCCAAATTTAGTAATTCCTATTCCATTTTTACCTTCTCTTTTTTTACCTACTTTTTTACCATAAATAGGTACTCTGAGTACCTACTTGGAATACCTACTCCGAGTAGTTTATAATCCAAGTAGGATTGTCATGGAATAAATATTTCTGAATTAAAAAATGAAATGGTAAATTAATTTATGGATTGAATTTTTTGTAGCAAATTTCAATTCCAGTTCCAAATTTATCAATTGCAATTCCATTTTTTTAAATTAGCAATTCCAGAATTGGAATTGCCCATCAATTCCAATTCCGGAATTGGATTGACCCCATTTCTGATAGCTAGTGTTCCATAACTAACATTGCAGCATTGATTCCATCATTATACTGCAGAGTAATAATACATTCCATACAGCCATCTTTGTACACTAATTATTATCTGGCAGGTTCTTTGCTTGAATCATAATCACATCGAAAACATCATAGCTCGGCCAAAACAGCAGCCTCCTCAGATAGTGGTGAAAAGTAAAATATTGACATCACAGAATGCGCAGAACTATAGCAACATTTACAGCAGCCCAGAGAACATTAACCCAGTACTTGAGAATCTTGAAGTGCTGCATCTTGGGTAAGTCTTTAGTACTTCAGAGTGAAGTAATGAGATAATAATACGGCAGTTGTTAATGCGGGTGGCAACCTTAAATGAGAGAGACGCATATGCTCTGTAATTTATAGCTTCCCCACGGAGATTAATTCTAAATAAATTCAGAAAATGGCTGGATGAAAAACTCTTTGTACTATAGTGCCACAGCTGAGCCACAAACCAGCGACCTCCCACACAGAATGACCATAGCCATAGGTAAATAGTGCCACGCTCAACCCATGAGGCCAAAGATGTGGTTTTAGATACTTCACAATCTGTATCTTTTTGGTGTTGATAAATGTTAGTCAAATAGATGTCAAAACTTCTGTCATTTTATGTCTATGATTTGGCATAATTATTCACAGATTACTATTTTCAATATCACTCATAGTTTCTTATTACATGAAACATTAGACATTGGTCACATTTGGAAATATATGACTGATGAGCAGGAAATATATATATCAATCATAAATAGTTTGTTTCTAATTAACAATTAATTTCCTAATCAGTGTGCTACAGGAGAGCCAATTGTTGTCACAGGTTCTTCTAAGTTTGCTCGCTTTTTGTCATAAAAATAATGGACACAATTAAGTACCAAAATTGATCTATTTGTTTTGTAAATAAACATGTACATGTATGTATAAAAGCCTGATTATACTTCAATTTGGTTTCCTGTCCATACTGATGATACGTACATTTATGACACTTTAATCACAGACATCAACAATCATCCTAAAGGAAAGACCCAAATTTCAGTTTATCCACAGATCATAACATATCAGCTTCAACAATCCTGACTAAATGAGACTCAACTCTATGATTAGCATGCATACTTTTTCTATTGATATGTGTGTGTGATATATATATATATATATATATATATATATATATATATAAGCATTAATCAAAGGCAGTAAGTTTCTGGCTATGAAATATTGATATTGATATATTTATTTATAGATATAATGGAATCAAGGACCTAGCCAGTTTACAGTTGAACCGTTTGCCATCTCTGAAGGCTTTATTCCTACAAGGTAAGTTTAAATATCTATATACAAAATCTGTAAATAAAGACAACCACTGCATATATCCCTGGCTACTAGTCATGTGATACTGCTAGTCATGTCATGATAGCCAAGTGGTAAAATACTGGATTTTAGAAAGTGAGGCATCTCGATTCGAATACACCAACCAGCTAATGAATTTCACGTACTCATGCAGGTTATATTCAACCCTTAACAATTACACCTTTGAACAGAGATGTATTCATTTGGGTTATTTCACTGGAAGCACTATATTCCCTAGGAATTTGATGTGCCACGGGATTGCACTGGCATACCAGTGTTGTGGGCAGGATAAATGTTTTGGTGAAAAATTTGAAACAGGTTTTAGGTTGTCACATTATAAATAGGATGAAAATGTATTTAAAATATTCCAATAATTTGACCAATGTGTGTCATGCAATAAGTGTTATGGGTTTATCCCGACAACAAAGACATAGAGTAGTGGTACTGGGGAGAACACCAAAATTTAAAACACTTTTGTGTTTATAATGATCAGTTTTTCACTGATGCCACACATTTCATGTTTATTGCACTCACATTTCTTTTGTGCATTCAGGCAATGAGATCACCAAGATCGAGGGATTAGAAGCGCTGCAGGATCTTCGAGAACTCGTCCTCGACAGAAACAAGATTAAAAGCGTCGGTGAATACTCATTTATGAATCAGTGGAACCTTCAGGAGCTACATCTTGAGGAGAACCGTCTGAAGGATCTCAGCAATCTGGCATGTCTGGAAAACTTACAGCGATTGTTTCTTGGCATGAATAGGATACAGGTGTTGTTTTTGTTTCCAATTGTGTATGTGTATGTGTGTGTCTTTGTGTGCAAAAGTAGGTAGTATGATACATAAATGTGTGTGTGTGTGTGTGTGTGTGTGTAACTGTGTGAATGGTAGAGTGAGTGAGAGACTTAGTGAGTAAGGGAGTGAGTATATCTGTAGATTTATAGGCATACATATTGGGGAGATCAGTTCCTAAATCATAGCATTTTTCCATCTCCTGTACAAATATAGGTGTGTGTATATGTGTGAATGCTTATATGCAAATATCTGTTAATCATATACATGAACTTTATAACCAAAGAAATAATTCTATCAATCGAATATAATTATAGTTATCAAAATTTATCAAATATCATTGTGTTATGTGTCCTGGAATTATTGACCACTTATTGTTTTCCAATTTATTTCAGGATCTTTCAGAATTGGAGAGAATAGAGTCTCTAAAACATTTGGTGGAGCTCTCCGTTGTTAGTAATGCTGTAAGTAATATACAGGTTACTGTGTGTGTGTGTGGGGGGGGATTTGGTCAAAAAATTGGCACCACTTGAAATATGTTATATATATATATATATATATATATATATAATGTTGTTAGATAATTTTTGTTGTTGACATAATTAATGAAATTGCTTAATTATGCTGAAATCACAACAATCCAATTAAACTGTTAGATAATTCTGAGCTGTTTTGATAATTCTATTCAAGGTAAAAATTTAATTTAAACTGAATATTTATATACTCCATGTGAAGATCTTGGACATGTTTGTCTAAACAGCTGAATTACCTTAAATGTACTTATAACATGCTTATTTAGTAGAAACTTTATGATGCATTTTCTGTATCAAAATATCAACACATTCTCATATTCCACTTATAACGTGCTCGAGTCATTTAATTTTGCATATAAAGCACCAGACAAATACTTTCTGTTTTTACTATTATTATGGTAACATTATAATGAACAAAAGTGAAAGAATGTGGCAACATCTGGACACATTTATATTGGGTGTGTTTATATTTTAGTTATTTTCTACCTAAGGTTGCTCGTCGTATGTTACATCGGCCACTGTTAGTGTACCGAATGCCAAATCTGATGGTGATTGATGGCATTCCGATCAGCGAAGAGGAACGTGTCAAGGCTGAAATGTACTTCATTGAACAGCAGGTCTGTAAATGGGTGGATTTTGCTTTTCTAACGAATCAGTTATTCTGCACTGTATCCCCCAACAGGGCTGCAGAATAAATATGATAAAATTATTTTAATTATTTACATCCGTTGTTCACCTAAATAAGACATTTAAAATCAATTAAACATTAGTGGAAATATGATTGAAATATGTCAAAATATTAATTAAAGATTACATGGTGTTGAGATCTATTTAATATTCAGTTATAAGTGTCTTTAAAATAACTATTCAGCTTAAGTAATAATCAATTTAAATATTTTTTAACGCTTTAACTGTAAGTTATATGATAAATTGCATCCTTACAAAATAATCAATCAAAAAATTACTGAAATAATAATGATGGTAATCAATATAAATTAATAAAATGATAATTAAAATAAAACAAATAAAAACATGATTATTTTTATTTTTAAAATTAATTGGTTTTACATTTAAATAATTATTTAAATGTTTTTATTTAAATGAAACAAATCTAACAAAAAAAAGTTATAGCGCTCGTCATCATCATCACCATCATCACCATCATCATCACCATTGCTTAATTCTGATATTGATATATTGTATTATAGCCAGTAGCAGTCAATGCTGCAGCGGAGACAACATTACCAGGAATTGTCCAATACAAGACTCAGATGCCTGTCAAGGTAACCAACATGCAGTTGGTTTCTGGCCCATACTACGATAAACAGTGGCAAGGCACATTGCATCTCAGTGATGAGGTACTTCAGCAAGAAGTACAAAGAGGTAGGTCGAACACGGTTGTATTATCGAAATTTATCACACGCATTATAACATTTAAAATGTGTTTTTAATTTGACTCTATAAGCAAGTAGTTGAGCAGTGGACTCTTGATTAGAAATTCTGCTGTAAACTGTTTTTGTACGGCACTGCTACTTTCGGCGATGTTTTCTTTTTTCTTGAAGCCTTCAGAAATACATTAATGCATAATTTTAACAGCTTCAGTTTTATTTAATTGTCAAAACTGTGCACCAACAGTTTTTCATTTTCTTCATGTCGCTAGATCTAATTGATTTTATACACGTCTTGTATGTATTTCGGTGTATAATTTGCATGTTAGTTGTAGAGTCTGTTTAGTTTAAATAAATGACCAATCTGATGCTTAAGTTCAAGAGTGCAGAAAAAGAAATTTCTTAGGCATGCACATGAATAAATTATGTTGTATCTAAATCTCTGCCAAAAATGTGACAATATGAAATTAGTGAAACTCCTTACTGGTATGTATGCTCCAATATGTACCAATCCATGCATGCACACACATGCAAGCATACACATACTGGTCATATATCTTCTTGTATGATTTTGTTATTAACAACTCAATTCTGTCATTTTTCTCCCTATTCTTTTACCCTATTTATTTTCCTGTTCACTTCACCCTGTTTCATTCAATTGACGCACTTATAAATCGAACACTGGCTGTAATGGGCACCTGATCTAATGATGTGGGTATAGTTTTAAGCAAGCAGAATTTAACTATGTCAGGTGCCGGTCGACGAAGGCCACAGCCATCGGATGCCGTCGTCCAAGGCATCACCGGACCGATGAACGCCACCGCCAAGACGGGCAGCGGCCTGAGTTATCAGCACGCAATGGCACAAGGAAGTAACGGTCGTACAGCCGGTAGCAACAAGCATCATGGACAACTGAGCCAGGTTCCTTACGTGCCTCACCAGAACCAAACTGAACCAGGGTAGGGGTCTTTTTATTTCGGTTCTTTACGAAGTAGCGTCCAAAATTGGTGAGCTGTGAAGACAGAAATCAGAGCGAATAGCTTCCAGGCTGAAGGCATTTCTCCATAAATCACAATAATATTTGTTACCATGATCATTTTGTTTTCTTTCAGGAAAAACATCCGCAGATAAGCCAGATGATTTGATGTGTTTCCCACTGCAATCCCTGGCAGATGAATCAAACCTATTTATTTGTTTGATGGCTGGAGATGAACATGTGATGATGATGTTTTCATTTTTAATATTCATCTCATTATGTCACAGTGTCAGCTCGTAGGTAATAATAATTAATTAGCAGGACACTACACGTATAAATGGACACACTGCTATATAATTGTGTACAGTCTTGAATTATGGGATAGTTTTAGATACTGTTTTGTTGTCAGTTGTAATTATTCTACAGACTTTTGGTTTATTTTTAAACTGGTTATTCTATATCCCATAACATTATATACAGATATATATATATCACATGTAGCTGCACCTTACTTGTTCAGTAATTTGGTAATGTGTATGATTTGCGTCTATTCAGTTAAGGAATGTATGTCTGTGTTAAAGGAACAGTTCACCCTCGGATAAATATGACTTAAATGCGTAATGCTTATAAAAGTAACCCAACATCCCATAATAATAATCATGAATTCAACCTGCTGTCATATATATATATATATATATATATATATATATATATATTACTGAATAATAGCCATTATGGCTTCCTCGAATACCAGATTGTACAGTGGGTAGGAGAAAGGTTCCATGTTCTGATGTCAGCTGCCACAAGGAGCATGCAGCCATCTCGATCTAGATCAAGTCAGGACACAGATGCTCTGGCTTAGCCATCTTCATGACCTTACCTTCCCTCATGCATTAACATAAATATGACAGCTCAGTAAACACTTTGTGTTATGAGAGTGCAAAACAATCTTCATAGGGAATTTCACCTTTTTAGTAACACACCTGTTTAGATCAGTTATGCTGTAACATTCGTAAATATGCCTTTGTTCCAAAATTACCTGGTTGGCTGACCGGCATTTACATTCTTATGACCGGGCAATACAAACAGCTTTTATTATAGTCTGTGTCTGGCTTAAAAATGGCAACGAATTATGGTTAATTCACCAGGACTTTGAACTGGATTATTTAATGCATGGTTGATCGTGTCCATATTTTGACATCTATTATAATTTGTCTGAGCATATTTGTATTAGTCCTGAAAATTTGAAATCAAGGTAAACTTTTGTGTTCTTAAATATTATGCCCGATCCAGTAGATGAGAACCATTTTCCTATCATTGATCAGAGTAGTTTAGTATCAATGAAATTATACTCTCCAAGGGTATTATTTTAGCTTATCATGTTTTAAGTTAACTGCTATCCCATTAATGGCGATGAGTGATATTCTTATGTCTGACGGTTTTTGGTTTTCACTGAAGTACTGAAACACAAAAATTACTGTTTGTTAGAGGATAATATAAACAGCAGGATGTTATCAATCCTAGTTGGCCAGTAACTTGGCAGTTCTTGTGATAGCCTTATGCAATATGATAATTTTTTTACCATTGTTATTTGTTTACATGACGATATTTGACACTTTGTCTTCCTCTGTGATAAGAATTGTAAATGTAAAATATATGTACTTGTTGTATTTTGTTTACCATGTCGAAAATGCAAAATAAATTATGTCTGAAGTATGTAGAAATCTTAATGTTAATCTATTGATATCAATAGAAAATTCTATTTACTCACAGATTATTATTTTATAATAATAATTATAACAAAATAACAGAATAAATAAAGCATACTTATATTCATAGAAACTACCGAACGGTGTTGCATATACTGGTACAGTAAATCACAAAAGAAATTGCAACTAAAATGACCGAAATGGCACTTTTTTACTTGGCTGGCAACCTCAAATGAGGGAGACGCAAATGGTCTGTAATTTATAGCTTCCTCACGGAGAATAATTCTAAATACATTTAGAATGTATGACATGTTCGGCGGAGAAAACCTTGCCAATTGCCTGGTTAGATGAAAAACTCCCCCTACTATAGTGCCACGGCCAAGGCGCGAACCTGCGACCTCGACACAATGACCATAACCATAGGTAAATAGTCTCACCCTCTATCCATGTGGCCAAATGAACAAGAAAAATTATTACATCCTAAAACATACTACCACATTCTTTAACTCGACATAACATGACAAACCATGGTATTCTTCAATATGGTTGTTAAGAGTTTGCTTGATGTGTTTATATTTATATAAGACAATTGTAATTTCACAAATATTTTGTTCTTGTGGCCAATTTCCTGAAAGTAAATGAAAAGGTTTTAAATGACTTGAGTACTCCTGGAGCATATATCTTCGTTTTTTTTTTATCTTACCGTGTCTTTTACAGCCATTTCTGTGTGCATATGGTAATTAGGCTTATATGGGCATAGGAACTTCCAAAGGTAATGAGGGTGAAGTGAGATAAAACAGTAAATATGTTACAGTTAATCTGTATAATCAGGTAATATATATATTACCTGAAATATTCAGGTAACCTGTATTAAATCTCAGTTAGCAATAGACGTATTACCTGAATATTTCAGGTAATATACAAATTACCTTATTATACAGATTAACTGTAGTATATACACAAGTAGCAATTATACTTTCTCACTTGCTAATTACTATTATCATCAATCTTAATTATTCAGTAGCTCTACCTTAAAAATTCTCTGAGTGTCCCAAATACACATCTAAATTAATAGATTACATCAAGTACAGACACATTCTGTGTTCATCTGAACCATTAAAGGTCATGAAATATATATAAAAAACTTCCTTTCTGTATACAAAATTAGACACTATTTCACACGGAGCTAATGAAACGCTAATTAATAAAATTGCACAATTAATTAATACATCACTAAATTAATGGCTTTGAGGTGAATGATGGATGGATGGATGAATGTTGTTTAACGACACATCGGCACAATTTAGGCCATTAAGTGTCCTAGAATTTGAGGTGAATGAAGCCAATTATGTATGTGTGCATGTAGGTTTGAGTGTGTAACACTGGAACAGTGAAGAACATCTGAGACAGAAGGATGGATATGCAGGAAAATAATATTTGGACTTCTGTGGGTGAATTTAGGAATATATTGGGATTAAAATGGCGTTTAGTGGCACCTATTGCAACGTGTGGTGGAATAAAGTGGGATAATTCTAAACCGAAATTAATATGTTTTCTGTAGGAAGAGATTCCTTCAAATGTTCATCATATGACGTATGTACATTCTGGAGTCCGCTACTTTGTGAATGGAAGTGAAACGTCAGCTGCAATAATGTACAAACTTTAAATCCTAATTCAATTAAATAGATGAAAGAATATTAATACTGATAAAATATTATATATGTATTTCTATTATCTATAGGTGTATAATCGATGGTATGGAATTGGAATTATTTATACCAGAAATGGTCAAATGCAAACATAAATTTAGTACAGTTACACCAACCAAGCTGTTCAGTTAGACAAATGTTGTTTTAATATTACATAAATACATTATATCATATAAGCCTGTCTGAATATACATGCTATATATTTATTATATATGTGTCTTAGTCTACTCATCAGCCTGTGGAGACAGCTAATCTGCGTTTCTTAATTGGCAAAATATCATGGCCACAGGGAAGCTATTGTATATGCAGGCTTTACGTACAGAAAGCGGAATCACGTACAAAACAAAAAGTACCATTTAACACCACAACTTCACCGTAAAAGTCAATATACATTTGTAACTGTGGTTCAAAAGAAACGTATGCATCAAAACATTTCGACATCACAGATGCTGACCTCAGCTTCATTCTGTGTTCATATAACTTAACAAATCCTAACTATATCAACCGTACGGACAACGATCCGACATCACAAGTTGTTTGATCAATTAGGCTTTTACAGGCTCTCGCGGTCAATCAACCAACAGCTTCGGTTGAACACGTGACAAAATTGTGTACATCATATATAATCCCAACCAATGTCATATTCACCGCCCTTTAAGACACACACCCATTCGTTTTTATTTATATAGATAACCACTTTGACACCACAGCTTACATTCAGCAGTAGTTTGTAATTGTGGTTCAAAGGAAACCTATGCATCAAAACATTTCGACATCACAGATGCTGACCTCAGCTTCATTCTGTGTTCATATAACTTAACAAATCCTAACTATATCAACCGTACGGACAACGATCCGACATCACAAGTTATTTGATCAATTACGCTTTTACAGGCTCTCGCGGTCAGTCAACCAACAGCTTCGGTTGAACACGTGACAAAATTGTGTAGCGTACACTGCCTACATTTGGAAACAGCGAATAACTAAAAACCATAGTAGCAATACTACACAATGGATTATTACTGAACTAGAACGAAATATCGCCCCAATCCTGAGTAAATACTATGATTTACTCAAACCTAACAGCTAATCCTCATACGTTTCCGTTCATCACTTAGTAAACGTTCATCCACGCCTAATTTATCGTCCGTAAGTATATGCAGTTAGGTGTGGTGGGATCTAAATTAAAGTGCCTATCCTCATGGTCTATAACCGAGAACACCGATAGCAGATCTCCTACACTACGAATGACACGTTGGGATTATAATAGCTATATATTAAAAAAATTTCCTATATCATGTAACCTATAGTTACTCACAATGTGGGAACAATCTCATCTTAATACCCAAGAGGTTATTTACGCGATTAACAAACGCCTCCAGGAGTATAAATCCATTTATTAATTATTATAAGCCGTTTCACAACTCGCCAGCCTGTGGGGCCCAAACATTCCGCTTTTCGTACTGACAAATGTGTCACGCCTACAGTCTCTCTCTCTTTCTAAATATATATGTGTGTATGCGCGCGCTCGTATGTGTGTGTAACCCATCCATCTATAAAGGTCCATCAGAGATTGTATGGATCCGCCTCTGCTACACTTGTCTGTCGGTCGGTTTCCTATGGAGAATAATATGCTCCAGAAGGCAGATATATGACTTACCTATAAGTCCAAACTATGCTCAATATATATTCGGCGTAGCTGGTATTAAACTAGAAATGTCTAAGTTTCTATACATTATATATATATATCACATAAGAAGCATTTCCTCCAGGAACTGATTATTGTCTACGTGCTGGTCTGTAATACATTTCTCAGGTATCCAGACTGCATGGACTATAATATTTTTTGTAATGGATTAAATTGAAAAGAATTGTAATCTTAGTAAATCAATAAAATGAAGTCATATTAATCAAATACGTTGATATTTTTACAATGAAAGTAATTTGCTTGTTTGGAAATTATCATGTTAATTTACGCCTTTCTGCTGTTGTAGTGGCTATAAGTGTAGTATTCTTCTTTATCGGTATACTCACAACAAAGCTGACTTACCACAATTATTTGAACAATACCATATCCCACACTTGAATCTTTACTTGACAAACACGTACGCGCGCCTGCATGTCAGTTCAAAATCCACCTTAAATGTCCCCTGATATCATTAATGCTAAAGTACGTCACCGCTATTTAGAACGCATAAGAGGAAATTAACTACACAACTTAACAGGTCTAGATATACCAAACAGTGCCATTTCTATAATAGACTCATGAATAAAGCTAAATCTGACTTTTATACAAACATAATCTCCAACAACTCTGACAATCCTCGTCAACTCTTGAACTCAATAAATAGGACACTCTATAGAAAGGCTTCTGTTTCTCTGCCCGTTCATCATTCAACTAATTCACTCTGCAATTCTTTTTCCAAACATTTCAAGGATCAGATCACCCAAATTCATGCTTCTTTCCCATGCTTCTAGTTGTAATATCGATTTTCCATTTGTACATCACCCTTGCACAGTGTTTAAACCAGCATCACTTACTGAAGTTTCTAAACTTATTTTATCATCCCCTAATAATTCCTATAAAGAGTAGATCCTATTCCTACATTTCTGCTAAAATCTTGTCTTCACACACTAATTGTTCCAATTACTAAGATAAGAAATTTATCACTAAGCTCCGGGGTTGTTCCCTTCTCATTTTAAAAATGCCGATGTAATCCCTCTTCTTAAGAAATCATCTTTACCAGCCAATTAATGACCTAAACAGTTATAGACCTTTTTCTCATATATCTTTCGTATCTAAAGTATTAGAAAAAGTAATATCCTCTCGTTTGAACGTTCACTTAAACTATAATCACTGGTCTAATGTTTTTCAGTCTGCTTACAAACAAGTTCTCAACGACTTATCACTAAACATGGACACAGTAAAGGTCACAGCACTAACACTATAATTGATTTATCTGCAGTTTTTGACACCATTGATCATTCTGTTATTCTAGATCACCTCTCTGATTGGTATATGGCATATCAGGCACAGCACTCACTTGGAACCGTTCATCCTTAATAAATAGGTTTCAATCAATAAAACTAAGAAACTATTTTTCAAAGGCAGCTAGTTCCCTTCTTCTGCGGCGTTCCCCAAGGCTCTTTTCTTGGGCTGCTGTTGTTATACCACACCACTAAGCTCTCTTATTCACAGCTATAAATTAGACCACCATTTATATGCAGATGACACCCAAATATACATATCTTTATCTACAGTAGACACAGAACTTTCTCTTACACAGCTGGGCGCCTCAGTGGCCTTACTGGTAGCGCAGTTGACCACAGATCTATAGCACCTGGGTTCAAGCCCCGGCCGGACTATGTCAAAAGGGTGTTTCATCTTTCACTTCGCCTTATTTGGAAGTTCCTCCGCCCATTTAGCCTACTTTGTGCACATAAGTGGCTGTAAGACACCAACATTACATTCTCTTACACAGCTAGGTGACTGTGTCAATGCGAACAAAAGAGATTTCATCATTATAGGTACATCCAGACAACGCAGCAAACTTAATCGTTTCTTACCTACGCCCATCTTGGTGTTACATCTAATAGCGATTTTAATTTCAGTAAACATATTTATCCGACATGTCGCTTCTGCTTCTGTCATATTCTTGTCCTTCGCCCTATTTGTCGCTATATATCTCTTTTGGTCGCCAAAACCATTCCTACACCACTCATTACTAAGAGACTTGATTAACACTACTCCGTTCTTTATAACATGACATCTAAGGATAATGAAAAACTTCACTGTGCTCAGAACTGTTTAGCTAAAGTTGTCACACGATCTCCTCGGTTTGCTCATTAATTATGTGCCACTCCTGAAACCTCTTCATTGGCTCCATGTTCAATCTTGAATCATTTTCAAACCATTGCCTATCAAACTCTTTCCTTCCGAGAACCTCCCTATCTATTTTCCATGTTTTCTGTACAACCCAATTAAACCAGGGTTAAAACTCATGCTGCCACTCGTGCTTTTTCAGTTGCTGTCCTTACAAGAAAGTACTTTTATCGTCGCTTACCCCTAGCGTTCTTCTGTGGGTTTTTAGCTGTTCCACAATTTGCCATTCTTGTTACATGCGAGGTAATAATACTGCGAAGAATAATTTTGTGTCTATTATACTTCTTAAATACATCTCAACAAGCCTATCTAGGCCAATAAAATCACCTTGGCTATATATATATATATATATACACAATTCTATCTATATATGTTAAAAAATCTCTGCCTTTGAATATATCAAAGTTATTATTACTAGAAGAGAATCATTCATCGATTCATTACTTGCCAGAGATCATCAGCTGTAATCAATATATGCCAATAAACCGACCTCGTGTCAAATATTTAAAAAAAAAACTTTTGTAGAACTTTATTTAAACTGACATTGATTAAATAATTATAAGTTATAGGTGCATTATAGAAACTAATCATTCTCACCAGGAAACAGTACAACACATAATCATTGGACTTCTGTGTTTGACTTAGTGTTCTTATCAGACTTGTTAACCTGATACTATTCAAACTGTATTATTCAATCTACCAGAATTTGGATCTACCCGGTAGATGTTGGATGTAGACGCCCTACAACATGGCAGTACACTCTTCATTCACAATGCGATAATACCTAGCCAATTAACCAGCTTATATGAAATTGTACATACATTCATACACAATATCTAACAAATGTTCTTCATGGCAACTACAGGGCGACACCATGCAAATGGTTGTTGGTATTATTTCTTAAATATTCTGGCACAATAACTTCACAGTCACGGCACTCCATGAGTCAAAAGATATAATGTGCATTCCTTGTTGCATCAATGCTGATAAATGGAATAATCTGATTTTGTGAGATATTATTAAAGCGATCGAGTTGTTTAGGCTCGGTACTGATCACTGATGGGATATATGACATAGGCGTCTGCCAAGGGAAAGAAATATATCCAACAACAGAATCACATCAAAACAGAGCCATGTCCAGATGGCCACCCAATCATAGATCGCAGACATCAGGTTGGATTCAAACTTGCAGCTTGGAAGTTTTCAGCCCAGTGCTCTATCCACCCATTTATTAAAACAACTGAAAATATTATCGGTTTCTTGGTTGTGGTCATCTGATTAGAATTACTGCGTAGTTGTGCCAGATCCCGAGGGGAAAACCTTAGATCAGCGCAGTCCAGTTGATGCTATATTCTACAACAATAATAAATTTACACGAAGACAGATTAAAAGTAAACGGCTAAATGGTAAACATGCCCTTTGACAGCAATACAATGTCAATCAGGGACAACGTTGATTAGCTCGATAACAAACTCATCCTCATTATTCTAGCTATATATAAATGGTACTTAACACTGTCCCAGTTCAAATAAAGTGCAGTCTTAAGTGATTCTGATATATAGCAAGTTGTTTTATTTAACCCTGAACACTGGTAGCATCCGGTATCATAGGACGAAGAAGTTTGAACAGGATGATAGGATGTGCTGGCTATGTGTCAGAGTAATGCTATGCACCTATAGTGGCAGGATCCATTGTATGCTCTCTCGGGAGTTGAGGTGTATGCTGGATGGCACCAGGTCCGAGTCGCAGATAATAACAATGTTAAAAGCACTCCAGAATACCAAAACTGAACTTGGCGCTCTATAAATCAAACATCACTATCTTTGTATATGTTAGGGACGAGATGTAAATGTAAATAAACTTTTATTGTTAAATCACTTTTAGAAGTTGTCTATGCAAATCCACAGTATATTATAGAATATGCAAGTTAGGCCATCGTGACTCCCACTGTATACAAAGTATCTATTAACTAAATAGTTCTAACTTTTGAAATTTCTCTCACCGCTAGTGCTAGGAAGCGACTATACCAAGTATTGTAACACCTTTACAGTATTATCATCATGTTGTATGTAAAACAGATAACCATGAAGAAAGTTGGTCACCAAAAAAAAAATAGAACAATGCAAGGTATGTAGCCACTGAGAGAGCACAATGGCATACAGCACCCTTATGGGCCACAAGATGATAGCTTAGTTAATACAGATCATTATAACAAGATATTTATAACGTTATCACACAATATGGACATATCATAAACTGCTTTGGCACTGAACATGTATTTATTTATTGTCTTCAGTGATGCACCACAAAACATAAAACAATAGGGTTATAAAAGTTTTACTGTCCAACTCCTGATGAACTTCGCTGAAAACGAAGTGGTGTTTGTGCTCCATGATTTGTATCTTTTCCACATGGAAGTATATCAGTCATGATATGAAAAATGAGAACCAACAACACAAAAGATAAGTAATAACAAATGGCTCAGCAAGATAATTCATTTAGAATAAAGTTGTTCCATCTATTAACAAACATCAGTCATCGTTATATCTGTATCACATTTCCATTATACTACAAACAATCAATTAGTACACGCACTGAGACTGTGCTCTAATTCTATCCATTTTTGATGGTAGCAATAGAACCATTTCCTCGCAGATCTCCTTTTCAGATTTAACTTTAGGCTCGGATTCAGGATTCCGTTTGCAGTAATCGACGACGTACTGATAGCAATCAAGTGACCTTTTGACGTTGCGTATCTGAACTGCTGGATCAGACTCGATGTACTTTGAGTGCAGTCTGCCCATACAGAAGTGGGCCACCATGGCTGGCCTCTCATCCTCTTCGCTGTATTTGCTAGGCAACTGTTTGTTGGTGTCTTTCAGTGTATCAAGATAAGCCTGATACTGATCAAGACTTAGCGTTGCCAACTGATTGATTTTGTTTACAGCACGACTGCTTGGTGGCATGCCGTTTTCCTCAATGATGGCCAGTTTTATATCAAGCATGTGACTATAGGTCTCCGCCAATTCATAAATTAACTGTCTGCTGATGAGGAGGTAATGCTGCATGTTCAACTGTTTCAAGATATCTACCAACATATCGACTCTCCGTTTATGCATCTTGCTCTGACGATCCAGATCATGCTCAAATCCAGCCAGAAGTTTGTAAAGTTTGCTGTGATCCTGGACTACTTCCACATAATCTGTACAGTAACCATCCAGCACATAAAATTCCTTGGCAGACTTCACCCACTTTTGAACAGTAAGGAAGACTTCTCTGGCTTGTTCAAATTCTGTTACCGACTTATCTGTGATCTCAGATTCAATTGCTGTCAATTCCAGGTTAAACTTGAAAATGCTTTCATTTTTCTCATCCTCTGTATCTTCCACCACTTTGTTCTCATCCAAGTTCTGTTCATCAGAATATTGCTTGTCCAGCTGCTCATAGAGACGGGCTTGGGAATATTCAAGCAACATCAGGCCATATTTTATCCAACACCTATAAATATCTGCCCAAGCCTTCGGCAACCGTTCTCGTTTGTTCAGTTCTTCTTGTGATTCATCATCATCAGGGGTGACGGTCAGCGTCTGTGGTACGTCGCCCAGTTCTTGTAAGACGTAACTGGCACTGGCCAAACAGTGCCGAGCCTGTGGAAAGTTATTGTGCGATATATAGAACTGCGACAGGGTAGCCGCATTCAGTGCCCAATCAACCGGCTCATACTTTCTGGTGTCAAGTTGACGCCGCAGAGTTTCATGACAGTATTCAGCAGACTTCTGATTCTCTTCCAGCTTTCCATATACCTGAGCTAGATAATACAGCGTGTGAGTGTGCTTGTCCTCGAAATGTTCCTTTCTTTTCTGTACCAGTTGACCTTCGTCTTGGTCTTGCTGCTTAACCTCAAAATGCTCCTCCGGCATTTCAGGCGAGTTGCCAACGTCGTGTTTATAGCCGATGTACAGCTTTTCAGATTTCTCCAAATACCCGAGCGCCTTCTCAGGGTTGCGCCTAGTCGCCCAGAGTATTCCCAATTCATTAAGTGCCGACATCAGCGTAACGCAACATTTTTCGTCCAGTCTGTGTTCTGCGAGCAGCTCTAAGCACTTGTTTAGATGTTCTTCCCCTGTAGAAGGCTCTTCACTACCGACGTAATTTATACCCAGCTTCAGATGCAAAACCGCCGACATAACCATAAAATTAAAGACACCATCACTGTTGTCTCCGCGCTGCTTATCTACATCTCGCTTCAGATCGTGAAATATTTCCCTCGCCTTATAAAATGACTTATATGGTTCGGTTTCTGGATCGTTTTTCGCCTCATCGTCTTGGAGACGCAGTGCCTCTTTGAATTTTTCTTCCCCATGACGCCGCAAAAAGTCTTCCACTGCCATGATTGTGGCACGTCAAGGCCGCAGTTAATAATTACTAAATACTTTGTTAACTAAATAATATAATATTTAAGTATTTACACGCGACATATAGGTATATAAATGATTTAGAAGCTATAGCGATTATTTTATATTTGAAAATATTTATTGAAGCTGCTTATGATTTGTCAGATTTCTGCGGTCTTAGTACATATTTCGTTGTTAGAGAAGCTTTCTTTCCTGGAAGAAAGTATTTCTTAGCATTTATTTTTTGTTACTTAATTTATTTTGCATGAATAATTATGGCTAAAGGGTAAGTATAGTCAGTTTCTATTTTAAATTTACATATATTGTATTTTGCCTTTATATCTCTTAACTAGTCATAGATGAATTACTATTACTAGTATTAGTCCGTATTATCGCTAGGTTGTACCGACCCGTTTCGCAACCCTGCCCGTTTTAAAATGGGACCTTCTCGTTTCGTAACTGTCCTGCAAGCTTTGTGGTTGTAATATGGCCAGTCCGTTTCGCAACCACTTGACTGGCATGATCAGATCATGATAAATTTGATCGTGCACCCTTTTGTAAAATATCTAGCAGCCAACAAAGGAAACCAAGTTATTGAGGCAATACGACGTTCGTTCAGATATATGGACAAAGCTATCCTTACATAACTGTATAAAGCCCTAGTACGAGGCCATAGAGTATGGAAATACGGCATGGAATCCATTAAATAAGGGAGATCAGGATCACCTGGAAAAAGTACAGTGTAGAGCTACAAAACTAGTAACAGAGATCTACCCTACCAGGATACAGACATGAGCGTGGAGACATGCTGCAAACATATAAGATCTTACACGAACTGGAGGATATGGCACCAGACAGTTTATTCCACCTGTCAGTGGAGGATACCACTTGAGGCCACAGTATGAAACTACAGAATCCAAAGTGTAAAACAGCTCTCCGGCAGCATTTCTTCAGTATGAGAGTCATCCGAGATAGCACGTAGCTGTCGGACTGCAGACGTCTACCACTCCGTCGGTCCATCGGCAATATCAGCCATTGGTCCAACGTAATTTTGTCTATCGGTCCGACACCGGTCCACCGGCGACAAACTAATCCATTGGTCCAATGTCGGTCCACCGGTGACAAACCTATCAGTCAGTCCAATAGCAATAAACCAACTGATCTGTTCAATGGTGACAAACCAATCAGTCAATCCAATGTTACTCACAAATACGTAAAAACAACATATTCACTTTTTAAAAGGTTTATTTTTCATTTAAAATATAATTTCATATATCAGAATCCCAGTAGGAAGCTAGTATCGCATCTCTCAGATATGTCATCGCTGTTGCAGCACGGTCTTTTTCTGAAAATATATGATTTAAAAGTTTTGAGCTATAAAGGCTAAACTTTTCCAGTAGAATAGTAGGTTTTTCTTGCTATATTGGATTATTTTAGAGTTATTTTATACTGTACAGGTAAATAAATGTGACAAATTATCTTTTAAAATGAGTATCGTAGGTACAGAATGAAATATTAATGACTTTTCAGGAGCTTTGGCCATTGTGTTACTTATTTCTTCAATTAGAGTTATATTAGATTAACACTGACTTAATATAGGTACATGGACTACAAATGAAAATATTACACACCTTACTTTTTCTCCAGTCACCTTTGGCAGCCATCTTGATCGTTGATTGCACATTTCAGCTACTTTAATTACTTCTTCTGTGTCAGTTTCTTTTACTGAAAACCTCTTGGCTGCCTCTAGCACTATAGAAAATTCATTTAATATAACTATATTAAATCCATATATTTCAACACATATATGTTCCAAAACATAATGAAATATATTATTGTGGCAGAAAATAATTGACAAAAATCTATGTTTAAACTTTAATAAAACAAAATAAATGTATCCCTCTATTTGGCGACAAGTATTTGTTATTCATAGATATAATTAATACCCTTGATGACTCACAACACAGCATGTAATCTAGGCTCACCAATTAAATTTTGTGCCTTCAATGAAATTAGTTATATTTATATTAGATATATCATAGTGATGTTGTAAAGAATGGTTTCCACAAAAGTAGCTATCATACTTGTACCAGAATCATAAAATGGTATTTAGTTAGTGAATGCAAACTACCCAAAATTTGATTGGTCGAAATTTATTTGACAAAATACTGAGATTTGTAATGTGTTAGTTTTACATTAAATTCTCCAAGTTATAGCATTTATACAGTATACCTATCAATCAATCATACTGACAGGGGTTACTGACAATCTAACATCAGTAGAACTGGTTTAAATAAAAGTAAAGAAACACATATAAGGGAAAGGAATTGAGTTGTGTAGCCAAATCTAAAAACTCCAAATATGTTTGAGGTGTCAGATAGCTAATATTAAATCCCTTGATTGTAAATTACATGCATCCTGTATGTGGGGATTCTTAGATATGTGGATATATTTTAGGGGGAAATGCCAAAATGCACAAAGTACCTTTGCAGAGTGGGATGCTGATCTACCAGTCTGGTCCTCACAGGAGTTGACCAGTTTGTGGAAATAAGACACATAATATACAAATAAACAGTAATGTTTGGAAAATGTGATAGTTTCTTCATATATATATATATATATATATGTGTGTGTGTGTGTGTGTGAAACCATGGACCTGATTCACATCTGTGAAAATGATCACTGGTTATACAGTTCCAGAGAGAGTCATGTGAATAAATATCATTGTCATTGTGATCGGCAACTAACCTTGTAATTTAAAGTTCACTAGTCAAAAGCATATATGGCACTGGTTTGAAATGAGATGTGCATAATGCACGAGGTTAGAAATAAGACAACATTTCTAAGTATTCTACAGGAAAACTATTGTGATAAACTGGTCACAAATCAACAACATAATTGGGTTAGAGAAATGTAAATTAATGATAATTGTGATGTAAGATATTATAATACATTATGACTGTAGGCACACTTACACAGATCTGCATGTTGACGTTATGATATATAATAATATAGTTGGCATGTCACCCCTTGTGATATGTTCACAACTTATACAACTGTATAATTTACTAATATATATATATATATATATATATATATATATATATATATATATATATATATATATATATATATATATGAATGTCAAAATTATTCATCCATAAAAGTGCCAAGATTGCTCAATGGATATTTCCCCACCACCTCGCTACATGTGTTATAAATGCAATTAATTATCTTCGGGATCAACGTTAGGCTGTTGATCTGCGTGCAAACATATGCAAAATTTTCGAACACCGCAAAATTCGTTTCCCATTTATAGTTTATTTTTGATGTAAAATCTAGTATATTCTCATGCTATGTTAGTTTAGGTACATCACAGCAGTTGTTATACTCACATTTGACAAGATCATGTTGAAGAAAACGTTGAATTAAAACGACAATTACGAAAACACTTTCAAAAGGTGAAAGTCACAAGGGATAGATACACTCTCAATCCCCAGGTAGTGCCGTGTGCAGCGGTATTTCGAGGTTGAGTAGCCATTGGTTAGCTGACTGAAATCACTATCGCTCGCATCACCCGAAATCGCGGCCGGTCCAACCGCTTTGTGCTATCTGGGATAGAGAATTGGAACAGCCTACCTGAAGAAGTTGTGACAGCTCCATCTCTAAATGCATTCAAGGGAAGACTGAACCGAAACTGGACAGCCTGTCACTATCTTAAGTGCCTACTTAAGTGCCCATATACTGAAACAAATAACTGGTATAAGTACCAAAATACCCTAGATCTCAGAAGGTAGAATAAGAACTATAGTTAAGGAGGGCTCTAAAGGTTTATACACCTAAGAAGTGCCCAATAAGGTTACAGTGAGTTAGAATTTATTATTTTTGCATGTGTTTAAATCCATTTAATTTATATAGATACACTTTTGGAATGGAAATATTCGTCACCGAGGCCTTTTTGCCACCTAAAATTTACCATTTTTCATGGCCCATTCGCCATTCATGATTGAAGTCATTCACCACTTGTATTTAGTGAGTTAATAAAATAAATAGTGTATATAACATGGAATAAATAATCATATATGTAACATAAATGGGCAAATCACACTCTTTCATGTCTGACTTTTCAGGACATTTTATCATCTGTTATCATGGTGACTCAAATAAATTTGGTGCTTTCCACACTATTAATTGCAAAGATAGCAGTAGCATCAGCAAATAATACAAATTGGGGCACTGGTTTCATACATATGACATTTAGTACATTTTAATATTCTTATAGTTTTTGTTGTGGCTTCCATTGGAAAAGACTTTGGTGATTATATTGCTACTAAACTATTAAATCATTGATTAAAGCATATTCACACCTAACAGGATCTAAGCCTCTTTACATAATACACTTATATCAAAGCAACAAACTGTGTCTACTCCATGGAGCAGATCATGAATTTAGACTCCTAATTACATTTATTATCCATTGTCATGGCTTATATTTGGAATTAATGACATTGTTGTTAATTATTTTATTATTTCCCTTCTTTCTGTTGTTTTATACACAATAATATCACTCAATATTAATAATAAAAGTGTTTTTAAACAATTAAAATTGTGAGTGGCGAATAGGCTCAAGTTTCAGTGGCAAATGGGCTTGGGCATCGGTGGTGAATGGACCAAAGAATTTGATGATCACTGGCAAATGGGCCCGCTGGCGAAAAGGCTCGGGTGGCGAAAGCTCCCAGAGCCTATCTATGCATATATAATTTCATTAAAATCACAATAAATAATTTGTGAAAACTGTATATTTTTTAAGTTGTTGAATCAGTCCGGTTCCCGTTTTGAGATTTTGAGCATATCATTTTGCTAGAAAACTGGCCAGTGATACAGACAATTTAGAAATAACAGTGCAACATTTCATTGCCACATGGTTGCTAAATGGGCAGGCATTCTTAAAACCATGCTGGTTGTGAAATGGGATGGTTCTGTTTCAAAATGGCCCCAATTGTCAAGATGGTGCATAACACCATTACTTAGGCTTAGCCAATTGGCCCATTGGGCTCCTCTTTGTCTGGTGTAGCAGAGACCTAATATACTTACAGTAGCCCACCTGTAGATCTAGATCCTGGGTCTTCCTGTAACTTGATAACTGGCCAGTGTACACTGACAGATGCAGCATTTACCTCAACTACCAGCATGATCGAGATGAGGCCTCGTTAAAATCTACAATGACAGTGAATACATTCTGTCAAAATTAATCAGAAAAATTATTATTTTGCTTTCTTTTGTAGTGAGAAAAGTTTATGGGACTTGGCCCTATTGCAGGCTAACTCAGCTGAAGGTTAGTTCTAGTATTGTTCTAACAAGTGATAAATGTATCACTGCATTAAAGCCTGACCATCACCATATATTTTATTTCATGTCAGTTTTCTACATATTGTACTTCAAGGTGTTATATTAGAATTACGTTTTCTCTACTGCCAGCATAACAGACAGTACAAATATGTTAAACAACTCTCTCTCTCTCTCTCTCTCTCTCTCTGTGTACGTGCGTGTGTATGTGTGTGATTAATTATTTGAACTTTAAATGTTTTGCAGAAGAGGAATTGAAAGGGGAGGAGTCCACAGTTGTGTTTTTTGGCAGTAAGAATGCTGTAAGTTTAAGCCCCATAAACTCTGTTAATTTGTTTTGTATATTTTTACTTGACAACTTTACAATGAATATCACACTATTACCATTGGTGACTGTGACTTTATTCTACATTGTTTGAAAACAGGGTAAGACATCTATCATACTAAGATTTCTGGATAGAGAAGAGACGCCAAAGCCCACTACAGGATTGGAATATACCTTTGGAAGGAGAGCAAAAGGTGCAAACCTGGTACGTGATATTAATATTTAAAAATAAAATATGAAGAAAAAAATTGTTTGTGTATTTCTCTAGATTATGCAGTAAGGGTGTAATGTTTTTAAAATTACTATAAGGCATTACCGTATATACTTGTGTACAAGTCGATATTTTGGGTAGGGAAAAGGGAGTTCCCAGAAGCACCTCAACTTATATGCTCTTCATATTTCCATCATTATTCAATAAATAACAATTAATTTTCACCAAACTATTATTTGGATCTCACAAATATGCCAGTCTTTATGTAATAATACTTTATAGTCAGGTGCTGTTACCTACCAGTACCTCCAGATGTGCTGTGAAACAACGAATTAATAACACTTGCCTTATTGAAGTTACAATCATGCGTGTTTGTGTGAGTGATAGTTAGAACAAAATCTCCACATCTCTGCCTACTAGTACTTGTCTTATTCAATAAATTACGATTAATTTTCACCAAACTGTTATTTGGATCTTACAAACAGTCTTTTTTTAATAATACTTGCTAGTCACATGCTGTCGACTACCGGTACTTCCGGATGATTAGCGATAATATAGAAATCACTGTTCACATTGCAAACCTTACTGGCCACAATTAATTAATAACGCTTGCCAGTTAGTTACGATCAGGTGTGTTTGGTCTCCAAGTTTGTTTATTAGTTGTCACATCAAAGCAAAATCCATGTATATGTGTCAGTGAAGAAATTGATATTGATATATTTACAATGCACTTGCTGACACCATGAGTTTGAAACGACTGGGTCAGCTTTTTCGCAAAAGATGACAATGATTAGGATTTTGAGGGTATTTTAAGCCAATACTTAACCTCGACTTATACAGTGAGCATATGCCTGAGAAAAGAATTACAGGGTCAAAACTTTACCTCGGCTTATCTGCCCAGTCGACTTATACGCGAGAATATATATGGTAAATCAGTTCATAAATCAATTTACCAATTATATATTTGTGGATAAATCATAAGTCTACAGCAGTGTACCTGTTTAATTTAAGAAAATTATGTATCACATTTAATTGCCCTGTAAGTAATTTATATGTGTTATTGGACTAAATGTTAAAAGGTTTATTTGTGTGTATAAATTCATTCCAAAAATTGATACAAAATATTCTGTATATTTTTAGGCCAAAGATGTTGGTCATATTTGGGAGTTAGGAGGAGGCACTTGGCTGTCTCGACTAATTGATGTACCACTGAATCCTAATACTATCAAGTATGGTTATATTTGTCTATCACTTGCATATTATGCTAATAAAATATATAAATGCAGCAGTGAATATTGATTTTATATATATATATATATATATATATATATAATAACAAAAATAATTCATCATTTCTATTTTCATATTTCCTTTAGAAATTATTTCCTTTACTACTTCTGATCATGCACATTTCTGACCTATGTTGGCTGTTTTTTTTTGCAACTAATATTCACTCATTTCTTGCCAGACACACTGCCATGATCCTCGTTCTGGATCTGTCAAAGCCCAGTGAACTGTGGTTCACTCTAGAGAAATTTCTCACTATCATCAGATCGCGTGTGGACGCTGTTATCAATGAGACGCGCATGCAGCAACCCGACATAAAAGAACAACTCAAACGTCAGACTTGGCAGAGGATTGGTGAAGAGCACGTAGATAAGGATCTGATCGATCCCCTTCTGATACCGCTCGTCATTGTTGGAACCAAATATGACATATTCCAAGTCAGTAAATGCATTAATTAGGTTGAAATGTTTGTATTAAAAATTTAGTCAGTTCATTATTTTACTTACACGAATGAGCTGATAGTTTATAACAGTTTAGTTTGCCGAGTTATAACTGTATTAGGTTGAATAAATTGAACTCATTTATCATTCTTCACGAACAAAAAGGTTTTAACCAGGCATAACATATTTTATAGGAGTTTGACCCCGAAAAGAGGAAGGTAATTTGTAAAACATTGAGATTTGTTGCCCATACTTATGGAGCTCACTTGCAGGTAAATGTATTTTCTTCAAACAAATTGCTAAATTACTTATGAACGTTCGTATCTCATTCGGTAACCCATTTCTGGGTTATGATGTAATGCTGTTCACTTGTTAAGATCGCGTTTTCAGTTCGTTCATCATTCTTTGAAGATGAAAGTTTGATTTAGGAACAAATCCTGTTACAGTTTTTCAGTGTCAAACAAGAAGCATTAATGGGCAAAGCCAGAAACATGATAAGCCACTTACTGTTCAATACATCTCTCAGGTTTGATGTGATTTTATTGTATGGTAATAATTTTATTTGCTAAATTGCATTAGCATTAGCACCATTAATATTTAAAACATTTATGACTATATACTTTAAAAGCATATTTTTGAACACTGCTGATTATAATATATTTATCATTTACAAAAGATATCAAACTGTTTTTATGCATCTGTATGTTAACATAATACAAGACTAGTGTTACCTTTAAAAAATAATACCATAGTTTTCTCATTTCTATTCTCTACAGCAAAACAACCCAGTTTGATCACAATAAGCCAATACTTTCACCTGCTGGCTTAGACACAATGCAACAAATAGGTAAATATGTACTGGATTGATCGCTGTCGTGGTATTTATGGCATCCAACATCTTGCTTGCTTCACAGAATATTTGGAGTCATGATAATTATGATCTATTTTGGTTTTATTTTTTTGTCTCAGGAAGTCCTCCTTTAGCTGATGGTGACTTGGGAAAGTTAACAGCCAGGTACACTCTACTTGTATGGAAGTTCAGAATTTTCTTTTGAAGCATCCTGTTAAGTAGTTGTTCCGCACGTATATACACACACACACACACACACACATTGTTGTGTGTGTGTGTGTATATATATATATATTTTGTTATCACAGAACACCTATGGATTTGTGGAAACAAGCATTTGTTACATTTTTTCCACAAGAGGTAAGTAATTAGTTTTATATTACAAGTAAGAGCCGATATTTTTGAAACGTGATCATGTTTTCAATATGAAATTTGTATATATCCACACCCAGTTGTCATTCAAGTGTCGCTCCCGCCCCCCCCCTCTCACACACACACAATCTTTAATTTGACATTCATGATAACGGCTTCATAGATTGTTCATAGATCATCTAAATCTGTTATCTTCCTTTATTTTGCTGTCTGTATCTCGTGCCAGCTGAAGTAGAATATACTCACAGCGTTTTGTAAACAGAAACATGGCCGTCTGTTGGAGAAGTTGTAATATAGCCAACCCTGGTACTTTTGCAGGTCACTTGCCAGTTATGTTTTCAGCCTAATAAACTAATGTGTCAGTATTGTTAGCTCCATAAAGCATGAATGTTACATATATCTGAATTGTCTTGGTGACAATTCATTTTAGCAATGTCACAAATATGCATCCATTGTTACATAATAATTGTGAAAGTCCAACAAAAAATAGGGAATAATTTATTGGATTCCCACAGTTTTTGTCCTATTACCTGTATAATGATTTGACTGCATTGTTAGATATTCTCAGGGATGTATGCCCTGAACATTGTGGATATAAAAATGGCAAAAAATATTATATCTGTTACAATTTGTGGACTATTTTTTGACATTAAATAATGTCACTTAGGTAGATATCCATTGACTTATACTATATGTGTATGCATTATTTTGTTATCCTGAAATTGATGAGTTTATGATAGGATGAAAACTCAAGTAACCAACCACTTCACCACAACAACAATTTACTACAGCAATTATGCATGAAAATTATGTTTAGAATCCAAACTTTCTAATATATTTTTGGTGTTAAAAACACACTTTCCATGTTAATACCGATACTGTGTTTATTTGTTTTAATATGACAAAAAAAATTGTGATCTTATTTATGTTTCACCAAAATATGCCATCATATTTCTTTAAATTATATACGGATGTATTGTGGATTTATTCGGCAGTAATATTCCATACATGTTTTTAAGAGGCATTAACCCAATTATAACAGACTGCATTTATTTAAACAAGTTATTTATAGGTTAATGCCCAAGTTTATGCTCACAATATATCATACAGAACATTAGTGATCCTTCATTGGTGGAAGACCCAGCTAAAGATGCGCAATATATCGAGGCTGTCATTGATACAATGAGGCGGCAAAAGGACGAGGTAGGACTAAATCTAGTTGTATATTTCACTCGAACACATCCAAATATGTACACAACTAATATTTCGATAAACAACATATATTATTCTGCAAGTAGCAGCTATCTTATTTTGAAATTATATATTACTGAACACATCCAAATATATTTATAATTAATATTTCACTAAACAATATCTATTATTCCGCAAGTATCATCTATCTTATTTTGAAATTATACACGTTTTATTTGTTGCCTTTACCAGGAGCTTGAAAGGTATAGAAGGTCATCCGAAAGACGTGCCAGAGAAGCTCAGAGAGGCCATGCAGAGATGATGATTAAATAAATAGACTTATCATGTGAATTTTAAACTTCACGTGATTATCAATGGTTTATTTTAATACTAAACTGAAATTATATTTAGAACTTTGCACTTTCCAATCTGGGATCTTTCTTCTGGATTGTCTCTTCTCATTGTTCATCCAGCAACGTTTAATTAGAGAACTGTCGTACGATCGTGCCCGTCAGCAGTGGTTTAGTTAATTTCTGATGTTAGAACGACACAAAATGAATGAAAAGCTGCTACAGTTTTACGTAAAAAACACTCCAATAGAAATGGTATATTGAAATGTGTGCTGATTGTCCATAAAGACATTAAACGGTATGTAAACAAGATATCTGTTTGTCAACATTTATTATCCTCGCATACGTAGTGAAATGAATCAACATTTGGGTGTCCACCACACAGTCACCATTAGTTCAAGCAAACAAACCATGCACACAAAACGAAATTCACTCCACAAAATTCTGTTACACATAGAATTGCCCTATATATGTAATACCTAAGCACCACAATAACAGTAATGATGATGCCTGCTCTGCAGAGTAATCTTATGAAAACAAATGTTAATTATGTTCTGGAGAAGAATCAGCAACTAACACATATAACCGACTTTAGGGACGAGCTTCAACAACAACAAAAATGAATGAAGGCTGTGTGCTTAAGGATGGCCACTCCTATTGCTGTGTCCTAACCACTTGCTGAAACGTCCACGAACAATACCATATCACAGCCGCATTTTACAATTCAAATATGCTTATCGAAAGAGTAGAAATTGGCCAATCTTTTAAATGCATATCGAACCGCGATGAAAGTTATGATTACTATTACGCTCAGTAATAATCGAAAACAAAACAAAGAACCACCAAACACCAGAAGGTGACAGATTTTCCCAGTTAGCGATCCTGACAGAAATATTAAATATCATATCAAACTGTCTTTACTGACAGGCATGCACCTGGAAAACATTTCAATTTTATTTGCAATTCAAATAAAATAAAACTGTAGCTGCTGATGCTGTAATATCAGGGAGAAATATGTTGTGATGAACATTTTAATAACTGCTCCAACTTTTATCAGACTATGGATGAGTATACGTGACTACAAACAATGCTAACCAGCAACATTTTCCTACAGGTGTGATTATCGAAGACAAGTCCGATACTAGATATACCATAACTAATGAAGTGTCTAGTGTTTTCCTGCTTCATCAGTGTTTCGTATCTGGTCTAAGCTGTTCATTTGGATCCTTCAGACCAGTCACCATCTGCTGGTGTTTCAATATAAAAGTTTCCAGCTGTTCAGCGGTTGTGAATTTCCTGCAAAAAAAAGAAACGAAATGCACATCAATACTAAAAAGATTCCCTAGAGGTATGAAATTTTTGTTGTTGTTGAGTCATTTAGTGACTCCCTAAGAAAAGAAATCTCACAAATACAGGTATGAGTTAGATCTGAAACTAGAACCTCGATATTTATAGTGCAGAACTCTAACCACTGCACACTAATGAAGTGCCCCCTAGGGAGATGAGACTGATCAGATGAAACGTTCCACAAAAACAGGAAACACCATGAATAGAACACCAACCTAGAAATCTTTTTCACAGTGTGTAACCAACTGCGCTAAAGGAGCATCCAGATGCCACATGTCAATCATTACGTTAATATACTAGCATCCATAAAAGATCAGTAAGATGCAGTCAAAATTAAAAAAAGGATTACCCAATAATATGACAACAAACTATGCTGAAATTGTTTACAGTGCTCCTGATTTATTTCATCCTGATATTAAATCAAATACGATCATGTGTGGGCTCGTATTGGTCTAAATATTGCAGTAAAAAAGAAAACTGATACATAACAGCAATATTACAATATAACAGGCCAATCTTCTTGGTCATGCTGCTCAAATGGAATTGCGTTCAGAGAAAGCAACAGATTAATTGGAAGTCTACTGACCGGATGCAAGGATAATAACATATTAATATATTGATCTGTATCCTATATGCCCAGAACCATCAGACCTCACACAAAGTGAAGAATACTGACCTATCATATCGTTTTCTTTCTTCAGACAGTCTCAAGTTCTGTTTATATACTTGATCATCGTAGTCTCTCCTCTTCTTGTACGAATATCTAGAAGTATAACGAGATGGTAATTATTGTTCATTCTCATCTTTACATGATGCAAACAACATTTGAACCGAATCCGACTTGTTCTCATCAAATAAGTGAAGCATCCCCCCCCCCAAATGAGAAATCCTTCTATCTCGTGGAGCAATTTGCTTAGCCTTGGTGCTAGTCAAACCTGGGACACACTAGCAACATCCCACAAATACAGCCACCAATCGGATTAGAACTCTTTACCTAGAAGTTTACACTATAGCGTTCTAACCACTCATTAATTTCCAGAGACCGCTGAGAGGTCCATCACAGCGAAAGATGGTACACTTTCAAATAACTCAATTAGATGTATAATAAAATGTCCTGTTCACATACATGTTTGTATAAAAAATGATCTGACAGTTCTCAGATGTCATTGTTTATTTTCCAGTCTTTAGCTCTCACTCTGTTCATTCACATTCCCTTCCAAGATGGATCCATATCAACTCTATGCAGAGACTTTATGATAATATCCAAATGCTACTCAGCAGACCATATTTTACACTAGAGTAAAAAACAACCACCACCATCATTGTTTAGGAACAGGATTGGGGTTTAGCCCAGCCCGGTGGGTTAAACCCAGGTTTTACTAGTTTAACCCGGGTTAAACTGGGTTTTTCTCAGAATACAGTATAGTGACTCACAAATTCATACATTGTATGTACATAAACAGTAGTTGTTTGGTATGCATTTTAAAGATGTTGTTAAGATGCTGACAATTTGCACCAATCAACATAATCAGCTAAGCTTGTCTGTTGCTATCGTGAACTTTGTGGTGGGGCTGAATTAGACTAGTGTATATCTGAACACTTTTGTTATTGTTTTGTATAGTATATTGTTATTTGTGTGCTCAATATAGACAATAAATGGTTAAATCCAGCAGGCAGGTTAAACCTGCCAACCCTGTTTAGGAATGAAGTCAGAGATCCACAGACTCTATTTGACTCCAATGGCAGCAAACTTCAAAACAGCACCAGTAAAGGACAAAAAAAAAACACCAGCATAACTTCATTTAAAATCAATGTATACCAATTTTCAAATCTGCTCCAATCACCTTTAAGTAACACACACACAAACAAGTTTTGAAAAGATCTGAGCAACCACCACATGCATACATATAGAAGACAACACGTTTCTACTTACAACAGGGCAATTACAAATGACAGGGTGCCCATCATGATTGCTGCTACAGCAATTATTCCTATTCTCCCATTGGTCCTTTGGTCCACACCTCGAATATTATAGAACTCCATGTGCTCACCTTCACCCGTTGAATTATAAATTGTCTCGCTATAATAGGATCTGCAAGAAAAAGACAAGATAATCACATTACAGTGGATTAACTAGACAGGTACTGAGACATACATGCTTCAATTCTGGCAAACCACAAGTTAGACACAGGGTTAACTGCATTATGAAATCAACGATCCATCCAACTTTTGGAAGTGACATTCTTAACATATAAAAAACTTTTTTCTTTATACAAATGCTACATCTGTTGTAACTTATATCTCTGAAAATCAGATGGTATTTTATCAACTCGGAAATGCCATAATTGCCGTAGATATATATATATATATATATATAATATTTCATGAATTAATCAACGGACTAGGAATCTTTAGTAAAATTTCGATTATCCTCTACATATAGCTGTCATTTTTGAATTTGGAATTGCATGATTCAGAAATGGTGAAAAATGGCAGAACATATAAAAATCAATTAAAAGGAAGAGAAACTACCAAACTGATAAAATAAGCCAACAAATGCTGTCTGATCGTGGTATTTTTTATGCAGTCTGAATGAACCGACCAAAATGCAAAGGACGTTCCGCTAAGAAAACAAAGCACTTTTAATGATAGAAATATAGAAACTACAACATCTGTACTACTTACGCAGGGTTTGAGCCAGGTCCATGATAGTATGTCGCTCCAGCACATCCGTTTCCAGAAGGATGCTGTAACATTTCATCATACCTCCTCCTAGAGCTCATCTTACTGAGAACATTGTATGCCTCGTTGATGTTGACAAACTTGTCGTGCGTCGAAGGATCATTTGGGTTCAGATCCGGATGAACCTAATAATAGAGCGACAGAAGAACATGACAATTTGGTTTCCATCAAAAGAAACCTTGTGGCAGAGCTTTTCTCATCCAACACAATACCACCAGATGTATTCTAGCACGAACGATAGTAATTACCTCCTTTGAAAGCTTCACAAACGCTTCTCGGATCTCGTGCGAGGTAGCATCTTTGTTTACGCCGAGTACATCATAATGCGTCTCTCTGTGGACAGGTGAGGCGAGGTGAAAACATCTGGAATAAAATGAAGAATAGTTTTTACTATTTGGTAATAAGAAGGTCTTAGATTTAATCTATTCCGCCTGCTGGCTGTAAATGCGTGCTGGCTAAAGAAACACCAACTTCTTAGGTCTCCATAATAACAATACAACTGTATACAAAAAGGTTATATAATAAACCTTGCAATGGCTGTTTATTAAATCTGCTTTATTCTTATTGTGAATAAACCCACATTATCGACCACAGTATGTAAAATAATTGGTAATTATCTTAATTGTCATTTAATATAGGAGTATCAATATTTATTTAATAAGAGTATCAAGCATAATAATAATAATGATGATGATAACAAACCAGTCACTTCGCATTCGTGTATCAGTGTAATCATTAATTTCCAAAAATAAAAAAATCTCAAAAACCAAAACACCATAGATAGAATGAGTGTTTACCTGCTACTGTGAGAGTTAAAACATGAGGCACAGCGTAGAAATAAACAACGGTTGCAGCGTAAAAGTTTTTCCATACCTAGTCACATGACCAAAAACTGAAAAACTTCAGCTTCGTTGGTCAAAGCTGCAACTAAGACAGTCACGTTCAGTCACTTGGCCTGATGAGAAGGAACCTGTAAAAAGACATAAAATGTGAAGTACCACTCAGTGGTAGTACCAGTGGTATATTACTGATTAGTTTACACGACTACAATCTATATTTCCTGTGGAATGATCCAGAATAACTTTCTGTTAAATATTCTATATTGCAAATATCATGACCCACGATCTAAGCTTATCAAAAAACATTTTGTTGATTCCAAAGGGTAGTACTCGTCTATTTTAGGTATAGGATCAGTTCCAGTTCTGGAACTGAAATTGACGATTTAAAACAATTTGGAGTTGAAATTGATCAATATGGATATACCTACAAAATATTTTTTTTATAATTATCATCCAGCCATCTATATTGAACAATATTTAAAAAGACCCCGACACCGAAAGATCATTTAGTGCTTCACCCCCCATCACTAGTATTAGTCATCTGTTACAAAATGAAGGAGACAGAGAGCTGAACATAAACTCAGGGCTTGACATTCACTTTTTTTGCCACTTCGGACAAGTCACACTTCATTTTTACTTGTCCGGGAAAAAGTAGACGGACATTGTGATAATTGACATTGACTCAAGAATAATTGAAAATATGACTTGACACGGCGGACAACCAAGCATGTGGTTTTACTTGTCCGATTACGTAGTTTGGTTGTCCCGGACAGGCGGACAACCGTTAATGTCAAGGCCTGAAACTCTGAACATTTCAGAATCCTGCTCAAGATGGAGACAGCAGCAAAGAATTTATTACAGACCTCAGACATTTGAATTTTCAATATATCATTTTCATCCCCTTCTAATTTTTCATTTTATGATGTTAAACAATACCTGCGGTTATTTCTCTTAACGATGACCCCAGTGCATCAGAGCACTCTCCTCAAGTAGGTGACACCAGTGCATGACAACAGGTTGACCAATACACCTTGTGACATCACAGCAGACAAACATAACCACCTTTTATTAGTTTTAAGCACAGCCATCGCCTTGTTTCATTGTAGAATTGGGTTTGTTTACAACATGAACTGGTGTGATATCAGTACTAGTATCATGTTCTGAGAGTGGTTTGGGCACATTTTGTCCAAAGAACATGAGACAAATGGCACCCCACCATACTGTTTTGGCATATTTTAAGTGGCCACTAACTAGGAATTTGAACAGCTGCATAAACATTAGCTTTTCCTTACTTCAGAAGGATATTCTGATGGAACCTACCACTCTATTAGCTTTGTTTGCTGCAGCAGCTACGTGATGATTGAACTTAAGATCAGTGGAGAATAACATTCCAAGATCCCTTTCTATTATAATTATTAGATCTGAAGATTGATCATAGGTGAAGTTATTCCAAATATAATAAGACTTTAACAGTACAAGTTTACTCATAAACAAACAAAAAACAGGACAGTTCTGATTCAGTTACAAAAACTTCAAACCACATCATTTGTTCCCTTGTCAAGTATAGCAGCATAAACAAAAGCCATATCATATGACTTTATGACGTCAATGCTCAATAACAAATAGTTTCCCTGGTGGTCGAAAGACTTAGTGAACAAACTAATGCCTTCGTTTACTATTTTTTTGCTGTGTGTTAACAGTTGTAGACTCTACTAGACTAGTACTTGCATGTTTTGTTTATTATTATCTATAAGCTGGGTTTTATTTTAATTATTAATATTAAATTACCAACAAAATAAATACTAGCAATAGCCAATACAATATAATATTCCTATATCAAATGCCAATCAATCATTCAACCAATCAATACCAACCCCCGGGGGAGGAGGAATGTCATGGTGATGGTACCCGAACACAAAGACTGATAGAGTGATAGATTCAGAACAATTTAAATCATACTACTAAAAATAAACTCATACTAGTCTACGTCATAGACTGATGATAGAGTGATAGACATACTACAATCTACATTAGTACATAGAGTGATAGACTCTAATAATAATTATCATATAACATATTTATATTATAATCTAATAATGATATTAGAGTCTACATATTAACCAATTTCGGTCGAACATAATGATAAGCACGATAATCACATACGGAACACCCCATTCCAGTATACAGAATAAATACGTTTCATGGTGAATACTAATTAGTAATTATTATTTTATGAATGAATCATGATGGTATGCTTGTTAAAAACAAATATAAATAACGAACGTGTCCGTTGAAACCGGACGGTGGTTAGTCTACAAGTTAATTCACAAACCTTTCTAGCTTTTCCACTGTCGATAAGTAATTACGAATAGTAAACTTCGAACAAACTATAAACCAATTCCTCTTCCTCGATCTGAGTAATCCTCCACACTATCTACCTAGATAATAACTATATCAAAGGACACTGTGTGTTATTGTGCAATCTTCTCAGTGTGACCTACGCATGGAAATGACATTACGTGTTTAGGGCGATTCCTTCGGGTATGCTATTTACCATAACAGAAGCGTTTGACTATTAGCGTTAACGTATTCAGGTGGTTCGTCAACAGGCATAAAATTATACACTAAAGTGTGGAAGTTCGGAGAAAATACCCTAAAATAATCTCCCAAGGACACTTTGCCTCAAAGACAGTGTAATTATGTCAAAAACACAGACAAGAAAGGGGGCTTATGCCCACTTCATGTTAATACTGAATTTGACACGATGAAATAAACAAAGTTTAAAAACTTCAATGAAACTGTATAGTATCTGAGTCGTATATAGACGAATTATGAAACTGCACGTAAATACTTTTATGTAACAGGATTCCAACTGGACTAAAAAATACATAAATTATAGATCTACTATGCATCCTAAAAAAACTAAATTAATAAAACACTGTTTTACAGATTTTATTCTTGATATGGTTGAGATATTTAATTCTCTTGTCACTCATAAGACTCATATTACAATACGAAAATCCAGAAACAATTCGCTGGTGCTCCAAATATAAATTATGGATATAAGGAATAATATAAAAAATGGTTCAAACTGTAAACTGACAGTTCTAGGTGGATACACTATTAAAGCCGATGGAAGTATTTCAATGTTGCAATGTTTATAAAAAAATTATAAGATTATTATTAATTTATATTTAAACAAATACAAAAAGAAAAGTTAAAGACACGGCATATAGGCCTATACTTGCGGTACCCCGTTGACATTTTGTAGACACAGCTACTGGATCATGAATTATATCGAATCATTGTAGGCCATTATACCTGCATGTGCACTTTTTTGAAGAACTAGATCTGATGTTTTGACGTTGCGAGTTTTTACAACTATGAATTGATTTTTAGGGTAATTTATCCCTCCTAGAGCTCTTAATTATCTGATCCTTGACAGATAAAAAATTGGAATAATTTATGTTTCATTCATATCATTATTCGATTAATACGGGTCATTCGTTTATTTAATCAGATATCACGAGAAGAATTTCCACCGTTGTCTCATTATACATGTTCTCTCCTACAATGATGCTAACTGTATACTTACCAATTTCATTAAATGAGATCGAGAGCTGCCATGTATATATCTGTTAACTATCTGCATTGCAGTAGCACTTTTTTATCTTTATATTCAGCAATATAGTAGCTCTTCGACGAATGGATAGTATATTTCATGCCAAGAAAAATAAATTCGGACTATATCCATGAATGTTAATTTTTAGAATTAAGTCTCATCTTCTTGCAATCACCTGTCATGCATGTAATTGTGTTCTGCAAGAAATGTGTTGTTTTCATGGATGGTTCACGACGTTAAATGGTGCTGTGGTATCCACAAAATTAATTTAAAATTTTTAAAAAATAATTTAAAGATCCCCTGAGGACGTAATACACTGTCGGAGTATTTCAGCTCCATCTTTCCGTAATTCTCGCCTGTGCGGTGAGTGCATGGTGATGACGATGGGATTATATCAACAGCCACTCAATAAACGGGACAACACTGGAAATATAAGTGCTCGCACTTTCGTGTGCTATATATCCATGTTTTCTGATCACCGATCATGAAACGAAAGTAAGCAATATATACTTGTAGAAAAACAGTGATGGCTAGAGCATTCATCAACTTCCTGAAACCAACATTGTTTTGGGTCGTACACAGGTTCAAAAGAGCATGAAAATAGAGCGTTTATTATAAGTGCCTTTGAGGATAATGGTAAAATAGAGAAGCCGGCAAACAATGTTCATATATGATGCTTAGAACAAGCAGAACGACGAGCCGAAGTGCTTAATTAAAATCGCAGTTGAAGCGATGAAATGGGCCGGTCAATTAATACCTTTTGTATACAAGGAACTTGCTAAAAACTGACACATCAACGATGCCAAGATTAGCAGGAGATCTCACCATTTACCTTAACAATCAAGCATATCAACATCAACTCATATTCTTTAAAAACGTTTGAATTATAAGTACACCATTTAAATTAATATTATTATACGTGGCTGATTAGTAGGTTGTTTTTATTTACAGTTCACGTTCTCTTTTTGTATTACGGTCAACATTCAACTGTATGGCCACCAATCATCGATCCTTATAGTAACCCCAATACAGGGCGTTTTACTGTAGCGCGGCTGGCCACAAATATATAGCACCTCGGTTCAAACCCCTGCGGGCCATATCATAAGGGTGTTTTATCTTTCACTTCACCTCATTACCTTTGGATGTTAATTACTCTGTCGATTTAGCCTACCTTGTGCACAAATGTGGCCGTAAAACAGCAACATTTACATTTGTTTTACATTTTTTACTGTATACATTGCAGTGTTCTAAAGCGGGCCCTATCTCGGGTGTTTTCTCAAACCCCGCACTCTTCTAGAAATGGCCTTGCTGGTTGGAATAATTTGATTATATTCTATGGTGTACTGTGGATTTGCATAGACAATTATAACATCTATAGAAGTGATGGAGTTAATAATAAAAGTCTGATATAATTTTGTTTTAATGGAACGGTTAAAAAAACTTCATTCCGGCTCCATTAATCACAAAATATGGCATACATAATAACAGAATAGATTATTATGAGCCATTAAAATGAAACGTAAAGAAAATTTATGTAAACTATAATTAATAAGCTGATTTAAATAAGAGCACATGTATTTTCAATGGTGATCGGTTTGTTTTATATCGGTATATAGAAAACGAGAAACTAGCCTGGTAAACACGCTTGTTCTGTCCTTAACAGTTACGCAGGCTAGGGTCATGTTCATCGGAGGTGACATGCAGTAGCATTTGTTCTCCAGTTTCTGAGGTAATGTAGACACTATTCTGATCATAATAGGGTTATTGGTCATCACAGTTTTATCATTTGTGTATGAAAGTATGTCATATGGATAAGTGAAACGATTTGGGGAAAAAACTTGGGTCGAAGTGCTGATCACACTAGATCTATATTCACTTTATTTTGTCTGTCACTTAAGTCTTAAGTTAATGATTAATATTTCGTTTAACTGAAAGAGTGAATGTCAGTAAAACACCATCCTAGCACTTTACTTTATAATTTGACTCTTGAGACCGTCTCTGAATGATAGAATTATATCCAGATGTCATTGTTAGTGAAGGATAGGCTCCGCGTACGTCACTAGGAGTAGGACGGAATGTCCACGTATTATTCGTGGGCGATATGTAAAACTTTTTATATGGATTTTTAAAACGTCCAAAGTACAGACTGTGTATCCCACAAGACGGACCATTATGTAACAAATCGAGGTGGATTTGGAAATGGTTTGTTTGATAACGTCTGTTTGGTGGAAAAACAACCTGTAGTTCGTTATTCAAACATTTCAACCATTTATATTGACGTCACAAAGTCACACGACTTCTGTTTATGTTGTTCTACTGTACATCTGGCGATGATTTAGACATCAGCATGAATAATATTAAATAATTTCGCTACAAGCTTATCTATACAACCAACATTTGTATACTGTAATTAGTTACTTGAAAGAAAAACTGACAGTGACATAACTGGATAAGCTCTACACATGTGGACATTGCCCAAAAATTCCTGGAAAAACAATTCTAGAAAGATCTAGTGTCTAGTAGATTAACTAACTTTATACACATTTTTTGTAAATTATTTATTTTCATGTAGCAGTTTGTCAAATATTAGAAATTGGAACGCTCGCCACTGAGGCCTTCTCGCCACCTAAAATTTGCTAGTTTTCATTGCCTATTTGCCACTCATAGTAGAGCCCATTTGCCCTTTATGGTTAGGCCCATTAGCCACCAATTTTGCTGCTTGTGAATGTGTGTCTTACAAGTGTCATATTTTCTACCAGCTGAAGGAAAGATAAGTTCGGCTATCCTTGACACACAACACTACAGGATTCAACCCAATAAGAGCCAGAGTCAGGATAAAATTGTCACATTGCTGCCTACTAATACATTACTATTCAATAAATAACAATTATCACCAAACTGTTATTTGGATCTCACAAACATGCAGTCTTTCTGTAATAATACTTGATAGTCATGCGCTGTTACCTACCAGTAGCTCCAGATATGCTGTGAAACAATGACTTAATAAATCTTGCCAATTGAAGTTACAATCAGGTGTGTTTGTGTGAGCCAAAGTTGGAACAAAATCGTCACATCTCTGCCTACTAGCCTTATTTAATAAATTATGATTAATTTTCAGCAAACTGTTATTGGGATTTCACAAGCATGCCAGTCTTTATGTAATGTTACTTGATAGTCATGTGCTGTTAACTACTGGTACCTTTAGATTATTAGTGATAATATAGAGATCACTGTTCACATTGCAAACCTTGCTTGCCACTTCCCATGAAACAAGTAATTAATAGCGCTTGCCAGTTGAAGTTACAATCAGGCATGTTTGGTGTGACAAGTTTGTTTATTGGTTATGACATATTGCTGCCGGTGAAGAAATTGATATTTTTATTATGCATTTGCTGACACCATGAATTTGAAATGACTGGGTCAGCTTTTTCACGAATGACGACAATGATTCAGATTTTGAGGGATTTTAAGCCAATACTGGTACAGTGTGCATATGCCCGAGGAAAGAATGACAAAGTCAAAAATTTACTTCGACTTATCTGCCGGGTCGACTTGTACACATTCATATATAATATATGAATAAAATGCAACAATTTGTCTGTTTATGTATAAACAGACATGCAAAACTAGATCTATATGTAATATATTTTTTTAATATTTTCATTCATGTTAACGTTTTATTGTCATTAGTCAGTGTTGGAAATTCCTTAAAAAAGTCATCAGACACCAGGGCTGGCAAGTCCTAAAAGTTCTCAGCCCTGATGAAAAGTTGCCGGCCCAGGTGCCACAAGAGAATAGCATGTGGCGAGGTCAAGAAGAAAAAAATGAAATAGCCCCAAGTTTATTTTCAGAAATGTGAAATACAAAGCAACTAGTGATTTAATTATTAAACATCCATCTTTATTTCAACATAAAATATTCTTTGAACAGTTTATTCACTGGGAAGATCAGATTCCTCTATATCAGAAAAATCTGAATGACAATGAAAGCCTGGAGCTCAGACACTTCCGATCATTGCCTCACCTGCACCGTCTGCCTAACCATGAACTGCTGTCTCCAAAGCCTCTTCTACTGCTTGGGTCTCAGGCATAATGCTTCACCTAGATGCCTCCATGAAGTTGGGTCTTCTGTTGTGGTGTAGGTTCCACTGGTGAATGGCAAGCTTAGCAGCAAAGTCAACAATGTAACCATAGCGCTGCTGAATAGTCAATCCCCAAATAATGATGTAACATGTTGCTGATAGATTGCCATGCAAGAGTGTGCGATTTAAATTTCCCAGGTAACTACCAGAGCCATGTCTGTAAAATATTGCTGGTTGGTTGAAAGAGGAGATTCCATTGATATTTGGCCAATCACCACCATCAAACCAATGTTTCAGATGTCAACAAGAACACGTGTAAAACATAAACACAACGACTTCTACGCACACGTGATGAAACACGAGTAGAATAGGTTGAATATCAGTGGGACCACCAACTATAGAAAAATGCACGCCCAGGTCAAGAAGTGTTGGCCCCGGGCAGCCGGGCCGGCTCTTATTTCCAACACTGCATTAATATATGTTAGCACTGGCTACATTAAATTCCTGGCACAGTTCACAGAAAGTAGTAAATATGCCATTTAGCATCCATGGTTTGAAAGATGTATTCTCGCATGTAGAGCTTGTTTGTTTGTCTATTTCTAAAATTTCCCGTAAAATGTTGTTTACTTATACACCACATGTGTATCCCACACAATTAAGTGATACTCATTATTTTCCCTAATTCTTGGCAATATTTATTTCAGGTACTGTTTTGGCAAACTTGCCCCTTCCGTCCTTGGGGCCATGGTTTAGTACAATATGACATTTAGTAAATTATAATATTCTCACAATCTGCCATTCTTTTGGTATACAATGAAGTGTCCAGTTTGTTTCCGACAATAAACTGAAGCGTGATCAGCGCACATGCTACAAAAGGCAACATGCCAAAATCTTTGACCGTTAGTTGGGATCAGTTAGATTCTGTTCTCCTGTTTAAAGACCTCAGCAAAGTCTACAAGCCACCGTCCAATATTTCAACATTGACACTGGTTACACTACAGATTTATGTTGCACTGTTAATAATAAAGAATACTAAATATTGAAGATGCCAATAATTGACCTAGCGTACATTACAGACTCTATTTACATAACATGTAAATGTCAACTGTGGCAGATTTATGACCATTGCTTGAATCCCTTTTCGGTTGAAATAATAAAACAAATACATAAGACCAATAACAATAATATAACCAGTTTTGTTTTTTAATGGTATTAATTAAGGCTCAGGTATCATGGGCCACGGCATTAGTGGTGAATGGGCCAGGAAATTTGATGAATAGACTTCAGTCCCTGAGCCGAAATATTAATACCTTTATTATTCTAGTGGAAAATGCAACAAGGCTATAAGATATGCCTGTAAAGTGTCAGTAAGATCGATCGTTGGTAACTAAGGTAACTTTTATAAAATGCAACAAATATTTTGCTTCAACTTTGAAGGCCATTTTCTCACTTGAAGGTTTCTACCCCACCCGTGTTTGTCAAGCAATAACTTCAGATGTAAACGGGATATCTTCTTATATTATATACCATATGAAAGGAGAGAATTTGCTCTTTCCACTGATACGAATAACTCACTTTTGAAAATTGCTGACATCCGACTCATTTTGTAAGGATGGGTCATATATGTTCTTAGCTGAACAAACCAGTGTTTGGTGTGTTACAGAATACTTAGCGATGTTGATCATTTGATATTTGACTTTTCTGGATCACGTCTGACGATGGTATTATCACTGTCTTTCCAGGTTCACCCTGAAGTCTACTGGAAGTGATTAGCCTGTTAAAACTGTTCCTTAGAAAGCTGGAATCTACTGAGATAATGTGATTCTGGCTCTTGTTATTGACTACGTTATGGAAAAACTCTTACACTGCAATCGTTGCTTGCTTCTCCAACTTGGCACATGTATAAAATTTCAGAGTAATAGGTGAGGACTATTCCTTGCATGCTATGCCTTTCATAGTCAATTTTCTTAGCGTCCGTTGATTCGTAGAATTATATGTATGGCTTTAGCAGTTGCATACGCTGCACCTCAATGGTCTAGCGGTAGCGTGTTGGACCACAGATCACTACCACCCTTGTTCGAATCTCGGCGTGGGCATCTCTGAAGGTTGTTTCATCTTTGACTTCACTTCATCGCCTTTGGAGGTCGCTCGGCCCATTTAACCTACCACATGCACAACAATGGCCGTAAAACATCAATCATCATCATCTAGCAGTTGCATACAATTTTATATGGTTATTTAAAAATGAACAGTACTTTGGTGTTACTGCCATATATAGACCCAGCATAATTATAGCCCAGTATGTGTGCCCATCCATGCATGACATGTACTCGGCTAAAAATTTGTTTAGTCTCTTTTTAATAAGTATTATTGCTCCAGTTATTGAAGGGCAATAAATAAATAGAAACCATTCATGAAATGTGATTGGCTGGCTTTAATTAAAAAGTAGTTGAGTGTTCCATAATTATTTATTATCTGATGTCTCTTATCCTCATGGCATTACTAATATCATCAGTGGAGAATTTTGTTATCCAAACACCTGTTTCCATCTCTCATACCTGGGTTTGTGCGATTTGTGTACAGGAGGGGGGGGGGATTTGCTGTTATTCTATGGGATCATTTTGTTTGTTTTTGTTTTGCATTCATCCACTAAGGACAATGTTGAGAACTAATTACTTGGATTATTGTTTCCAGGTGCTTTCATCTTGCATATCCTATTTATAAGCAGACACATTACGAAGTACTAGGAGTTAGTAAAGATGCCTCGGCACAGGAGATAAAAGCAGCTTTCCTGAAGCGCTCCAAAGAGGTAAGTGCATGTGCGCTGTTACGGTATGGTGTTTATGATGTTATTTGAAGAAGAAACAATAGCTTTAACCGTTCACAAAACATTTGTTAGGTGTTCATCTCTTAACCATTAATGTGTTTGTTGTCAGATCCACCCAGATCTCAATCCGGATGATCCCAGCAATCATGACAAGTTTGTACTTGTTAACGAGGCCTACAATGTCCTCGGTAAATCAAACTCGAGGCGGGAGTATGACACCATGCTGCAGCACCCAGCGATGACTGCACAACCAACAGGAACTTACTACCAGGGTCCTGGAAGTAGTTATGGGTGTGTATTGTTATTCAACATTGATAAAGACATCATCTGTTATAACAGATTTGTTGGTGCTAATTTATACAGAAATACGTCCTCTACGTATGTTGTATATCTTGAGGAAATCCCCTTTAGAATGAAGGTAAGATGTCCAAAAGAATTGCTTTTTCGTAAAGCGTTCTTGTTGAAGGCGTTGTTTCCAACTGAGAGCTTGCAATAAGTGTATTTGCATCTCTGTGAGATACTAGGATTAGTTATAATAGGAATTAGTGTGGATGACAGACTTGGATCTACAAGAATATTGGTTGTGAATGCAGAACCAGTACATTAGAATTAACTGTTGGTTAGCATTTATCAACACGGATAAAATTAGAGATATCATTACTCTGTTTCATTTGTAAATTGGAACATTGTTTTTGTAGGCTTCAGCAATGGACAACTTTTCTATCATATCAGAAATATTTGGTCTCTGGATATGCTTAGCCATTCTTGCATGTTACACACTGTTAAATAACATTCCTTCATATTTTTGGCACACTGTCTTTTTTTTAAATCCACATCAGCAGTGTGTGAAACTAACTCGTAGCATTGCTGGACCTGCAGGTCTGGTAAAGTATTTTAACACTAGACCTGTTACGAAGTTCAGACCTCCATGAAAATTAAACAAATGCCAATCATTTCTTGCACTCTGAACATAAAAATGGCTTCTCAGGTAACAGGAAAACAAATCTACAAGCTGCTTCAGGTTTAAATCTTTATGTGATAATTCTGTGTGTGTGCACACGCGTGTCCATGTATCATGGCACTATTAAGCATTTAATTATACCCACGGCAAAATATTATGACTCTGTGTGGGATGGTATGATGTCTCAGTTATGGCCATGTGTTGTGGGGTGAAATTGTTCTAATGGGGTTTTACTGTACCTCCTGCTATCATATATCATCCTGTTCTTGTTGTTAGCATCGAGTGATTATATTCATTTTTTTTTTTGAACTGCAGAAATTTCTACGCCGATTTCTATCATCCGTCAAAGGCCAAGGATCACAAACACGGTTATTATGGGATGTGGAACATCAAAAAAAGGTCAAATGCAGAGATTGCTGCTTTGGTGATTTCGTTCATATTACTCGGATCGACTGGCTACGTTGTTACATTTATGTAAGTACTGCTTGCATCCAGACATGGGGTCAATTCAATTCCGGGATTAGAATTTATGGGCAATTCCAGAATTGATGGGCAATTACGAAATTGGAATTGCTTTATAATATATTTTTTTTTAAAGTAATTGGAATTCAAAAATTTGGAATTGAACTTTTTATCCACAAATTAATATACCATTTAAGTTTTTAATTCTGAAATGTTTCTTCCGTGACAATCCTACTTGGAATATAAACTACTCAGTGTAGATATTCCAGGTAAAGTACTCTTGAGTACCTACTCCAGTCAGTAATTGGAGTAGGTAAAAATTGAAATTAGAATTAATTGACCAAATGGAATTGAGTGGAATTGGAATTGACCTGGTTATGTCACCCTAAGTACGGTAGTCAGGTCACTGTTTGTGATTTACAGGAAACGTTTTTGATACTAATTGTAGCATTTCTTGAGGTGTGGTTATGGTGATGCCACGAATTAATGTATTTGTCATATGGTTACAGGAATTCATACAAGAAAAGAAAAGAGATTGAGGATGAGATGTACAAAGAAAACCAGAGGATTTATGATGAAGTTAGAGCTAAAGCTAGGTACTTAAACTGTTTGATGCTTTGAGGATTGACTTTATTCCATTTTAACACATCTTCGCTTTATTTATGCTGGGATGCTTTCATTAGCATGGAGGTAGTATGCTTAACAGGGGAGGTTTATTTATCTTTCATTAAATTGGTGTTTAAAATACACTGAGTTAATTTTTCGAAGATTCGCTACCAACTAGCAGCCTTTTTAATAGCAGCTGACGTCCAACCCTATAAGTCATCTGTTTTATGTTCCCTTGTCACCTATTTTATTGGCAGAAAATGTGTCAACTATGGTTTTGCCGAAATAAAGAAGGGCCGCTACTGTGTTAGTGTGATTACCACCACCCCCAGCCTTTAAACATCCACCCCCCACACCTCCAACCCCCCCTTGCATTCATACTTCCCTCCAGCAATGCTACAGTGTTTTTACAGGCCACCACAGGTGAGCTGCTACCTACTTTTTATAATGGTTCGTCTACTCTATTCCCTACTGAAAAGGCTGCACTAGTGTACTTTTAGGCTCATGCTATTTCCATTCATATTTGTTATCCAAAATTGTCATTTGAAAACTGAACATCAAATAATAATTTTCCAAAATCCATCAAGCATCGCTGAGCTCCATATGCTAGACCCTGTAGTTCGTGATTTATACATGGTATGAAAAATGGCCAACTTTTATTAATTTGAAATGGTGAATATGTTAATATTTATGAGTTAGCTTCATTTTATATATATGTTCTTTTTTTCTTTTACTTTCAGGAAATTTACTACAGCTGAGCAACTAGAAGAATTTATATTAAAATCTCAGCAACAAGTGCCGGGTTCATATCGTAAACCCCATTAATGGCTATAGTTTAGGGTCACTTAGTGGGATCAGCAAATGTGTAATGTTATTATTTTCTTTGAGAATTCCTGTCATCGATCACTGTGGTGTCATAACTGAACAAAATTTAACATGAATGGTCAGATGTTTTGTCTGACATTTAACTAGAACAGGAGTCCTTATCTTCGAGTCATAGTAGTTCATGTGTTGTTTTGGGTGACTGCCGCAGTGCTGGAAGTGTCTGAAACTTTGCAAATGTTTTTAGTTTAAAAAAAGCAATTTGCACACAGTAGGTAATCAGATCACTGCAAATGTTTCAGATGACAAGTGCCATATTATGATATTCTCAGAGATTAATAGCAATCTTTTGTTGTAAGTATAATAAAAATGTTCATTGGAATGATTCACAAAAATATTGAGATACACAGTTACCAGAGAATTATTAGTTTATCTTGCAAACTCTGGTAGTATCTTATATTAACATTTTCCATGTGAATTACATTGTGAGAAGTTCCTACAAAATTCCTAATTCCTTTTTTAGGCTTGGAAAATATTTAGGTGTCACCTATGTGTGGACACAAGGTGTTGAAAGCTGTGATATAAATGATCAATTATCTTCTCTTTGTATTGTGAAGATGATCCCATTATTGTAGTCGGTGAAAGATTGGATAGTCATTTCGCAAATATACCTGTGGAAAAAACAGAGCGCATCAGGACTGTTGTTTCTAGCAGTGGCATTTAATACCAGTTATCAGGCATCTGAAATACTTTTGTCACTATCCCTAGCATAATACATTTAATGTGTTACTGTTTCTGAAGATATTCTATTTCTGATGTCAGAAACTGTTCTGTGACAGTGGTACTTCATGTAAAAGTTATTTCATGCTTGTATATATATGTACATATTCAAATAAAATACTTGTGATATACTTTTATTTATTTATTAAAACAACATGCATACTGTACCTTCTGACTGTTGTATTAAGTCATGGGATGTACATTGTATGCAGCTTGTTTTTTATGTGCTCTCTGTTCATATATTTACACCCAAAGCATCGCATAATGCTTATTATGAATGAGAGACAGGATAGTGTTACACTCAGAGATGTAATAATTACTCCTGATTGCATTAAGAAAAGAAATAAGTTGAATGTTTCCAAGTCAGCAGGCCCAGAGGGATTCCATCCACCGGTACTAAAGGAACTGTCCATTGCAATAGAGGTGCCTTTGCAAATAATATTCAGTAAGTCTATTATGGAAGGTACACTACCAGAAGCATGGCACGATGTCCACATAACACCGATCGACAAGAAAGGATACAAAATCTGCCGAGGAAATTATAGACTAGTAAGCCTAACATTAGTTATTGGTAAAATTATAGAGACTATAATTAGAGACAAGCCAGCCAATCATATGGTGAATGACGATATATTCTGTGATGCTCAACATGGCTTTGTTCTGGAACACTCGTGTATGACCCAGCTAATCATCACACTCGTGCGGTGGACCGAGTTACTGGATGCTGGAGACCCTGCGGATGTCATTTACCTTGACTTCAGAAAAGCTTTCGACACTGTCCCTCATAGGAGATTAATTAAGAAACTTGAGGCATATGGCATAAAAGGTGGCCCCCTCACCTGGATTGAGAACTTCTTCTCATGCAGATGGCAGCGTCTAGTGGTGAATGACAAGTTATCTACTTGGGCAGGAATCCTCAGCGGCATACCATGAGGCAGCGTATTTGCGCCAATTCTGTTCGTAATTTTTATTAATGACCTACCTTATGATGTCACATGTACTGCAAAGATATTTGCAGGTGGCACCAAGCTCTTCCAGGGTATAAGTTCCCATGGGTTAATGGACTGATCCCAGAAATGGCAGATGGGATTAAATGAGGTCAAATGTAATGTTCTCCATCTAGGCTCAATAAACCCATGTTATGAGTACAGTATGAGAAACAGCTCACTGGAAGCAATAACAGTGGAGAAGGACTTAGGTATCACCATTGACCGAGATCTGAAATTCCATATGCATGTGTCAAAAGTGGTGAACAAAGCATCAAGACTCCTTGAACTTGTTAGAGCAACATTCGTCAGGCTATTCACCATTATGGCACAGCCTCATTTGGTACATGGAAATGTGATCTGGTGTCTAAGGTTCCGACGTGACAAGCTGGAAGTCGAAAATAACCAGAGGAGAACCACAAAGCTGATACCGAACTTGAGAAGTCTGCCATATAGAGATAGGTTAGAAGCCCTGAGACTCCCATGTTTGTGCTATCGTAGGAGACGAGGCGACAAGTTTCAGGTGTATAAGATCCCGAAGGGTATAGACAGTCTGGAATCTAACCAATTCTTATCGCTGGCTGACATATCGAGCACCAGAAGGCATAGCCTCAAGCTTGTGAAGCGCCGCTCAAGATCAAGTTTGAGGCAAAATGTATTCAGTCAAGAGAGTGGCAATCGATTGGGACGGGTTACCAAACACACGCAGTAGACAGTCCTATATTAAATACATTCAAGTCCCGATTGGACAAATATTGGATTAGGGAGCGTTACAATCTGCCGTGATCTAGTAAATAAATAAGAAATCTCTTGCATAGGAAACAAGACTTGACTGGAGATTTTAACAGGCTGTATCAGGTATAATAAAATTTCAATCATGATGTGTATTCTGGTGCACACGTGAGCCTGATTTTTTTTGGCATTTATGAATTGTTCATTAGTCCTGAAAATTCCAAGATGTTTATCCTAATATCAGTGTTCTTTCCAACTAATAGAATTTGATTGCTTTAATTGTGATCGTTTTGAGAGAAATTTGCAAATCGATTTTAGCCAGGACCTAATATGGCGCAATAATAAAATCTTCAAAATAGTTAGTCACCTTTTAAAGAAACTAAACCATGGCCGTATTCTTCATATGATTAACTGAATTAGATGGTAATCTAAATTATTTTATACGAAGTGGTTGCGTAGCCGAGCATTGGAACCGTGTCCCTCAGCGCTATAGGTCCGAGTACTCGACGCGCATGCGCTGGCTCTCGAATCTGAGCAGAATCTTGCGGAGCAGAACAATTTGCCATACTCGTTATGATTTAAATAAAGAGTACCAGTCAAGACCGGAATAAACAATCAGGCAATGCCTCTATATTCCTTAAATCCTGTATCACGGTAATACAGTTTTATTTGGTCTACAGTTAGGTTGACGCTTACGACAGCTTTGAAGGTGTTCAAACGCGAATAAAGGATGTCGAAGATCTCACATAATTCAGCCCAACTATGTCGACGTGATTGTAAGACGTTAGCGGCGTCTGTGAGAAGATATTCGGGCCGGCAAGGCTTACCCAGAATTGAAATATACACGGAAAAATGTGTGTGCGCGCGCGTGTTAACATCAGTTTTATATAATATATTAACAGTCCTACATTTGTTCATTGATTACCATTATCTAAACAAAAGAAAACATGAAAGTCGGGAAATGTCCATAAAGAAAATGCCGGGACCTTGGAACAATGGCTAACACTGTTACGTGTTCCAGAACAAAAGGCGTTACCTTGTTCTTATTGAAGTCTGGGATAGAGTACCCTGGCTGTCGCCTATTAGGCACAGCCACCTGGTGTCGTCTTCTGTTCAGTCATTATTGTTGATTGTGGTGTTTATAGGGGGTCTTTCAGTAGAAGTTGCGTGATGATGTCGGCCAGTCTGTTGTTGAGAAGGTTATTATGTCCAACTACAGTGGTGGTCTAGTACCAATCATTGGATGATGATGTGTCATCTGTGTAGATGGATTCGAGTTGATTAGAGATGAATCTGTCGATGAGATGGTTGAATGTGCCAGGGGTATGTTCAGCGTGTTCGATTACTTCTAGGCACGTGGCTTCGTTCGCTAGTTGGTCGGCTCGGTCGTTGCCACCAAGGTTAATGTGGCCTGGAACCCAGTGGAGGATTACTTGGAATCCACGCTGCTTGAGGGTTGCTGCGGTGATGTAGATTTCTGTGACAATTTCGGGATAGGTGTGGAAATAATCTGTGATGATGATGGTTAGTACACCATAGGGTCCGAGTGGATGGCTCAATGGATATACTGTCTCGATATCCATATTAGTGCTGCTTTGACTGCATGCAGCTCAGCTAAGGTGATCGGAGTGTGGTTTGGGATTCTCCCTCTTATTTCTTCGTCTTTTTCTTTAATGCCGCATGCCCAGGTTGTGGTTCTGTTTACTTGGGAGATAGTATCGGTGTAGATGTTGATGGTTGGTGTTCGGCTTTTATTCAAGTTGGCAATTCTGGTAGTGGCTACTATTGGTGCGCCTTCAGGATCAACTTTCTTCTGGATGGGATTCTGTATAATTAATTGGATGGGTGGTTCTAACCATGGAGCAGGTTCGCTGGACCTTGGGGGTGTGATTGGAGGTATGGCGATTTCATTCTCTAGCTATGCAAGCTGCCTTGGTTGACCATGAGGCGTCGTTAAAGACGAGGATATTTTTGTATTTCTTCTTGAATTCTGTGTATAATGTCGGCCTGAATGGGTTTGGTAGCAGTTCTCAAGAGATACGTGACTGTTTCCTTTTTTTATTAAAAGTCGTAGGGGCCAGATTCCTGATTCTCTGTATAACAAGATGGAGCTTGTATCATTGTAGCGTAGTGGGACTCTGTATTCTTTCTAATGACTGTACGGCTGAGTTACAGGCTAGTAGAAGGACGGGAGCAGCGTATAATAGGACAGTGTGTATCAAGGACAGAGTTATGAACAACTTGGCATTGACGCCAATCTACAGATTTGTTATGGTCTTGATCTTGGTGAATCTGGAGTCTACTTTACGCATGGTTTCTGCTACATGTCGGGAGAAGATGAGTCTTCTGTCTATTGTGATCCCGAGATAGTTATAATTGTTGACCATTTCTAGATATTCTAGGCCCAACTTAAATTTATGACTTTGTCTAGATGTGTTGAAAGCCATGGTCTTGGTCTTAGCTGGAGAGAAGTTTAAGCCTAAGCTGATGGCTGCCTTGTCTACCGGGTTTAGGTGTTTCTGAAGTTTATATGTTGGCCTGATTCCGTGTAAAATCAGAACAAGGTCGTCGGCATAAGCAATATGTTTATTGATGAGGGTAGGGTGACTGTCAGGAGTTGGGCGACAATACCTTTGAGGATAGTGGGGGATTCACTGAGCTCGATTCTTTTCGAGGATATTGGCGCTATAGAGGTTTGGTAATTATTATTATTATTATATTGTTGATCACCGAGGACATCCAGTGGTGAGATCATGAGAGTCGGGGATGGTTTCTTGAATCTTCACTTTTATCTTTCTCTGAGTTAAGAAGTCTTCTATGTGATGATCCTCCCAGATATGCCCACGGAGATAAGGGAGTCCAGCATGGAAAGATGATCAACGCGCTCGAATGTTTTGTCCAGATTCATGAAGGCGACAAACACTGGTTTGCTTCTTTTGAGGATGACTATTGCCGTCTTGGAAGGTAAACAGCCTGTTTGTATTAGTGGTAATTGTTGTTTGAGGGCTGTGATGATGTTCTTGGGTAGGGTAGTCTGGTCTGTTCTGGTTGTGAACTGGTCAACGAGTCTGTTAGTTTCAAGTTTTGGATTTACAGTTTTGGATGTTGGAGTTTTTATCTTTCTAATCTCTCGCCAGATTTGTGTTGATCTCATTTCAGCTAGTTTGTTGCACCATATGTCCCACTTCATGGAGAAGAGCTGCCTTTTCGTTGCTTGTTGGCAAAGATGAAGATTTCTCTGTTTCTTTCGGTTGGGTTGGCCTTAAAGATTTTGGTGAGCTGGCTAACTTGTTTCGTCCATTTTCTGGCTTCTGGAGGGAGGAAGGAACGGGGCGATTGGGATATTGAGATGGAGATTACTTCCATCGCTGCTGTATTTATGTCCTGAAGTAATGATTGTAGGCGATGCTCCAGGGATGGATTGGTGGACGGGACTGGATCTGGACAGTTTCTTAACTTCTTCGCGAAGAGATCCCAGTCTGCTTTCTCTGTGATCCATCTTGGTGGTATATGGATCCCTGGTGCATTCTGGAATGACCTGGTTATATCGAAGCTGTTAGCTATGTGGTCCGAGGTGAGTCTTTAATTTTGGTGCCAATGTGTAGCTGAGAATAGCTGTGGGGTCACAATAACTATAACTAGTGTAGAGCCGTAAACTGTGGTTGGAACTTTTGGATCATTTATTACGATGCTATCGGATCTGTTTAGTTGGTCTAATAGATGACGTCCTGGTATGGTATTAAATGATCCCCAGACGTCCGAGTTGGCATTGAGGTCTCCTGCTAAGAGGAAGTTGTCGGCGCCTGCTCTTGCTCGGTCTAATTCAAACAAGTGTTGCGGAGAAACGTATGCGTTGATCATATCAAGTGTTGTGTTCCTGAAGTCTTGTACTGTTAATATCAGCGTTTCCCAGTCTTTATTTGCTGTGTATTTGTGGATGGAAACATGTTGAGAGTTGATTATTCTTGGTTTACGGTACACAATGTATCCTGGGAATTTTGGTGGGGGGGGGGTGTTCTTGGTGAGTGTCTCCTGGAGCATGATGATTTATGGGTGACTGTCTTGGATGGTGGTTAACAGGAAATTTATCTGTGATTGGAAACCTCTAATGTTCCAGGAGATGACTGAGTTGCGGGTTTCAACAAGATCTGGGTGGGTTTCTCGGTTGTGACTCCTTTGGGTGATAGGTAGAGGAGGTAACTAGAAGTAACGAAGTAAGATTTCAACTAACGAAGTGGTTTTATTTGCGGTAATGCTACTTTTTACTTCGTTACTTTCAGTTACCTCGCGATATTTTAGTTACTTTTTAGTCATAAGTTCCGGCGATATTTCATTTTAATCGCAAGGTGAATCCATTTGGCAGGTGATTGATGATTGTTGTTTTAACTTTAAGGCCACTTTTGTGCACATGTTAGGCTCAATGGGTCGAGCGACCTCCAAAGGTAATGAAGCGAGGTCAAAAATGAAACACTCTTCAGATTTGTCCAGGCCGAGATTTGAACTCAGGTGGTAGTGATCTGTGGTCCAACACGCTACCAACTAGATCTGAGAGGCACCCATACATTTGGCCGGACAAGGTTTATTAATACTGTCCAATCTCGAGCGTATTCGCGTTCCGGATTCAGTGCAATCAATTTGAATTCTATAGTGATTATGGCGGACGTGAATGTGGAGAGCAAAGTAGAAAGCGGCCATATCTGTTGACGATGTTTCGATTCTTGTCCAGGAAAAGCCTGAGGTTCATCAAGCGGCTCCTGACGGCAATGCAGGAGGCAATACCAGATGACCAGGCATCAGACCATTCGGATGAAGATGACGACTTTTTGGGTTAAAAGGGGCGACAATTCAACAACTCTAACGCAGCTTGATGAGTATCTGCTGAGTCCATCTACAGAGACGATGACAGTCGGGTCATGGTCAGTCCCCAATCAGCTGTTCTTCGAAACCAACCCTCCCCTGCCAGCTAGCGCTGCGTGCGAGTGCCTGTTCAGTGTAGCTGGGCATATCTTCATCCCAATGAGGGCTCGCATTGGCGACACCAACTTTGAAAATCAGCTTTTGCTGAAGTTGAACAGGGGCTTTGTTCGGTGAACTCAAGGTGGCAGCACATGCGCACGTCTATGAATTAATTTTTTTGGTTACAATAAATTTCATCTTCTATTTCTAATTTTACTTTTACTTCAATTGCTTTTAGAAAATAGTTTTGAAGAGACTTACTTCTACTTCTACTCAAGTACAAAATAAGGTAGTTCAGTGAACCTTGTATCTTCCGTTGTTTAGGTTGTCACTGTTTTCATCAAGTGATTCATATGAGCCAGGATAGCAGTGACCGTTGTTGTGACTGAATTTTCTAGAGTTACTGTTTGAACTTTCTTTTTTCCCCCTGATAACAAGCCTCTTCTATGTTTGGGGAAGTGGTGGGAAGGCTGCTTGTAGAGGCCATGCTGATTGCTCTGTCTGTTGTGACACCTTCCTTGGTGCCTGTGTATTTTGTCACACCTTACATGGCGTCTGTGTCCGTTGTGGCACCTTCCACGGTGTCTGTGTCTGGTGTGGCACCTTCCATTGTGCTGGGGTTGGCTTGGTGATCTGTACTTCTGGGTTGGTTATCTTCCGGAGATGATTTTCTTACCGCTGAATGCTCGGACCTTTATATCAGCTTCCGATCCGCGTCCAAGCGTCAGAAAAACGAACAGTTGGCGCATGCGCGAATTCAGTGCTCGGCCTTTAGCGCCAGCGAACACGGTTCCGATGCATGGCTACGCAATATAACGTCCATTATGATTAGGCTGTTGTTACGTATCCGAGCATCGGAATCGTGTTTGTTGATGATAAAGATCCGAGCACTCTACGCGTGTGCGCCAAGTTTGGGTGCATCGGAATCGTGTTTGTCGGTGATAAAGATCCGAGCATTCAGCATCTGAACCATGCATCATCAATAATATTATAAATCTGAATAATTTCATTATCGTTTTTAATTTTTCATCTGCTCGCATCAGTGTCAGTGACGGGAACGCAGTTGTAATTACAACTACTAGCGTTTAATAAAGATATTAGATTAAGTCTATTATTAGACATTATAATCAGATTAAAAAGAAAATCTGACATTTATAATTCTAAGAAATGAATTAGATAGTTTATGGTTCCCGCAGCCAAGAAAATATTATTTTCTACAGGTATACTATTTATTCATTTCTTTATTCTAAGTGGGGGTTTTCCAAAGGCAGTATTTTATGCGTGAGATTTTCAGATTTTGTCAAATTCAAATTAAGACATTTCCAGGACCGGAAAATGAATTTATTATATTCCAGGATTCCTAGGACACCTGGGAAACCCGATTATTTGTAAAGCCGCACGGCTGTTCTACCGATCGTCTATTTCTTTGATTTTCGTTTGTACCTCTTCAAAACTATCAAAAGCATCTTCTACTTTCAACCCAAATATAACTATTACATGCTCGGCCGCCATATTTGAGCGGAAGTAATAGCAATCAAGGAATAATTGGCGCATGCGCATTCATTGCTCGGACCTATAACGCTGAGGTACAGGGTTCCGATCATTGACCTAAAAGAAAACGTAACCACATCGTTATTATTACGACTCCCCGAACTACAAGCAAATTACGACTTCGCGGTACCATAATTTGTTGCTAGAAACGTTTAACTCAAACTGAAATGGGAAAGTTGTAAACCGTTATATTTACTATAGGCAAGATATAATGATTGAAATTGATTTGTTATTTTATTTTGTTATTTTATATAGTAAAATAAGTACACATATATGCTGTAGTAATTGCATTAAATATATCAGGATAGCACAAAAAAAGGTGAAAACTTTTCCATCGTGGTCCTAATCATAATACCGTACCATTTTATTTTCTATTGCACACACACACACACACACACACACACACACACACACACACACACTTGATTTTAAAATGTTAATATATAGAACGGCAATTCCGCCATAACGGTCTGTTAAAGCGCCGATGTAAATTGTTATAATAGTGACGAGTAGGTCATAGTATTTATTGGATTTGTATGTTTATGAGGTATTTGACCCTCCAGCAAATATCACAAGGCATATTATGCTGCGGTTGAGAAAGTTCCATTTTCTATGCGTGGAGACCATATTTCCCGGTCCCTGCATTCAAGAACGGTGGCATTGGACACAGTTCGCGCGGTTGGTGTGTTTTGTATAACAAGTTTACTTGTATATATAATTCACATTGGTTGTATGTGGGAATAGAATTATCTTTCCTAAGTCCAGTTATGTCCAATTTGTACTATGACATTCAAGATTAGCTCTAATCTGCTTGTCATAAATAACATTTAAGAACTACAATAGTTAGAATAGCATAAATTAGGTCAGGTTTGAAAATGATAGCATAGTTCAAACAGTATCGAAGCTATGACGCGCTAATACGGTCTGCTCCAGCCTGCCCGTTGTAAAAACTGATCTTTGAAGACGGTAATAATTGGGTTATATAGTTTATATAGTATTGCTTTGAAGAAAGATACAGCAATTAAAAAATAGCTATAAATAGGGCTGCTTAGATAATTAATCTAAACATTCTCACTACTGCCGTAATCTGACTTGGGTGTTCTACTCCCAAACTCCACGGCTGTAGGTGATTCGTATTTTGATTTTGTTTGGCGGTTTAGGGACTGGTGAGACATTACACATGTCTCAGCAAGAAAAGTCGCCACTCTGGATTCAGTCCCCTGAAGAAACGTCCAGAGTTTGAATTCACGGTTCGAGATTCTCTGTGCCTGTGCCTTATAATACACAGCTAAAACACACACACACACACACACACACACACGTATATATATATATATATATATATATATATATATATATATATATATATATATATCTAATTATAGTTTTAAAAACACTCAATTATTCTGTTATTGTTTTTACATTATTATAATTATAATGCTCTACTTTTCAACTCCGTACAGGTTTAATTTAATAATTTGTGGTAAATGAATTATCGTGGATCAAAGTAACTATGTGCCATTCGGCTTTACACTGTCCGAGTATATTCAGTATCATGTGGATTCGTGTTGGTATTTAGATCAACCGTCGTAAATACGCACACGTCCCGTGTAGGTCATATAGTTGAAGGAAATGATTGGTTTTAACATTTTATGACCGTATGTACTTTATTATTTTGTGTAATGTATGGGATTGATAATTATGACATATAAGTCGTTGTTTTTAAACCACTAGAGTTCACTTTGTGACGAAATAGACTTATCTAGATTTTGTTCAGTAGCTGGCTGTTAGAGTGTTAGGTCTAGATCTAGACTAGTCTAGAGGATCTAGTCTAGATCTAATCTAGAATTTATAGCTACTCACTCAGAAATGAGTTGCTAGACACTTCGTCCTCATGAACATTTCGCCCTATTAAATATGATACTTCACCGTCACAGACAATTATATTCATATTGCTATTAATATTATACAGAATTCTTGCAAAAATAGACTTTAATATATGTACCCAAGACCAAGTCCTAACTTGACGTTTTTAATAAAGGTTTTTTCCTCAAAATACTTAGAACAACCCATATATAGATCTAGTGAATTATATCGTTTGATTATTGATAGACGATTTACAATACAGTAGCATTTTCATGAAAAATGAACACGGCTAGTTCGATAAAATAAAAACTATTCAAAGACAAAGAGCTCGGTTTCTATTTAGCCATCTACAGTTTGAATTATGTCAATAGTAAGGGTGAAAGACTTCTCTATTGGATAAGGAATTCTGTATTTTTGGAGCTGAAATCAATTTTTTTTAGATTTATGTAAATCAGGGGAGTTTGTTTTTAATGGGGGAGGGGGGGGGGGAAGCTTCAGCATTATGTCAAAGTAATATATCATTTGCCAAAAAAGCAAGTTAGTAATTGGATGGTAGCCCAAACTGTTCACTGGCTTCCTTGTGCCATATTATGCTCTAGCGTTGTACTGCCGTGTTGTGGCCAAGAAACTACCATGCACGAATTGTACCTGGGAATCAATCATATATGTATCACCTGTATATTATTAAATAAAAATGTTATTACATTAGAGTATTAACACTTTTGACATTTACATGTAGTAAATATTGTTGACTTGTTTGAACACTTTTTAGTGTATGTGTAAATATATCCTTCATTACACACTTTCACACCATCTCTGTTATTTGTTATTATCTCCATAATTGTCAAAATAGATTTATGATATGCAGAGAACTATCAGCATGATTCATTTTCTTAATTAGTCAAAACTGTCATCTAAGATCTGCTTGCTAACTGTTCTCTTCATTCATTCACTGTTATCTTAAGATCTGTTTTAATCAGTGATCTTTTTTTGAGAAACTGTTCTCTTTATTCTTTGTCTGTCATCAACAATTGCAATTATGATGATCCCTTGATCAGAAAGATGAATAGGAACAGACCTGAGTGTAATAACATAAGGGGAAATTCTTAGTTCCAGTAGGTGTATCCTTCACTAGAATTGATATATATACCATGAAAAAATGATTATATTGCATCTAGATATTGCATTAAAATTATCTTGTAAAAGATATTAACCAATTTATGTATTATCAGTATTTTTTTAATTAATCATATACCTATTTATTTATCATTTTCTGTGAACCATACCAAATAAAAATATAACACAACAATATTAGCTTATTGTACATTGATCAGAATTTCAATTGTAAAAATCAAACTTTAAAGTTAGGTGGCAAAGACCAAGGGGCAAAAGACGAGATGATTAATAATTAATGAAGGGACAAAAGACCTGTGACATCTAAACCAACAAATAAATTTATTTAAGTCATAAACTTAATTTTATACTCCTGTTTGTGATAATGGACATTAAATAACCTTTACTTCGATTAGTTCTAGTATAACTACAAAAAGGCAAACAAGTGAAACATTTTATTATTATGAGGGAATTGTTCACTAAATTGAGGCCATCATAAGTTATAATGAGGGTTGACAAACTCTAATTCCTTGTAAGACAATATTTCAGGATAATAATTGCATATTTAATAGTCCTATATTTAAGATTCTGACAATAGTTCTTGTTAATGAACTTAATCTAACACAACAACTGTTATGAATTAATAGTTCCACGGAAAATCTGTTTAGCCCAGGTATTGCCAAAACTTTTTGAAGTTTTTATGATGATTGTAGATTGAATTACATAGCCGCCAATCATTATGATTTTCTGTTATTCATTATGCCTGTACTCTGAAAACTACGATAAATCTTTCCCATAATAGTTCCATGCAGTGCAGTTCTGTCACAGTCTTAGCCGTACATTGCATCATACGGCAGTTGCCCTAGACTGCATGGCTAGTGAATCAGAGCAATGTGTTTTTCCAGGAGGGCCCATAATTTTGAGGGTGTGATAGGTTTTACCTATGCATAAGATCCCCTATTTCGTACAATGTTTCTTGATACAGAGATGGCAATAAGATACGATAGTGGTAGCACAAAAAGAAATGTTCTTGTTGAGACGTTAGCCAGTGATGATTCAAATTACATTGCCTGTCAGATGAGAAACCAATCATTCAGTGTAGCTACCAATGGATCCAATGACATGAAGCTATATATCCAGTGACAATTAGCTATGTTTATTTATGTAACTTTTTACATCGGCGATAATGTGGGATTTTAGGAACTGAACCAAAATACCAGTGACAGGCCTACTTGTCCTTGCTACTGTTCTTTTCTTTCTAAAATTCCTAGTAGAATATATATGCATCAGTGATAATACATGGCAATGTATGTTTGTTGTGATCAATTCATGATGACCTAGCTTACTTGTATTATATGGCAATAGAATAAGGTAATTTATTTGACTCATTTCGATGAAACAGATAAAGGATGGCACTGGACAGCCATAGTTTGATATCCTTGCCTCTGTGATGGTGGACATTTTAATCTTGTTTCACAGCAGTATAGACTGTGAAAGAATATTCTCATTTGTCATCAAAACCAAGACAGCTTTCTCCCACAGCACATCCAGCAAAACTCTCAGTAGCTTGATTGTGCACAAAGTATCCCCCAATGTCAAAGGCGTAGCACGTTCTCAGCAGAAACATTCCAATACTTTCCTGGCTAAGGCAAAGGGTACTACCTATCAAAAATGAAAAACATTATATACAATGCGATTTGAATTTTTAGTCATTTTTTAAACTGAATCAACTGATAAATAATCCAGCAATCCTATGAAGATTTTAGTATATTGTATAACATGTAGAGTAATCATGTACTAAAAGTGCAGACTTGTGATGATTTAATTATTAAATATGGGGAAAATCTGATTAAATGAAAAAACAGTTGAACCTTTCAGAAAATAATACATATGATATTAAAATGTTTTGGTATTGATAAATATTATTTATTATTTGCAATTATGATGAAACACCTTTGAATGGCTCCTGCTAGTAAGGGTGCTTTATTAAATATACAATATTATAAAGCTGATAAATTACATGGTTTTATGATGTATGGTGTCATATGAGCCGTAGGTCTCGTTTCGCACAAAAATTATTACTCCTTCCACTTTTCAAATGTTGGCAGCTCTGGAATTACGTCAGTTGAGTGCATTTTGAATTATATCAATTGACTGTATGTTGTAATAATTTTCATAAAGCATTAGCTTATGTTAACCATTTGGTTTTTCTTCAGATTCCAACTGTAACTGACCTACGCAGCTGTTGAAATGTGTTTTTGACAAATACTCTAGTGTCTAGGCATGGACAAGCTTCTTCGCTGTAATCGAATTTTACAGTATACAACCCATTTAAGTTTTCATTATAAGAGGTAATTATTCTGTTTTTATGCATACACTATGTAAAATAAGCCATATGCATCCTTTTCAGTGTTACTTAAAATAGAAGCTCTGCACCACAAATATAATAACCCTGTATTTTATCAAGATTTGGTATCTTAAAGAACAATTATGTAAATTCTTTTGTATTATTTACTTAATATTGCCATTATGTAATGTGTCTTGACTGTATGAAAACCATTCCATTAATCACAAACTCATCTACTTTTTTCCTTTAATTTCTATTTGCCATATTGTCTATTCCACAAAAAGTTTTGATTGGCACCTTTCAGAGATGGAACCATCTCCGTGCTGTTTACCTCTTTAGATGAGTTTCTTGGACTTGGCCGTTATTAGTTCAATAAATTTTGAACTTCCTTGATAAAATAATAATGATGAAGGTTTAATAAAGTGGCCACACTAATAGTGGCCATACAATTACAAAGTCGCTGTGCTTAGAATTTTTTTAAATTCTTATTTTAATAATATAAATAATAACAAACTTCTATAGCACCAATGTCCTTGAAAAGAATCAAACTCAATGGCGCCAGTCCAGCTCAGTGGGATAAATATGGTATAAATCTAGACATTTAAAGAGTTGTAGATCTTACAAACTTACAAATCCAGCAAATATAAATTTATTAGTTAAACTAGCCTAAAATGTACAGCCAACATGAAGTAAGTCATGTGTAAATTTTAATAAAACTACTGAATTATTTGTATCGGTTGACTGTTGCCATTTGACAGCATGGTTGGCCATAGACCTCTATCACTGGAGTTAAAATAGTAGGATAGCTATGTCTGAAGGGTGCCTTATTTTTCATATCTCTTATTTAGTTTTGGAGGCTGTTCAGCCCATTTAGTCCAAAAGTGGCTATTAAAACATTCACATATTTCCATACATTTTAATGAAGTTTATATAGTAACACCTCCTCACGGGGCAACCAACTTTTAGATGATTGTATAAATATAGAGCCAACAGCTCTGTTGGTTCACTGAATTGTGTAGAACCATATCTGATTGAGATGAGGAATGAAGACTATTCCAAGTTGCTAAACTCCTCTACTTTTCGATCTTTGTATGTTGCTTGTTATGGATAATCAATCACCTGATACTTTGTGCCTCCCAGATCTGCTGACATAGACACAACATTGTTAATTTCCAGTGATAAGAATATATATTTGTACCTGGGGTATATTGGGAATTATGCTAATGGTCCATTAAGTAATAATAATAATGTATATGTAATAAAGCGCCCTTACTAGCAGGAGCCATTCAAAGGCGCTGTACAAATAATATGTAATATAATAATACCCCAAATAATATGTCTGTAAAAACCCTGTAATGATTTAAAAGATAGTAATTATTTATCTGTGAAAGCGACCTTAAATAGGTGTGTTTTTAGAAGAGACTTAAAATTTTCAAGAGATGACACATTTCTAATATTTGTCGGCAACTTATTCCACAAAGTGGGGGCTGCAACACTAAACACGCACTCACCATATGACTTGAGCCGAGACACTGGCACCTGCAATAGTATCTGACTGGATGACCTGAGTTTTCGGGATGACTTTCTAATGGAAACCAGTTCACAGGTTATTCTGGCACCATATCGTTAATAGATTTATAAGTTATTAACAAAATCTTGAAATGGATACGCTGTCTAACAGGTAGCCGATGTAGTTTTTGAAGATTTGGTGTGATATGATCGTATTTTCTAGTATTTGTTACAATGCGTGCTGACTATTCTGAATTCGCTGAAGGCGATTAATGTTATAATCAGATATGCCATATAACAGGTAGTTACAATAGTCTATACGAGATGTAACAAAGGCATGAACTACAGTTACAAGTGATTCTTGTGTCAAGAATGCTTTTAAACAGTGGATCTTCTTAAGGTGGTAGTAGGCAGCTCAGCATTTTAAATAATCAATTCAGGAATTGGAATTTACCATCAATTCCAGAATTGAATTGACCCTATGTCTGCTTGGTATATAAAAGATTTCTTCATTTTCAAAATCTAACACCTGTTAAGTCGGTTCTAGTCTACTTTAGATGTGACCTGTGAAGCCTATTTTCAGGTGCTTTCATCTTGCTTCTCCTATCTATAAGCAGACACATTATGAGGTACTTGGAGTCGGCAAAGATGCCACAACACAAGAGATAAGAGATGCATTTGTAAAGCGCTCCAAAGAGGTAAGTGTCTTCTTGTAATTCGTTGCCTGTGAACTAGTAATCTGTACTTATATCGTCAGTAATGGAAAATTATGGTAAAGTGTTTTTATTTAGCAATAACAACGGGCTTCTCTTTAATTGATAACCATAGACCATGAATGTCTGTGTCTGGGTCTTCTCTATAAATACTTTTTAAAAGATCATTTAATAACAAAGGCATGTTGTGAAAATGACCAGAAATGCTGTTTTTAGTATGATATTTCATGATATATTGTGGGATGGCTTGATAACGACGCACTTGTGTCATATCCCAGTCTGTTTAAAGTAGTATTGTGTTCGACTTACTTTGGATCTGTGATTTTTTTCAATTTTGCTATCTATTTTCACTTGTTTATCGTTGCCGTAGAGCTAATTGTAGTGCAGTGTGTATATCCTTATTGGCTTCTTTAAGATGGCAGAGTAATATCACATTTAGGTGCAGTCTACTGTTATCAGGGTACCGGATCCTGGCAATGATGTCATAATGGGACATTAGTCATCGGGTGCAAAAATATTGAACTGTATAAGAATGTGTGAAATATTAAAGTCTTCAAAAAATTACAACAGTATGCGATGAGGTATGACAATAGTATGTAATAAAAGTTAATATCTTTTTGCATCAGATTCATCCAGATCTCAACCCTGATGATCCAGACACTCACGACAAATTTGTGCTCGTCAATGAGGCCTATAACACGCTGAGTAAGGTGAAGTCCAGGAGAGAGTATGACGATATCCTGCAGCAGCCACCAACAGAAGGTAGACGAACTTATTACCATGGTCCTGGTGCAAGCCAAGGGTAAGTCACCAGTCTATACCATGTCAGTGTATGGACCTGTATGTACTGTAGGTCCCTGCCATTAAGCCGGGGTCGTTTTTTAGGCCTAAAATATCACGATTTATGGTAGTACATTGAGCCAACCGAAAAATTTTAACTTTTCCCTGTAGTATTTCCAGGTGACATTTTGAACGCAGTAAATTGTTTTGTTTACATAATTCATTATTCAAACCAATGTGTTTTGTATACTGTCAGTAGATTAAGCCAAATTATAACGATCGTTTACACAAACTGTTTAATTAAACATTCAATGAACCACATATGAAGTCAATGACTTAGAAATAATTTGACATATTGTCGATTACTACTGAACCTTTGATGGTACGTTTTGGTCACTAATGCAGCAATAACCTAGACAGTGTACATTACCAGTATATGTGGTCAGTCAGTAACTAACACTCTATCGAAAATAAATTAATTAATCAGTAATTATCCCATTATTAGTATAAATATGCCCAGACAAAATATGTATGTGGGGACACCCTAATGTCTATGCCGCCAAACGAATGAGATATGATGCTCTTGGGTATGAGTTGTCTTGTTACTGACACTGCCTTTGAATTGAAATTCGTGAAATGTGCTACTGAGTCTAACAGCATTTATCCATAATTACAAAAATCAAACAATTCTACATATAAGTATTGATTTTCATTATAAAGCCATGTATAATTATCATCAACTTGTTTCACTTCTATTTTCACCTTATGACTGGATTACTTGACACAGATCAGATATAGCACCAGCCATTAAGCTGACCTCCCAAAATAATGTTGACACAAAGTATCAGCTTAATGGCTGAGACCTACAGTATATAAAGCAGATATATAGTACTGTTCTAAGAAAACCAGAGTACACATTATTGATTGACTTTATATGTATGTCAGTAACAGACATGTTTTGTGTTTTTATGTTTATTTCGAATGGTGCCAAATTTTCTTGTGTAGCATAAATTCCAGCTGATATTGATAATTTCTGATGGAAGCAGCATTCAGCTTTTGTTGGCATCATATATAAACAGGCTAGAGTAGCCTAAGCACTGAAAATGGACACCAAATAGTTTGGCTGTCGTTAAATGTTTTCTGCAATATTTCTCTGAACAGAGGTTACTACAGTGGTGAATTTTACACGCCACCAAGACAGCCGGTTGATGAGAAATGGAGTTACTACGGCATAAAGGGTATTAAGAGAAAGTCTAATGCTGAAGTTGCTGGTCTTGCAATCGCTATCATCTCAGTGGGTACATTTATTTACCTTATGACTGGCGTGTAAGTATGATTCATATGGTTTGTGTTATTTAAAAGTTGAATTTGGTAATATGCTGCATTGCAGTCCACTGTATCCAGATTTGAAGCCCTTTGGCCAACCCGTGTCTGTAGATTTTTGTTTCACATGGCCGTCTAATTTCCATAGGAACAATGACGCAGTGAATTTGTTTAAAATACACATATTTACATTTAATCATAAAGTACAGAATTTAGTGTTGTAAATTGGAGAGCCTGTATAGCTATGTAAGTTGTCTACCCATAGACCCTACCTGAAAGTTGTCTGTTAGTCAGTTCTTCCACATGTGACCAGCACTGTGGATAAATAGAAATAATAGCTGACTCTCCTCATTATTTGCTGTTTTAGAAAACAATTAAGTTATAGAAGATATATTTGTCTCTAATTCACTCTGTTGGTTTGCAGAATTACCTACTACTTTAGAAAAAAACACGAAGACAGGGTGTATAAAGAGAACCAAGCAATATATGATGATGTCAGAGCGAATGCTGGGTAAGTGATTTAATTTTATACGCTGAGTGCAATAGATTAGTAATGGATACTGTTGGGGTTTTACTGTGTGTGAAAGGTTTTCATAAAACACTAGTGTATATGTTATTGGTCCAACCATACAACCACTTTTAGAATGTAGGATGTTTGTCATTAGTCCAATTCCATGAGTAAAAATTACTCAATAACCATGTAGTAAGCCTCACAGTTTTTCAGAAGTTCTTCTGGGCAGGTAATTGAAATATAAACAAAACTGATTCAGTAAAACTAACTATTCATATTCAAAAGTGGATAAGTAAATGGAACTTTTGTTGACCCGGCAGATAAGTCGAGGTCTGTTTTTGACCCTGTAATTATTTCCTCGGGCCTATGCTCACCATATAGTCGAGGTCAATTGCCTTAATTTCCGCCGCCGTAATTTCCGCGTTATACACCAGAACTAAATGTGTCTTTTTTTTTAAAGAAAAACACTAGAAATCACTGCTCACAATTGAGAGAAATTTGTTTATTAAATACAACATCAAAGCAATTATGAAATCTGTATCACGCTGTTATACATGGAGGGTGTACGTAATTACGGACAAAATGACTGTCCTAAACCCTGCCATGTTGAATGACATAGGCATTTCATCCATATTACCAATTTGTCCAAATTCAAAAGCCATCTCTTTCCCCTGTTTAATGATATATTGGTGAAAGCTGATTATTTTGTCCTCTACATCTTACGGTAATTTCTGCGTGATGTGTCTCAGTGTAAGTCCACACCAATTCATAAACCAGCTACACCATCCTGGTGAAGCTTTGAATCCAGTCTCTACCTCGTATTGCTTGTCCCAAGTAAACTTGATAGCCTGTATCCATATCATCACTCTGGTGACGATATATCCATTGTGGTGATACGTCAGTACCCAATCATTCAAAGCTCTCTCTAATTTGATGTACGGACTAACTCCGTAACATTTCGTCCTTTTCGTCCTCAGCATTTCAAATAAATATTTCTTCTGCTTTCTCAAGTCTCTCACTAGTTTTTCACTAACAGCAAAATGGCTGTCTGCAGCAGAGTTGTTTTCTTCTTTTCTTCGGCAAACTTAATGACTTTTAACTTAAACTGTGCATCGTACGAATTTCACTTTCGTTTCAAACTCATGGTGTTGGCAAGTGCGTCGTAAATATATCAGTATCAATTTCTTCACCGGCAGCGATATATATATATATATATATATATATATATATATACGGATTTCACTTTGATGTTATAACTATGCTGTGCTGAATAAGCGACAATCTGGGGATTCTCCCCGAAAAACAAAACAAACAATGTTATAACTAATAAACAAACTTGTCACACCAAACACACAATGTGAACAGTGTTTTCTATAGTATTGTTAATCATCTGGAGGTACTGGTAGTTTATGGGGCGTGACTATCAACTATTATTACACAAAGACTGGCATGTTTGTGAGATCCAAATAACAGTTTGGTGAAACTTAATTGTTATTTATTGGATAAGACTATAGTAGGCAGAGATTTTGTTCCAACTCTGGCTCACACAAACACGCCTGATTGCAAGTGTTATTAATTCATTGTTTCACAGCACATCTGGAAGTACTGGTAGGTAACAATGCGTGACTATCAGGTATTAATATATAAAGACCGGCATGTTTGTGATATCCAACAAAAGTTTGGGGAAAATTAATTGTTATTTATTGAATAATAATGATTTAGTAGCCAGCGATGTGACGCTTTTATTCTGACTCTGGCTGTTATTGGGTTGTATCCTGTAGTGCTGTGTGTACAGGATGGACGACATAATATTTCCTTCAGCTGGTAGGAACTATGTCGGGTGTATAAGTCGAGGTGCTTCTGGAAGCTTCCTTTTCACTACCAAAAAAATCGACTTACATGAGTATATACAGTAATCAGGAGGATTTCAAAATTAGTAATAGAAGTTATTTCTTATATAATATATTCGTCTCTGTGTGTGGGAACTCTTGATGCATTGTGAATGATTTAATTGTTTTTCACGATTTGTTTGTTTCGTTTACTCCTGTAGGAGGTTTAAGACCCCCGAGCAGCTAGAGAATTATATCCTACAGCATCAAGAAAAAACGGCTGGCATGATACCAAGACCAAAATGAATCGTCTACAAAGCAAAATAAATTTAACCAATAGTTACGAGTAGGAGAAATTCAGTTATATTTAGGAGATTGAACATTGGTGACATTATGTGCCATAGTGCAGAAATTAGCACACAACCAAGATGCTTAGCTTTTGTTTTGTTCGAGAAATGCACCACATGAAGTTTGCGACATTATAATTACAGTACTACGTCAACAAATAGTATGGAATCTGATTGATTGGAGAAGTGTTTTGTTGTGCACATATGTCTATTGTATATTCCACACATGCTGATTGAGCACAATCGTAGCATATTGTTTAATAGATGTACGGAGTAAGATGTACGAATTAAACCTGTTATTCTGAGAAATTGTGGTAAATACTAGTTTCTTCTTATAGCAGTGTGGAAGCCATGAAGATGAAGACTGATAAAAATGTGTTTTGTAGTTCTTTATGGAACCATGTCCTGTTTTCATTGCAGTCATCACTGAACTTGTATTGTGTTGCCAATGCAATGAACTGTATTTCTGTTATTTTTGTTTCTGGTTAAACATTAGGTACGTGAACAAACCTTGACCGACTTGTATTATTGTTGGTGTGGTGGTGCATGTATTTATGGTGTTTGGACATTCTTGTGAATTATATACAGTGATCAGTTCGATTTTTATGCAATAGTTATTTGCACGTCTCCACATCTGTACAATATTTGAAATGGACATTTTTATGACAGCTTTTCAAATGGGTAATTTAGCAAACTTTCGTGAGCAAAGATTTGAAGGCTCTATTACAGCTGCTGATAAGGGTTAATGGTATGCGTTTTCTCTTGGTTCAATTAATTCCATTGCAGATGTCAACCATGTAATACAGTTACTAATTATATTACATGGTCCAAATCTGTAATTAGCCCCCATTATTTTATGCCACGTGTGCTTTTTGTTGTTGTATAAGAGCTATTGTTTCATGTTACATTATTGTGTACCATGCAAATCAGGAGATCATATTTCACATTATATGTATTAGTGTGTGTCTGCGTGTGTGTGACTTCGGGTTGATGGCGTGTGTCATCAGCTCTCTGTGTTTGAAATCACGAAAAAATAAAGGATTCATTGTTATATTGTTAATTAGTTGTTTCCAGTAGTCGGTGTATGTTATCTAACTCTACATGGAGTTAATAGACAAAATGACAGATTGGTCGGAATCTGCTTTAATAATATCAGTTATTTTACAGAAACAGTGAAAATAGAACTTTTGTTCTGGAACAGTATGTACTGGAAATCCCCCGATATGGATATTTTATTAATAACCATGTGGCTAATAATAATTAAATATCCTATTTCAGAAAATAAAAATATTGTAGATTTATTGAAGCACCCATACTAGTAGTACCGGTAGGTGTCATTCACAAGCTTTGTAAAGTGAAATTACATAAAAGCATACAGTGTGTAACTTAAAGAACTTATAGATTAAAAAAAAAAATTATCAGTTTATTTAATATTAATAATAAACCAAATACATCATATATTTAATAATTAACTATGACCATAAAGGAAATGCATATTTACTAGATAATCAAAATCCATGAAGTTCAAAATAGTTGTAGGAAGTGAACTGCTGAAGCTGGGTAGCATACGGCTACACGGTAAACGGACAAAACCCCACTTTAAAAACACGATGGTATATATATATATATATATGTTTATTTTATAATTGTCACAAATAATAGAAGGACGAGAAATTTATTTGAAATCAATCAAATAAAATACCTATAATGTGAAACAGTTCAAATGTATCAAACAGAAACTGTACCAACGATTTACTTGGCCAATCGTACACAGTGTCCAATGCATCGTAATGTCACTTCTACCGACTTTAGGCCATCTCGACGGTCAACACACATGTTTCGCAAATTAATCTGGAGCTGAGGAGTCTGCTAGCGAACACGCTTGGCTGGTGGTTCACCACGCTCATCATACAACAGCAATGTTGCAACATGGGCCTGATCCTTCCGGATACTATCAATAGCTCTCCAGATGGTCGGGTAACTGTGTCCTACCAGCTTCGAAAATCCATCCCTCACATACGTTGTTTGTTCTGGAACCACCTTCAATGGTGATGGTGTGCACATTCCATATAGATGGGCGGCTTGCGACGGATGCGAATTGGGGGAATAGTCCCATCTGGACGTTGTGGTGGCTCTATCTGACGATAGGATCCAGAAACTTACGTGTTGACAAAATATTATAGTAATGGCTCAAATCCATCTGGAATGTTTTCCCGGAGATAAATCATTCCCTCGGCTACGTCTTCTTCTGGCAAGAAAGCGAGGCCGTCCAAAAAAAAATTCTTCAACAGTTTATATATATATATATATGTGTGTGTGTGTGTGTGTGTGTGTTAAGTCTTATTTTACATGTAACGCACTTTTGAACATGTACAATATTATAGAGAGTGCTATATAAATGTTGTATATAATCATAAAAAATTATTAATTAATCAATCAAAGGCCTAATAAAACAACATTTATTAAATATTAATGGAAAAACACAACTGTGCCAACAATAGAGGCAGATAAGCGAAATATGAGATGATAGAAATTAGCCGTAGTAATCAGAGATTTCGCCAAGAATCGGTGAACGAGGAAGCGGAAATCCTACGTACCTATTAAAATAACATTTGACGATACACCGCTACCAGGTTCTGATCTAAGCAGCGCCTGGGGTGCACATTTCCATACTCTGTAGACCTGAACACCACATAGCCGTCGAAATATTTTTCAACATAAAAATATCACCATGAATAATTATCATTCATACAGGGGCCCGTCTATCTGTGAGCTGGTTACACAGAACCGTATTAGCAACATTATCAATAAGCTGAAAAACAACAAATCTCGGGGGATTTTTAATGGGTACGTGAAACTTGCACAGAGCCAATATTCTGTTATATCCTAACTTATGACATCAACAACATCCTGAAAAGTACCAAATTCCTGCTGACTTGAAGAGAGGATCGGCGACACCTGTGTACAAAAGATATAAAATCCAACCCTGCTGTGCACAGGCGAATTGCAGTCACCCCAACGAAAGGAAAGTTCCTGGAATAAACAGTGGACCTGCCAACTAAGTCTATGCTAGAAGTTAAGACTGAACTATTACTGCTGCGGGGCTACTATGCTGGATCTCTTATTACAGCTCTCCTTTTATAGAAGCCTATGCATGCAGAAGCAAGAGACTTGGATACTCTATCGTATGCAGATTTTCTGGACTTCTCGAATACATTTGATGTTGTCTGACATCAGTTCATATTTATGAAGATAGCGGAGCTTGGAACGTGGCGATCTGTGGTTACTTTACTGAGAGCTGTATGAAGGTACGTACGAGTTCAACGGTCAAATGTCAGGGCACCTACTCCATTTAATTTACATAATCCCAGGCTGTCCAACAAGGAGGCATACCATCGACCGTGTTGTTCTAAGTGAGAGGTGACTCACTCTTCAAAAAAATTGTCACCGGGTGTTCTTAGCAGGAACACTCGATGTAAGTGTGCCTACGTGTGCGAATGATACGATTCTCATTTCCTCTTACCCTATCAGCCAGGAAGTGACTGTGAAAGATAATCATTTCAGTACCACAAACACTAAGGCCTACGGGGGCAAGGCTGGGTATTCGTAGGACCTCCATGTCGAAAAATGCCTGATGGAAGTCTGTGGGCCCGATAGGCCCCCGTGTATCCCCCCCCCGGAATCTATGAGACCTATTTTATTTTGTTCCTGGGACTTCTTCCAACATGAACATTAGACGCCACCATCACTATATTGGGATGGACTACTTGTGTGACGTCATTTAAAAAATGTGTGTGTGTGTGTGTGTGTGTGTGACACACACACAGAGAGAGAGAGAGAGAAGTTCACCGTGACTCGTCAGCCACCACGAATCCGCATTTCTCGATTCCATTAACTGATAATGAGTTAAATTTAATTCCCACGCATTGAAGACAGACGTGTAATTATACAAATGTTGTGCCTGGCGAAGAACAACTGTCAATGTTTTGCACGAGAAATACTCAGTTGGATTCATATAAATCCGTAGATGTCCATTCAAGGTGAATTCGTCTGGAATTAAAATGTCGTTTTATCAATAATTTCTGTTTTGCACAGCTACTGGAAGAATTTACTCTTCGTGCAAATTATATTATATTATAAATTGATTTAATATTTAAGAAGAATAAAATAAGATCAGTCGAGATTTAATACAATTGTTTAATGGCTACTGACGAGCTTCCGTGGATGGTGCCAAAATTACAGGATAGACAACGTACATTAAATTATTAATATTAATAATCCAAGCATGCTGGAAATAAACCTTTCGAAGATATGATTTAAATCATTCATATACAATGTGAAAAAAGGTACAACTATTCCACCTTCACGTACACCTTTACAAACATAACAATCCCTGGCTATAACAGCACCTCAGTCCATCTCCATTCGCTAGTTGTCACCTGGCGTGTTTTTCTTCTTCTAAACACCGTGTTGTCTAAATAACCATTTCATGTTTAATCGTCCAGCTTCATCTGGTAGATTTGTCGGCGTTCTTTTGTGACCATTTCAGTGCCGCGTACTGATTTGTACGCATTTTCTCGTGAAGTTCACTCCTGAATATCTGGAACACAGACTTCAGCCTAACTGACATGCTCAGCAACAAAAATCAGTATTTATTTACCTTTGTAAAATACTCTTATATAGCCAATAGATCCAGATAAACCAGTTTAGGTACAGCTAGTTTGATCGAGAGAATTCAAGACACCATCCTTAATTGACGTCATGAAAACGCATTGAACCTTTCTGTCGGCTAGCTATAATAATTAGACTATGCCTGTAACAATATAATGACCGTTGTAAGTAATTTCACATTAAAACATGATAAGTTGGTCAATCCAACATTTGTGAGCAGATGTAGGTAATATTTAATCATTTTTGGCGTCATGTCTAGACTATTTCTTATCATCCGACTTTAAATATGCCCATCACTGCTCCAGAAAAAGAAGAAAAAACATACATTTTTTCACCTGGATCATGGGTCATAATTGGCCGGAAGCGTATCCATGAATTTAGGAGGGTCAGTGCACCTAACAGCCGTTAATACATATAGGTATGATGCAGTATGAGACTAAACATGTAACAACAAACAAATGGAAAACCTTTATTTCATCATGCTAATGCAGCGTGTAAGTAGCTGGAGCTAATACGGATTCCTCAAATGACAGATTATACGACTGGAAGAAGAAAGGGCACGTGCTCGACGTGCAGAGGTTGATTCAAATCACAGATGCTCTCCCTTTGCATAACTAACTGTACACGTTAATATCATTTGATTAACTACTGAATTGTTTTCTCTTTTTGTGTGTTTGATTTGAGGGATTATCCGTGTCTTATCAGAATGACGCACTACATATGGCTGTCCATCGTTGATAGCATTATGGAATCAACAGAGAGGCGGGATCGAACCTTTCATTTAATTAATTCCCTGAGAACGTGATTGATCATCGATTTTGGTGTGCCCCATGTGGTACAGATCCACCGGTGTATCTGGATAACTTAATATAATATAGCATTAAAACCTGCGCTGCGCCCCACTATAAAACAGCGTGTACACAGATACGGACGTCGGTGAGCTCCGGTGGCCTAGCAGTTAAGCACCCGGCACTTGGTGCCAACGGCCACACGTTCGAACCCCGTAAGAGGTAAACTTTTTCAGATATTAATTTCTCGGCTCACAATATCGTGGGTGGCTGACCACGTTAAATGGCGCTGCCGTCTCCACTGAATTATTAAAAATAAAGGGGGAGATGCACTTGTCGGCATTGAACTGCAGTTGCCACTTCTCAGACAATTCAATAAGCCGTTGGAGATCTGCTTGCAGTTCGGCCCAGTGTCCTTCTCTGAGGAGGATTTCCGATAGACCTTTGTGTCATCAACAAATATATGTGCTGTGCTGCTTATCATATCGGGTAGGTCATTGATGAAGATGACAAATAGTATGGGCCCGAGAACGCTTCCTTGAGGAATACCGCTGATCACCTCCAGCCATACTGACAGACAAATATTCACCACTACACTACACTATTTAGTTTTATATGTTTCTTGAAAACTATCTCAATTTCAGTGGTTCAGCACTTTCACCGCACTGCGGCGCAGCACACCTTTTCATATGACCGGTCGGTTACTGTTATTATGATATTTAGTGTTACCGAGCATTTGCTGCGGAACTGTTTTGTTGACATGTAGCTACGGATTCTCTTTGCTAGTTGAATTCGGTCAACTGAAAATGGATGCGTTCGGGTCTATAACGTGGTGGGGCTTTACACCAGCACAAGATTTGCGGGATGATGGTAGGTCTTACCTGCTACATTGTTTTTCTTCTTTTGCTTAAGATATATTTCATGGTTGTTTCTAGATTACAGTAATTTATATGAACGTCTTTGTGATTGGAACGGTCCAGGACGATTCCTACTTTTACCTGACCGGCTGACGACATTTCCAAAGGTTTGGTAAAAATACCGAACAAATCTCCCTATTTGACATCCAATGTGTTAGAAATTTGTATTAATTAATGTAATAATGAACCCGTAAAACTAAACGTTTGGTGTACTAAATATTGTGCTTGGCTACACTGATAGTGTGATACTGAGTGCAGTGCATGTTTGTCCAGGCTGGCCTGTGTAGTATGCTGACAATTGAAATAACAACAGGCAGATGGCTCCGGAGTTCAATGTTTCAAGGAACCAAGTGTCAGACTGGCAAAAAGCCATGCTTGACTTAGCCGAGATTGCCACGACCAAAGAACGCACACATTGTCATCTCAGGGGGGGCTGACATCAATTCTATAGCCACTTCATGTCTCCGTCAATCTTGTTGATTTTAGCACATCTTATGTACGGGTTTGACTCCAGGGAGCTTATTGGTCCTAGAAATAGGTGTGTCTTATATGTGGGCGCAACTTATACACAAGTATATATGGTAATTAGATATGACAGACCATCACATAACATAATTCTCAAAACAGTATCCTTAATTCAATAATTTCATGTAAAACCTATCAGAAAAGTACAGTCACCAGTCCTGCCAATGACACCCACTCCATCTGGGCATATTTAGCCAAGTCAGTTTTTATTACAGTCACTTCACTATAATGAAATAGTTTAGGGTGTCTTCATGGCCTAACTGTAACTCAATTGGCTGGAGACCTGTAGCATCTGGGTTCAAATCTCATCCTGGCTGTGCTTGAAAGGTGTTTCATCTTTCACTTCACCTCATTGCCACATTTCCCCACTTGATGTAGACCTGTACACGCCAGCAAAATTTTCAACACCTCAGGGAGTATACTGGGGGTTTTTCTGTCGGCGATCATTGGCAATAATCCACCAATATATCCAACTATAGGTGCCTTTTCGACATTGCCACCATTGAATTCAAATCCAGGTGTTAGATGTTTGTGGCCATCTGCACTACTAATTAGGTCATTTAAAAAGTGAATGAAACTTGTATGTTGGATCACATAGAGTGAATGCCTTTCTGTATTGTTACTGACAAAAAATAATTAGATTCCCATGATTCGGGTTCTAGGTATTTATCATAAAAATATATGGATTAAAGTCCAACTGGCTACTTGTTAACTAAGTGAAGTTAATTAATTATTTCTACAAAAATACAAGTGAATTCTGGTATCAAATCATCTGAGGCCAAAAATGCTTTCCAATAGATTAATTAGTTTAGCTGCAGTATTAATTTCGTGTGTACAGATAATGTTTATGTTTCCATCCATATATTTAAGTAAAATAAATTAAACATAAATATTTTATGTTTGGTTAGAATTCAGCACAACAGCAATACAAATACAGTATTATTGCACCAATGTATGCAGCACATAAAAGTAGTAATTACTCAAATATATGGGGAAATCTCCCCCCCCTGTGCCTGTGTGTATGGATGTGTGTCTGTTTTGTTTTTGTGTGGATGTGTGTGTTGTAATTTAAATGAAATGATTGTGTTACTGATTATTTCAGATTTAACCCTGGCAGCATCAAAGCTTAGACTACAAATGGTTAATGAAGATGGTAAGATTCAGTTATTTTTCAGTTATTTTTAGTTGTTATTAATAATTGATGACATTACAGCTAATTAACTCATATATCTAGATATTGTCGTTATTCATTCATATTTCCAGATGAACTGAACATATTAATGATCGGAGCTGGTGACTGTCGGCACATTCTGAAAACTCTAGCCAGATCTTACAGACACAGGCAGAGAAAAATACATGTCTGTAACACACACACACACACACACACACACACACACACACAACAACACACACACAATATATAGAGAGAGAGATAGTTGTATTATACAATTTAGTAAGATTAATTATTGACCTGTTTTATCAAAATAATAATAATAATATACAAAATTTATATAGCACCCTATATAACCTGTAAGAAGGTTACTCTAAGGCGCTTGACAATAAATAATTATATGGATGTAACAGATTTACATCTTTAAAAATACATAATTCTTTCCAGCCAACTACATAATATATTCAGCTAGGAATACTTAAAAGGGTCTCAGATTCAGGCTGTTTATTTTTATCAGTTTTATTTTGTTTCAGTTCTACATACTTGAGAATAACATAGAACTGTATGCCAGACATATGTTACTTCTGACTCTTGCTCTAGAGCCAAAGATACGAATGGGTCTCCAAGGTAAATAGTTCCTTTTGAAATTACAATGTACTTACTTATGTGATGTTTATAGTCAAATATATATTGCATGCAGGGTAGCTAATTGAATATTTGTTTTATTAAATGTATGTTATATGATAGCATCCATTTTCCATGATGTTGATATCAAGTAAATACATATATTAGGGAAAAGTTCTATTCATAACATTTGATTTTGATTTATGGTCCTGTAGTTTTACATGTATGCTTTTTCCAGAGAAGACAGAACTCTTTCTGGAACTCTATGGCAACAGTTTAGTTAGGCAACAAAGTAATGCTTATGTAGAGAAAATGTCAAACATGTTTATCAAGTAAGTCTGTTTATTTAAAAGATAAATAATTTGATTAAAAGTACAGTAAAGTTCTGTAATCTACATTAAAATAATTTTAACTGAAGTTATTCATGAATACTCACACTGTTTAGAGAAAGAAAAACATTATTGTGAAACCATGTTGTGCCATACTTTACTTCCACAGAATGGTGACAGATTTTGATTATCTTGATAAAAAACTTCCTATATTGGATTTGTCTTTATTAAAGGTAATACCATTTTAATATTACTTTGAAACTAACTAATTACATTACTGACATAATTTATTTTTTAACATATAGCCAATAGATAGGTAGAATTTTCATCGTTTGCTTGGATTTAATATGATGATCTCTGAAATAATCTTTTTTCACTTTATACTTATGACAGGATACTAATTAGGAAACAAATATTTAAAGCAAATAACATTAATAAAAATTAATTATCATTATATATGTTCAGTAATATTTGTTCTTTTTGGTTTATACTTTGTGTAGTTCAAAGAAAGGGACTTTTTAGAAGCTATATTTAAATTCTGGAGAAATCCTGATAGATCATTGTTTGACATTGAAAAGGCATGGTAAGTTTGTGATTTGATTTGCTGCTAATTTATAAAAACTACAAACTGAACATTGTCACTACTGCATCTAATAGACTACCACTATTCAATAATTATCAATTTTTTATTCAGGGACCTCAGATTACGCAAACATTTAGGTGTGCGTTATGATGCTATTCCTGGCGTCTTTGACTGGGATTACAGCATGAAGCTCTGTCATAAAGGAGTATGTAATTCAGTGGCTTTTAGTTGACTGTGTTTATATCTTTCTTAATAGAAGTATATAGATTCTATAGAACAATTATACATTTGTTCGGAGTATATCTATGGCTGACATTGGTGTTTTCCTGATTTAGTGTTTTTACCATTATTAGCAGCACATTTTAATAGTAAGTTTATTGTCACATATCTGCTGGTGATCGAGTGCTAAGACAAAAACATGTTTTAATTAACAGAACCCAATTTAGTTTTGAACATTATATTATATTAATCTGATACTGTGTGTGGTATGTTTATTAAGTGGTACTACCATATGTATGTTAATCGTTCAAAATGTTAATTTTACAGTGGCACACATGCATTATATTTCCAATATTTTAGGCAAACATACATTATCATTTTCGAGTTTTCCTTTTTTTAGGCTAGTATAATTAACTACCACCAATATAAACAGTGGAGACACAAAGGTATTGCTTTTGAGATACGAGAAGGGTCATATGATATCCCCAACAAGACCTTGGCTTCAGGAATGGTCTTCAAACTTGTAGGTATTCTTTGTCCATCACCAGTTTTTATGCTCTTCACTTTAAAGTGTATTTTTATTTAATATGTTTAAATTACATACAATATATAAAGTTTTCCAGATGACAAAATAAGTTTATCAATTATAATGCCCAACAAATCTGCAGTGATAGCTTAATTGTTATGTTGACCATGTATATACATATATATATATATATATATATATATATATATAGATTGTAATAATATTGGAAAATGATAGAGAGTGTGTGTTGTTTGAGGATTTACCCCGTCTGTCGCTGACTGAGCACAGCCTGAATGACGGAATCACCCAGGGGCTGGTTGCTATTTAACTGCTTCTAATCACTAGCTTCTACACCAAGAGCAGTGGAGCATGCAATTACAGTTACATGATGGGTGTTTTCAGCCGATCTGGGTGATAGTCTAATGAGAGCATTACTATTATTGCTTGGAGTTAATTGGGAATGTCAAGTGGGAAGTCACAGAATTTATTCAAACTTAGGCTGCATTATTGACAGTCAGTGGTTCTGTACCATTGTATTGGTCTGTATCACATTGTATTGGTCTGTACCATTGTATTGGTCTGCACCATTATATTGGTCTGTACCATTGTATTGGACTGTACCATTATATTGATATGTACCATTGTGTTGGTCTGTACCATTGTATTGGTCTGTACCATTGTATTGGTCTGTATCACATTGTATTGGTCTGTATCACATTGTATTGGTCTGTACCATTGTGTTGGTCTGTACCATTATATTGGTCTGTACCATTATATTGGTCTGTACCATTATATTGGTCTGTACCATCATATTGGTCTGTACCATTGTATCATTCTGTAACATTTTATTGGTGTGTAATATTTTATCATTCTGTAATATTGTATCATTCTGTACCATTGTATCATTCCATACCATTGTATCATTCTGTACCATATTGTATTGGTCTGTACCATATTGTATTGGTCTGTACCATTGTATTGGTCTGTACCATTGTATCATTCTGTATTAGTTCAATATGAGAAATGACTGTATTACTGTTGGCTATTGATTATAATGCTTTATGAATAAACATAACAAGAAAAATTATTGAACTTTATTGAGAAAAGTCATGAAAATTAGTTTTTGTCACTTAATCAACAAAAACTATTTTTTGACAGGATGGTTTTTACCAGTGGTTTTTGCAATGGGTGGCAAGACCTTGCTAACCATGGATGATATATGTCTTTTTTTAAACAGGAAGGAGAATGCATCGCAAGACGTGGTTATTGGGGTGATATCCTGGTCAGTCCTTATATATCATTTGGAATTGAATGCGAAGAAAAGGAGTTCTTCAAAACAGCTAACAACATACACGTAAAGGTTGTTAAAACTGTTCTTTCTAAATTCATGATAAAACATATTTCTTCTGTCATCTTTAAATGTATCTTGATTTATGAAAATGAAACAACTAAATATCCTCCATGAAATGTCAGACAGGATTAGATATTTTGACAATAAGTATTTTATTCCTTGTATTATTTATATCTTTAGATATATGATAGTCATAGTATTTATGTATGCAAAGTTTATAACCTTAATACAGTGACATTATTTCTGATACATGACTTCAATCTATTTCAGACAGCCCAAGATGTTTCCGAATACAATATTTTATCATATTTCCATGAGCTAACACACAGATCAAAGTATGTGCCACCAGAGGTGAAGAATACTTCAAAACCGAAAGAAGCAGAGCTAACTGGTCAGTTTGTTCATATAACTACACACATCATTGGCAAACAGGTTCTCTAATATATATATATATATATATATATATATATATATACACACAAAATTCTATTCATTTTGTTCCCAAATAAATAACATTTTTGAATACATATGTGGACAAATTAATTATCTAATAGCTTCCAGAAACAAATAATGGGGGGGGGGCAAAATAATCAGATAAATACTTGAAACAATGAAGTGTCTTAATGTATTTGAGAATGTATTTAAAAATCAAATATTTTGTGAAATTATTCAAACACAAATAATTTTCATTTTGGAAAGCTGAACTATAAATACAAATACTTGAAAAAAAGGTATTTAAATACTTACAAATAAAAATTCAAATGTATTTGACCCATAACTGATTTTGGAACTAATTATTATGGCAGTTAGTCAGATAATAAATAGAACAAGAATTGATATATATATATTGCACCATAATGATATCATAACAAGGTTTGGAATGCATCTGTAAATAGGTTACAGACAGATATATGATCATTGTTGTGGATGAATACAGTTTAGGTGAAACTTCGTGTGTATGCGCGTTTTTGTGTGTGCATACATGCACACTCTAATGCAGGCACTGTTCTGGAAAACCTACCAGGAGAGGCAAATCACTTGAAATAATGTAGTTTGCTCAGCCACATAAGGTATTGATAATTATGTCAATCATTCAACTTGGTAATTTCTTACTTCATACATCTGAGCTATCAATTGTTATAACAATGATTTAGCAACAGAAGCTGTTCATTTAAATCTGTACTGCCACATACTTGATAGCTGTCCTGTTAATTCATTTGGTCTTTGGTAACTATTTAATTATTTGGATTATTTAAACAAAATCATACAAGATCATTTTAATGTTTTCATGGTCATTTTTGAAGCAACATCTGCCTCAATTTCACCCAAGATGTGGACCAATGGTTCTTTGTTTCCAGTTCTAATAAAAGCCAGAAAATATCAATTAGTAAATTATTGTTTCTCATTACAGAAACTATACTTTAAATAACAGTCCTGTATGAAAAATGTACATTGTAATAAAGTTGAATATTTTGAGAATAATTATTCATCTTCAGTTTATAATTAAAAGTTCTTCTGTTTTAATCTGTTGTACATTGTGCAAAATATTAATATACTATTTATAAAATATAGTATGAACATTAAATACAATTACTATTGATGTCTATTATTTGACAACTACCATCAATTACTAATCATTTTCATGTATCAGCTGTCACTTTATGTAACATTTTTCAGTGTGATTCGAGTACAAATTTAAATTGTCCATTTTTCCAAACTCCTGCTCTATAACCCTGCCGGATCATAGCCAAACGTATGGTTCACAATATAATCAGGAAGTACCATATACAGTGTTCTGGTCTCTTATCTTTAATATTATTTTGTGTTCATCTTTCCAATGATAAGTTTTACTAAAGTTGGTAATCAAAGACACTTAATTGTTTCACAGAGATTACAGAAGAGGAGGAGGAGGAAGTAGTTACAACTGATCCAGAGAAGGTTGATGCTAATGAAGTTGATGATGATTATGATGATAATGATGATACTACTGAAATAAATCCCTTGGATCTGGAATATGGTATCTAACTCTCTGATACTCAGTTAATGGTGTACCTTAGTTTTGCAATTCATTTGACCTAGTTTTAAATAAATTAATATTACAAAATTATTTTTAGTCAGTGACAGTTATATATGGAGTATATTGTCTTTCCTCTTGTAAGAATTAGTCGTATCCATGCCCTTAGAATATAAGTTGTCACAGATTTCTCTAGTCTTTATATCTTCAATGTCATTCACTCAGAACCAGTAGAATTGGACTATGTCAAAGTTCACTTCTTGCCACTCAACTCTGCTGAAACATTGAACAAGAAGTCAAGATATCAGAAGCTCTTTGACTGTGTCTACCTCTCCAATAGGTACTGCATTATGATTATAGTTTATTAGGCTTTTGCGAATGTAACAATAAATGAATATTTATATTTGCTGTAAATCTCATTAATTTAAGCGAGTATCCTGATGGAACATGAAGCATTTATAAATCTTACCCTCTACATGTTGTTTCTAAATGTAATACTGTTCTTTCTTTCTCTCTATTATTGTCATTGTTAATGAAAATAATCCGTTTTTTCTTTTTATATTTCAGCTACATTTTAATTAACATTATTACACAGAAATCTTCTATAATTTAATTTTTTTTTGCAGCATGGTTCATGTCTTAAATGAAACACTTACAGAAACATTTTCTGATGTAGCCACAGTTATATTAGAAACATCAAAGTAAGTTCAAATATGTATTTGTATACTGTTTCTTAATTAAGATATGTATTGTTAATGCTTATTTAAAAATGTAGTTCATGAAAAAGGTAACACAGAAGTAATGGATATACATAATTGATAACAGCGAATCAAACTATTGATCTAATTATTTTAAATAGATTCACATTAAGTATGAGCATGCATATGTGCATACAAAAACACACATTCACACAAGAGCATTTTTATTTTTTTTACCAAGCTCAAGTTATGAGTTTTATAAAGATTATGTAAATAGCAAATGGCATACATATATTAAATAAGCTTTATGGATTTACTTTTATTTCAGATTTCTGCTAGAATTATCAGATGCGCAGCACAAACAATACCTCGATAAGATTGTCTCGATTGCTAAATCTGTGGGTTGCAAGGTAAATAGAATATTTTCAGGCTGTGCACTCATTTAACTATCACACTTTATCCAAATTATATTAATAAACTAATCTTATATCAAGGCAAAATATATATATATATTCAATTTACTTTGTTGTACTAACTGTGGGTGAGTCTGTAGGCATAAATTAACAACTGTCTGATCATTGCGTGATCACTTGATAAAAATAAGTGCAAACAAATTATATCATTCCCTTTTGAATTTAATTATTGAAACATTAGATTCTGAAATTAGATCATTTTGTGTAGTTATACAGGTTAGATTTGGGAACTAAGAATTTTTTTTAAATTACTGTCTTGTTATTTAAATCTTTATTAACTGGCCTTTTAATTTTTCTTGCACAAATAAATGTGTTTGTGAGCATGTTTTATATTAATTTATATTTAAATTATTTATTTCTATAATTCTTTCCTTCCATAATCATATACATGTAGTTAATTAATTTCTATATATAGTTTGTTGTTTATATAAAGTAATATTTTAATGTAAATTATTTGCTGCTAGAAACATCTAAATCTGCTTTTAATTACAGTAACTTATTCCATTCAAATGTTGATCATTGAGTTCTATTAATGGTGACTTTAACAATCTTTTCAGGAAACTGATACACCAGAAGTGGGAAATTCATATGCAGAATTCATCTTCCAAAGAACAACACATTCTCAGTAATGGGAGATATTTAAAATAGTGCCCATAAATCACAATATTTATTAATTTGGCATATTGTTTTATTAAGTTGGTATTTTTATACAGTTTGTTAAAGTAGACATTAAAAAGTGGATGCCTTTGGTCAGACCTTTTGGTAATTAGTATTTCTTTGCTTTTAAAATATGCAGGACAATATTTCATAGACAGATTGATTGCCTTATATGATCAATTTGTTATATCCAGATTATAATCACTCATAACAAATATATTTATCTTTGAGAATATCTTGATCCAGCCTTAACTGTCCAATTCACACAAATATTTAATTCACTGCCATTGATATATTTATAATGATGGTCAAGGCCATTTTTGAAGAATGGCGATGATCAGTGTCAAGTTTGTAGAATAAGTTATAGATATAATAAAATATATATCATATATAAATATTAGTTTTGTTTGTGTTAGTTACAGACATTACACACACACACACACACACACACACACACACACACACACACACACACCAATATGCAAAGATGGTGTCAAGATTTCCTGAAGATATTGTTTATACTGGTAAATGGACAAAACCCCACTCAATAAATGAGCTACTTGGACAAAACCCCACTTTAAATGTCATAGATGATGTGGCTCTAGCCATTAGCAATCATCTAATATTGATGCCAGGGATATACTTTTATGACCAATTCAAAATTACAGTGGCTGCTTAATCTAAGAGATAATCACAGCTATTATATTAGGGCATACAGTAGTGAGTAGAGCAGGACAAATAGTTATTGAAGTTCAAACAGAAGTAGATTTATTAATTAATTAAATAACAGCATCAACATTTATTAAATATTATTTCGTCCTCTGAAACAAATCTCAAAAGTGGAGTTATGTCTGAAATGTGTATTAGTAAGTGGGATTTTGTCCGAGTGGGCGTTTTGTCCGATGGAGTTTTATACCAGAGTCGGCAAACATGCACTTTCACATCTTTTCACGGTTAAACCTCAAACTCGCACCTCAAATTTGAACTTGGCTTTTGAATGTCATCATAGATATATTGCTCTTTTCCATTACTCAATCGATGGATGAGGAATGATTATTATGAAGAAAAAAACCTATATGTTTTTCAGGTTTAGTCCTAATTAACAAGAACAATCCCAAGTGGATGAATATGTTTAAAAAATGATATACCCTTATTCTATCATAATAACCCTAACTCTTAACCTAAAATTATGATAACTCATCTTGTTGGGTGTGTCTTGTTGTGTGTGTCTTGTTGTGATATTTTCCTGATTCTTCCATTTGGGATTCGTCTTGTTAATTGGCATGGTTTGACACGGTTCTTCAACACGTGTTTATTATTATTATTACACACACACACACACACACACAGAGAGAGACAAACATGCAAACAAGTACTAATAATACCGTACTCGTATATAGTTCCCTGGCTGCCGGAAAATTAACAACAATTTTAGCGATATTTCCATTCTGGCTGCCGAAGAAATACTATCTCGTTTTCGTTGTGGTTTCCATTAATACGGCTGCGTCGATCGATCCGGATGTGGTGCGGTAATAATAGGATACCAGCTGTTTCAATAGAAGTGTTCCCATTAACACCAGTCGGGTGCGGTGCGGGGTAGATGATCGTTTTGGTCACGAACCTTGAGTTTTAGTTACGGATGTTTTGACCACGGCCAAACACCCCTACATGGCCGTTTTGGACACGGGGAATATTCAATGTGGACGTTTTGGCTATATATCATACAAACAAAATAAACACAAAATAATTCAGTTTGATTGCAATATACACATCAGATTGATTACATGGTTTACTGATGACACAATATATAGATCTAGTCGATCCATATTATGTAAACTCTGGGGCAGACATGGGCTCAATTCCATTTGGTCAATTCCAAATCCACCTCAAATTTATCAATTCCAATTCCAAAATTCCAATTCCGGACTCTTTTTTGCCTAATATTTTTTTACCATGAGTAGATACTCCGAGTACCTACTTGAAATACATACTCCGAGTAATTTATATTCCAAGTAGGAGTGTCATGGAAGAAATATTTCTGAATTAAAAAATTAAATGGTAAATTAATTTGTGGATTTAATTTAATTTTGCCTGTTCTAAACACTGAACGGGGGTTGGAGCGGTTGGGAAAATCTCCTCCCCCCACATCTCACAGGGGAGCAGTACGGAAAGATGGAGCCGAAATAACCCGAGGGTGGTCACTGCCAGAGTGTTTTACGTCCTCAGGGTTTTTTTAACGTCCCCCTTTATTTTAAATAATTCAGAGGAGACGGCAGCGCCATTTAACGCGGTCATCCACCCACGATGTTGTGAGCCGAGAACTTAATCTCTGGAAAAGTTTCGACCTCTTGCAGGATTCGAACCTGTGACCGTTGGCACCAAGTGCCGAGTGCTTAACCGCTAGGCCACCGGAGCGGACTGCAGATGAACCGCAGGCTAATTTTATGACCAGTCATCGTTTTTTTTTCTTCTTCTTCAGATAGTAATTTCCCAGACATAGTTCCCCCCTTTTACACAACAATCATCATCATCATCATCGTGCCGGCCAAGGCAATTTAGCTCTTGCATGAGGTTGTAATAAACGGCTTGTTGACGTATACATACTGCGGCTGCAACCCACCCTAACCTATGGAAAAAACATAATTTGTATGGTATAAGTTTGATTATACGGCGGTGTGTGTGCGTGTAATATGGCTAGTGCATCCCCCTTTTACCAAATTTCTTGGCACGTCCATGATAAGCAGCCAGCCATGCCGAGCTCATGGCGAGATTTAATTTTTGGCCCAATGCGGGTTAATTAAGTCTCTCCTGAGGACACACTTTTATCCTAGAATATTAAATATTGAGAAGGGAGCCTCCACGGTCTAACCGATCACCGATCACTACGACTCGTGTTCGAATCTCGGCATGGGCATATCTGAGGGGTGTTTCATCATTGACTTCGCTTCATTACCTTTGGAGCTCGCCATGTGCACAAAAGTGGCCGTAAAACACCAATCCTCATTACAGATCGAGTAGCTTACTATTGTGTTACAAATACGTAAACAAATTGTTCAGCCTAAAAACGTTGTACATTAAACGTGTATCCCAGTATTCGAATAAAAACAATTCCCGATTACGACTAATTATAGCCATTTAATTCAGTGCGCATATACGGGACCTCGTACGTACGTGGTCGTAAATCAAAATAATATTAAACAAAAACTGGAATAATATCCGACCCAGAAAGCTGTTCCCAGTCAATTCACACGAACCCCTGTGATAAAAAGGCAAAGTTAATTAAATTAAGGCAAGCTAAAATAAAAGATTTTTAACACACGATGAAAACAATTATGTAAGCGTGCTGTGATATTAGAGTAACTTAATCAGTTTTGTATGTTGTTTATTTCAAATGTTTGGTCGCTTGTTTGACACTTCTGACCACAAAAACAACACTAAAGTACGCTAAATCAAATGACAAACACCATGTCTGCGATCGGTGAGCTCCGGTGGCCTAGCGGTTAAGCACCCGGCACTTGGTGGCAACGGTCACAGGTTCGAACCCCGCAAGAGGTCGGAAACTTTTCCAGAGATTATTTTCTCGGCTCACAACATCGTGGGTGGTTCACCACGTTAAATGGCGCTGCCGTCTACACTGGATTATTTAAAATAAAGGGGGACGTTAAAAACCCCCCTGAGGACGTAAAATACAGTGGTAGTGACCACCCTCAGGGTATTTCGGCCTCCATCTTTCCGCACTGCTCCCCTGTGAGTGGTGGGGGAGGAGTTCCTCAACCACTCCAACATAGAGGCTGTGCTGATTAAGCGACAGCCTGGGGATTCTCCCCGAACAACAAAGCCAGTTATGTCGTCGAGCTTCCATTATATACCTTTCACTACTAAATGGTAGATTTTGCCTGATGTTATTTTTTTTTTAATTCGTACAATCGATTCATACACCTACAATGTAAATAAAACGCATAACCGCGCGAAACTGCAGTTTCTATGCACGTCATAGTTTCCTACAGAACCGTCGGTCGCTCGGCTCATTTAACCTACCATGTGCACAAAAGTGGCCGTAAAACATCAATCATCATCATCATTATCCCACAGCACCGTATTCTATGCTCTCAAATTAAAGCATAGCAAAAGAAAATGGCCACGAAATTAATCTCATTTCTGTGTTGAGATCACCGAAATGGAACGAAATCGTTTGTTTTTGCCAACATTTTGAACGTTGTAAGCCAAGAATAATAAAGCCTGCCAGTTGTTATCCAAACATAAAAGCCTGTTTTATAATATATATGCAATACTTGAGTGCGTGTTTGGACATGGAATTGGCCCGAACTCGCTTTGTTCGTTTAAGTAATCCCTGGCTAATTTCCACCGCCATAACATGCTGTAATTACCTCCGGCGCTTAATCCAACCTTATTGTCAACTTAATTGTTTTGCCTTCGAAAAACGGGTCTAAATTTGACACAGTTTTTACGACTCTTAAATATAGGATATAGCATCTGGTTGGGTATGTTATACGTGGCAAGACTACACACATACATCGTATATGTTTAAGATCTGCGCCTCGTGATATGTGTCTTAATTCACTTAAGAAAGGAATTACGCGTTCTGTGAGCAGTGTGTATATATTGGAGAGTTCAGTCCGCAATCTGAGCGGTTGTTAATTACGTCTTTTGTGATTGTTTTAATTAATTGTTTCAGCACAATTAAACTTTACCACGATGTCCTCAGGTACAGCAGGTGGGTGATTTCACTTACGTTATAAATTACTAATATACAATAATACATGTTTTACTGTGGATACGTCATGTTTTGAGAGAGGAGAGGGGCGCAATTATTTTATTAACAAATATTACCTCTTTTTTTAAAAGAAAAATAGATAAACACACATGTTATAGATGTGTGACATCGCCCGGCTTCAAGTGACTTTCTCTCCCTTACAGTCTGTTTAATTTTGAGCCTTCCTAGCGTGCATTCTGGCACGATCCGTATAAAGTACACACACACACACACACACATAATTACCACTATACCAACAACAAGAAAAACATATTTGTGGTGGGGGTACTTTTTGCGATTTTTCACGTACAGATTATTTTCAGTCTTTCCCCCAATGAATACGATTTTTGCGGACCATGACCCGCGGGTCACAAATTAACTTATGAATACCTATATGGTTAAATGAATTAATTGTTGTTATCGGCGCTATTTATATGCAGTTACTCCATGATCTGTACCTATATCCAGTTAATCTAATTAACATATGTAGTAGTATATGGTGTTAAGTAGATTATTATATACGATTTTATAAAATGATAATAATCAAAATAATAATCAGATTAATAATTAGAATATTAATCAGAATAATTGTACACTAATTTATGGATTGTTTTGTTTTCCATCCATTTTGTTTCATATATCAGAAGTTAACATCATTGACCAATACTTCCTGAAGCCATTCCTTACCGTCTCTGGAGTAGCTCTACCTTTATACACTGTCTGGATAGTAATTGGTGTTTTACTGATACTGGTCGTCACTCTAGCCGTGATGTTGTGTATTAAAAGGTAAGTGCGTCTCGGTGTGAGTGTTTGCGTGTACTCTGTAGATATTAATTGGCTAATTGGTAGACGAAAACACGCCAACGGCAATACACACCTAAACACTGATTTGGCGGATGTATGCGTGTGTGTGCGCGCGTGTGCGTGCGTGAGAGACCTTATTTAAATAAACCACTATTCATTTACAGATGTTGCACTCTATCCAAAAGTTACCAAAAAGTTTAGAAAAAATGGTTATACATAATTATGAACACACACGCACGCACACACACACACACTATAGTTAATTACCTTATGTGATATAAATTTGTAGAAATTGTTTAGAACAGGAAGCTTACAAAATAATTATAAATAAGAATGCAACTACACTGGCGCAATGCTTTAGAACCAAGGGTGGCGGAAAATCGGTGGTGTAGCCGTTTAAAAAAGAATATTTATTCACTAAATGCAGCCCTTACGTAATAAAAACTGCAAGGTACCAAAAACTGGTGATAGAAATACTATTACCCAGGAATCGGACAATTATAAATTGTTAGCTGGAAAACTACCCGAAAAAGTAGTCGATTTATTTATGTTTGATTTTACTCAGATCGGATCCCAAGAAAGAGTTTGTCGTTCAGCTAAACGTGGTGGCTGATCAGGATCAAATTCCTAAGGTTCCCGTCAACATCAAAGCGGGTCAGGATGTCTCCGTACGGCTGGTGGATGCCAATAATCCACAACAGTTTACCGGCGGCCTAAACGTAGACAGGGTGCTCAACAAAAACGGCTGGAATGTGTACAAGAACAAAGTCGACCCGAACTATAACGACACCAACGTAAATGTGGCCAGCGAATGGTGATTGGTCGCCTCGTTGCCTGTTCAGCTACCCATCTGGCGGAGCGGAAGTGACGTATTTCTCTTAGCAGGGATAATTTAAATGGAAATGTTTTCCGTTTGTTGTACTCTTATTAAATTTAAGACAATTGTTATTAAATTACCCGACCTCCTTCTGCCAGTTATCGCGTGTTCAAGATCAGAAAAATTTGACTAGACAATGGTCCAGTACTTGCTACAGTTTTGTTGTTGTTGTTTGTGTGTACTTTGCTGAAATGCAAAGAAGGGTCGGACGGATGGATAAGTATCTATGTTATAATTCTGACATGTTGATGACAATGTTATCCATGAAAATATAATGGCTGCGATGTGCTTACTATATTCTAAATTTCCAGGCAAACTAAATAGCCTCATATGTTACCACTGTGAACATCTTATTTCAACATGCCAACACGTACATTTCGATGGTCAGTTCGCGGATACACGAACACCAACGTGGATAAGGAACACGGATCATGGATCTCTGGATTGGTGCTTCTTAAAAAAGGATGAATGGTTATAAATTGCTTCATTTACTCAGATATACGTATATGTTTTCTATACTTAGAAAGGCTTTGCCATTAAAGTGAATAGTAAACTATAACTACGTGTCTCTGAAAATTTAGTTTTCTAATTCTATAGTAGCTGAATGTTTTCCAAAATGTACTGTAATATAACCTTTTTATGGGAGACCAGACGAGCTAGTGGGAGCATGAATTATAAATGACAATACTGCATATACGATCGAAGACTATAAATTGTTTATTCACCTTATACTTTCTGTCACTCCTATTTTACTTTACATATTTCTAGAATGTTCACAACCTTGAATAAAATAAATACTTAAGAAATGAGTTACTGTATATTATTTGCTTATTTGACAAAATTATACACAAGGGAGAATAAGAGGAAAATTATGAAAAACATAAGGAAGTTTAGTGGCGGGTCAATGAAATTTTCTGATAACGACTTGAGGGTGAATCTATGACACTGAAATAGTTCTAGAAGCATTGTTCGTTCTAGATGGGCCATGATTGTGATCGCTGGTAAGGCATATTTGCATGTTTTAATAATAATAATAATAATAATAAAGTTTGATTTATAGATCACCAAATTCAGCTGTACATTATTATTTTCCCTGACTCAGACCCGCTTCAATCCATCTTACACCTCAACTCCCGAGGGATCATACAACGCACGCTGTCACTATAGTATAGGCGCATAGCATTACTCAGATACATAGCCATATCACGTCAGGTTCTCACTTTTGTCTGCGTGAACCATTCGCCACGTGACAGCATTACAGCACCGGAACCCCGAACTCGCGACCCTTCTAACTAAATGCCCCATCACAACCGTACAGTGCCAACCCACATAAGCGCATTGATATTGGGTCAGAATATTTGTTGTGATGACGAGATGTCGAGCTATCCAGTCCCCTGTATAATTATGGAAGAGTAGAGCCGTTTAGTAATCACAGCTAGTATATCACTGTAGCTGGTCACTGACACTAACTGTGACAATAGCTAAATAAGCATCATCATCATCTCAATCATCATCATTATCATCTTCGTCATCATTATCATCAGCAGCATCAATAACTATATTTCTTAATGATCAAGATGCCTGATAACCAAAATTTGTAATTGTAATTGATATATTTGAAAGGGTCATAACTGTAGGTGCGATTGTAACTGAATTTCTGCGATTGTCAAAACTGTAATTGGCCATCCTGAAAAAGTATATATTTAAAATACTCCAAACCTTTGGTGTGTGTATGTGTGCGTGTGTGTATGTATGTATATATATATATATATATATATATATATATATATATATATATATGTTTCAAACATTCACCAGATAATCAGAGCCATTATTCTGCTAAAAAATGATCGCAGCTTCCGATCAGTGGGCTATTTTGTTGCTGCTGCTCTAAAGGCAATTATTATTTTCAATTAATGCTGAAACGCGAATTGAAGTCACCGGTAACTGCATATAACAGCTATAGAAGGACAAAGCCAGCCATAGCAACCACAGATTTAGAGGATGATCTTGTAATCCCTGACTATTGTTGATCCCATCCAGTTATAACTGGGTATTTGTTCAAACACGACAGCTGGGTGTCAAGTAGGTGTGAAGAACTGGTGTATCCGACGAAGGTCACCTTCGTTGAACAATGAACAGGATCTGTCTATAAAATGATCGCGTGACTGTGATAAATATGTTGTATATATTATGACGTATGTTGTATCATTTTGTGATTTTTGTGATGTGTATGTTTGAAGAAAACAAAGACGCATTGATAGTTTGCTTAGGGATTTGATCACATATTTCAGGGTTATAATTTTAATTGAATATATTTCAGGGTTATAATTTTAATTGAATATATTTCGGAATGGTAATTAAAAATGCAAATTTGGGAAAGAAATTATTGATATCTTAATGATAATTATCCAGTCAAATATTACAATTAATTATAACTTATCAGGGCAATTGAACACAATCTTGCTGAAAATTAATTACCTTAAACTGAGCAACAGATCGTCACATTTAAATATCATAGACACGCACGCAAGCACACACACACCAACACACACACACACACACACGAGAGAGAGAGAGAGAGAGAGAGGGAGACTCGCACACATTCACACCACGCACTGTCAACACACAGAGACACGATATAACAAGCGAACGATTAAGTGTACCCAATCCCACCCCCCAAAAAAAATTAATTGCATTTATAAAACGATGGTCTGTTTAAAGAAATATAAGACACACCGGAGGGTCCACCCACATCACACCTTGTTGAAAACGTGGAACTATTTGGGGACGATGAGATTAATATTAGTTATATTTCTTGGCTCTGTTCAGAACAATTGACGGTCTCAGGGTCACAGTTAGAACCTCACATCGTTATATATATCTTTCTTTTTCGGCCCTAACGCCCTTCAGATATGCGTTCAGATATGCCCACGCCGAGATTCGAACACGGGTGGTAGTGATCTGTGGTCCAACACGCTACTGCTAGACCACGGAGGCGGCCTTTCTAGTCAACAGTTTATACACTTATGTCTTAGCTTATACACAACTTTTATCGACGCCATTAACCTTTTATAAATAAACTTTTAAAACTGTTTTAATCTTAAAGTTTTGGGACACTGAATGGCCTAAATTGTGTCAATGTATCATTAAATAACATTTATCCATCTATCTATACCCACCCAGTACTAGTAATGTCTTCTGGACACGTACGTGTCCCTGGGGATCAGGCAGTTCCACTATTGACCAGTATCCTTCAGGATTATTCTGCCAAACACAAATATCTTCCCTGTGGGGGGCGGTCTGCGTAGACACTGTCCATTCGCTGGAGGTGTTCTCAAACTGTTAATTGTCTCTCGTCTCCCCCACATAGACAGCAGACGTCATTAAGGAGTCTTCTAGTAATGGTGAGCATCTTCCTGATGTAGCAAGACTGCCCTCAAGTACCTAAGACGAAGGAATGGGGCACAACGGGTACGTGAGAATTCAGTGCAACTGAAACAGGCAAGCTATGTATGATATGTAACAAGTGGCAGATATTGTTTTTTCCGAATATCATACACGCGCATTGACACACACACACACACACACACACATATCCGTTCAGAAATGGCAAACATACACGTTTCTGACACAACCAAAATTGTTGGAGAGGGGGGGGGGCGTTAAATAATATTTATGCTTCAACATCTATAGTATTTAATATTTATTTAACATCAGGATTTTTATATAGATCTAACATCAGAATTATATCAGCGATATAATATCAGTTGAAGTTCCACTGTCATTCAAATCGGTGTCAGAGTCGGCCATTATCAGTGTGCATTCAGTGCCAAACAATGTCTATGAGGAAACCTTGATTAGAATTGGCGGTAAAATGCATTTCGTGTTTTTATTGATGTACCGAAAAATGTCAGTGTCCTACCCTCGCGTCTGGGCTAAACGTTTGAACATCTGCAATGGTTTTAAGGGAACTCTGGTTTGCGTGTTTGCGTGAGAATGCACGGGGCTCGCGTGAGTGCGGGAGAAAGGGTCCAAAAGCGTGAATCTCCGGCGAAATGAGTGAGACTTGGCAGGTCTGTATACGAACCGTCGTATGGACAGACACGTTCAACGTTGTGTGTGTGAGTGTGTGTGTGTGTGTACTTCATTACTCAGTGTATATATTGCATAACATACATGGCAGAGATTCGAGTCAGACTCAAAATTGTAAAATAAAATCACTTGCACTGAATCATAGATTGACGTACAAGCCCACATTACACTTTATAATATGGCAGACATGTCCTTGACACGTCATACTCATAAGTCAAAGCGCCAAAGTTGGCCATTCTAATATATATATATATATATATATATATATATATATATATCATGATTGCGAAATATAATATATTAAGAAACAAGAGGAAATTAACCAAATCATGATAGTCGAGGTAAATTTAAAATCTGGGACGATATTTCTCGGGACGAATCTCTGGTAGTACAAAGTCTCTCGATACCAAACAGACGATCTGTGTCGGTTGTAGATCTATGTTTTGATCGGTTGATTACAATACCTAATATCGTTATGGATAAGATAACGGATGTAACAACCGAAGAAATGGGTCAGAGTGACTACATTAAGCCATTCAGAATGCGCTACAAACAAGTGGGTATTATAGTACCAGTTGGTTATATTACAGATATAGTCATATGACGTACACATTATGATGATGTGATGATACTATTGATAGATCCCATAGATTTACAATCAATAATAATCATGTGAATCATGAATGATTGAATCAGTGAATGTGTCTTCCAAATATGTCTAGTATTAAGTATATCTAACCCTATAGTCTAGTTACTAACTGTGGTTTGATCAATTCCCCTCTCTTTCTGCCAGCCGTGTACTCGTAACCCACTTTGAGTTTGACATTATAATTCTGACATGTTTGGTAACCCACCAAGGCACTAGATCTGTCAGAATTACAATGCCATATTACAGACCATATGCGTCTCCCTCATTTGAGATTGCCAGCCATGTTAAAAACTGCCATTTCGTCCATTACAATGCCAAAGTGGGTTACGAGTAAACGGATATCTTACATAGATCTACTCTTAGGGACCTTTTTCCAATGTATGGCCCTGTTCTGAGTACCAGAGAGCAGTATTCAAACTAAGTCTAACGGTCCCATCGCAGTGTATCCTGTTCCCAACTCAGTTTGACATTATCATTGTGACATTATAGATGTATAATGTCAAACTGGCTAGTATTACTACTACTTTTAGCAGTAGTACTACTACTAAGATATAGTAGTAAATCTAATAGGAGTGTGTGATTACTCCTACTAATAGCAACACTAAACAGCTATAGAAGTGAAGTAGAAGTGGTTAGGCAGATGTTAATATAAACATAAATAGTGTAATTACAGCACCATTGACGGAGCACTTATCATAGATTCATAGTCACAAACCAACTCACTGCTCTTCAATGCAGACATAGTTATAATTATGACTGCCATGTCAGCCTATAATTAATTCCAATTCTAGGGTAATTTTAACTAGAATATTTCTTATTTGATTATGCTGATTAGCATCATAATTTATATTCATATTTTTTGTGTCATTGATATCAGTTTTATAACTTCTTGTAGTTGACAGCCATGTTGCAGACCTCCAGTGGTCTAACAGTTAAGGGGATTGCACTTGGCACTAAAAAGTATCGAATCTACAGTATTATTATAGTAATTATTCTAATTAAGGCGGCTTTAATATAGCCTCCTCTCTCAAGTAAAAAAGTCAGACGTTAAGAACACTCTAAGCATGTAAAATACACTGCTAGTAATCACAGTTGGGATATTTTGACTTCATCTTTTCATACTGTCCTCCTCTGAATAGTAGAGGAGGGGTTTGTTTCATCCACTCAATTAAGTACCCACACTATAAATCAGTGTTCATATTTCCATGATCTATTATCAGGAAATGAAATAAATCCACCGAGGGCATTCAATTGAATCCTGGCCTTATCATTTAACTGCATCTATGGAGTGTAACACCTTTCAGTAAAAGACTTCAACCTAGTCACCTCCTTTCCCCAGCCAGGTTCCCCTTAGTTAGATATATCCCAGACCTTACTAGGTCTGAGGCCAAACATTGCAATAAATTACTGACCACTATCATGTCGTATTATTAATAATTCAACTAATTAGTTAGACTAAATGAAGCCTTTTTATTGGTTTATACTACTAGTACCAGACATGGGGTCAATTCAATTTTTTGAAATGATGGTCAAATTCCAGAATTGGAATTGATTATTTAAAAAAAAATGGAATTGAGAAATTTGGAATTGAAGTTTCCTACAAAAAAATTAAATTCACAAATCAATTTACCATTTTTACAATTTTCCTACCCTCTAACTAACTGTGCCACCACAGCTTGATTTATGTTCAATTTATTCTCCATGGTAAGACCATTCAATGGTTATGGCCTGGTAATACTTGGTTTAATTAGTTGAGCATGCAAGCAATATTAATTATCACAGGATGGTATTTAACTTAGTTGTAATTATAAATTGGCAGGCAGTTACATTCATAACAGTATTGTTTATCCAATGTTAATGATCACAGTTAAGTTGGCAACTGTTACTACAATATTACTCTCATTTCACAGCAGCACATTCAGGACTAATTGGGTTCCCCCAACATTTTCACATAAGAGCATTACCAGTTAGAAAGCCAATAGGCAACTGTCAGGGGTCTCAAGCCCAAATTTCGAGAAGCAAAGTAGAGGACTTAGATTTCTGCAACACAACAGCTCACATCACACATACTGGAGATTTAAAGTCTCCAAATAAGATGTGGAAATTAATATATAACCTATTACCTTTTATGCATACAAGAAATATTGTTGACAAAGATGCCACTTCATGTTTTTGAGGTCTAACAGTCAGCCATAAAGACGATACTAAAGAGAATTCTTTCAGGTGTGTCTTTTTCATGCACTCAATCCAATATAATCATCCCTACTATGGTGCTGAACAGTTATAGTTCTCCTACACTTACCCAACACTTGATATACTGTTTATATTCTGACGTGATTATTTAGAGTACCGGTAGAGTAGATTGAAGCACATTGGAGATGAAGATCGTACAATTTCTACATCAGCCTTATCCAAGAGTCAGTGCTTCTATAGTCTCTGAGTTCCACACGTTGAACATATCTCATATCATAGAATGTGGCACATTTTATGAGATGCATATACTGTATTTACAGATATTTTCATTTGTTCTTAATTTCGTGAATCCCCACCCATTAGCCAATTCATGGAGTTTAATCTTCGCATATAGTCATTGCCAAAAATTATAAACCGTTTAAGAGATGAAGGAGAGAGCTAAATAAAATTAACCAATTCAAAACCTATTGCCACACTGAATGTTACATTTTATCATACCTGGTGTACTGTTTCAGAATGGGACAGAAAAAATATGGGACTGCATACAAGGTCATGACAGGCAAGTAGAACATTCTACATCTCCCATATTAAAAGTTTATTATTTTAGATGTGGAAAAACACGTTTTGTTTGTATTAATTGTAATTATATTTGGAGTATCCCACTTTGTCGTACATGTCAGGAATTTGGCATTCAGCATTCACCAGTGGAGCAAATATGACTAGAACTTTGGAGAAACCATAATAATAAAGACCATTTTGTTGTTTTAGTGTGGCAGTGCTGATTCATCATGTTGAACATGACAGCTTTATAATTGTACGACAGTTCAGAGCCCGTAAGTACACAATGCCAAATGTTTTATGATGTGATAGCCTTTAGGAACATATTTTACTGTGCACTTCAGATTGGATAACTGACTGCTTCACTGGGGATGATTAAATTGTGATGAAAAGGTAGCTCACAGTAAGCTTTTATGCCAATAGTCTTTCAGTGATTGGTCTCTGAAATCCCCACCAGTTCATCACATTTAAAGACAGGGCTAGCTGTATAGCTTTAACATATACTAGTTAGCACTTATTTTAGACCTGGTTTTCTGTTTTTATTCATCATCAGCTACATATGTAGTTCACTTGGAACATAACTGAAATGATCACATTACAACACACAACAATTAGTTTTACAACTGTTTTCCCATCTTATGAGGGGGTTGGTAATTGGGTTCCCACCCCAGTCTTCTCCATTTCATCCAATCTTGTGCATCTACCTCATTCAGCTCACATTCTCACAATTCCTTCTCCACTTCCTGAATCTTCATCCACCTCATACAACATGCTTTTCTTCATCTAGTCACCATCATCATTCCATAACACGTTCCAGCCACCTCAACCAATTCCTCTTAACAACATCAGTCACCTGTTCAATCTCCATATTCTCTCTCTCTCAGCTCTACACTTGGTACCTTATCCCTGCACTGCACATCCATCACAACATTCTCATCTCTGTCCTCTCAAATAGTCAAACAGTCTATCTGCTCTGTATTCATGACCAAGTCTCACTTCTATACAACTCTCCTTTTAAATTCAATGACACATCTTCTCTCCGCTCAGAATCCTCCACTCAACACATCCCCCAGATAACAGAACTTTCAAACTCTGTCTAGACTCTAGACACACGCCATTTCCCAGATCCATGATTTCCTGTAAGTTGATATCCCACCCAACACCTGCTTTCACGCATACCTTGCACAAAATGCATCCTTAGTTGTAATCTGTGAACTTTTCACACCTGACAGTACCTATGGACTCATCCACTATACCCGCTACGCTGCACTTAGTTACTTCGAACACCCTGTCCGCGATCGCACACGGCCACTTCCTTGTTCTCTCATCACCACAGTTCTTCCCTGAATCTATCACCTTTGTTTTACTGACTTTTGCCTCGATGCACTCTTTCAATTGCTCCATGGCGTCCCATGTCAGTGCTTCCATGGATTCAGCAACCTGATGTGCCCCTTCACCTTAAACACTTTGCTGTTCACATGGTTTGTTTTCACCAATGTCCTCGCATTTTCATCCATTGTCATTCCCCTTTTCATCAGCTATTCTTCAACCCCCACTTTCCTCAATGCATACCAGACCACTTCTCTTAGCATTCTGTCGAATGCCTTTTACGGGTCAACAAATGCATGAAACATCTCCAATACGGAAAGTTCTCCTGCATCTGTCATACAACGAATATTGCATCAGTGGTCCCTTTCCCGGGCATAAGTAAAAATTGCATTCTGTCAGTACTCACTTTCTCTCTTAAAGGGATAGTCCACCTTCATTTCAAATTTTCATGACTAATACAGCTATACTCACAAATATCATAAATAATGTCAAAATGCATAAACGATCACCCACATATTAAATAATCCAGTTCAAAGTGCTGATTAATTGCCATTTTGAAGCTAGACAGAGACTGGAAGCTCTTCAAAGCTGACGTCACTTCAGCATATCAGGTTGATCTGAAGTCTGTAGAGCCCATACAAAAGCATGTAAACAAGTGTGAGTAAAGAATTATTCCAGAACTAAACGGCATTATCTTGTTAAAATTACGTCATGAATGACATACAGCATATCATTTGGGTCAGAAGGAACCTGACAAGAGGAAGCTGATTCCAAATGGCTCAGAAATTAATGCTCAAGAGAAACTATCATCCACATTAGTCTAGAGAGTGCCGATGTGACATCAAGAGCATTTCAGTTTTCTCCTTCCCACCTTCGAATCTGGCTTCCAGTGCAGCTGTAATGGCGCCCTCCAGTGATTTGGATTATTTCCCTATATCTATAATATCAGGTATATTTCGTGATTATTATTGTGGAATTTTTGGTTACTGTTCTAAGCATTACATATTTAAAAACTAGTTTCTCTCCAATACCTTCATTCCACATTCTGACTGCTTTGTTGGCAAAAACGACCCACACCTGCAATGGATCACCTTTCCCTTTGTATATTGGTATAAGAGAACTTAGCTCCCAGTACCTCGGTACCTTTCCCTCATGCATCACTATGTCACAGATGTTCTTCATCTTTTTTACAGCTGTATACATCAGTAAGGCCAGGAGTGCTAATAATGGTCTGAATCCAGCCAGGATAGAAAATGGGACCATATCTGGTGACGTCGGTGTAACATATGAACTATGCGCCGGCATTTTAGACAAACCAGAGGCCAGCATTGCAGAAGTGGCAAAACAAGAGGTGTTAGAAGAATGTGGCTATGATGTTCCACTAGAAAACTTGGAACTTATTACAATTTGTAGGTTAGTGGCTGTACATTATTTAAAGTAGCAGTTTTCTTAATAGGTTTCAAATAAACACCAAAATAAGGATTCCTGTGACCTTTACGGAAAATATCAACTTTCCTTGTGTTGATCATTTATCAGTATTAAATTTGTTTTGGTCCCTTTGCATTGCATTCTTCGTCAAAGTTTTATGTTAAGATTTTCGAAAAATTTGACTCATTCAGTATTACACAACAGGTCTGGTGTTGGACATGCCGGTATGGAACAAACAATGTTCTACGCGCAAGTTAACGAGAAGATGAAGATATCGGAAGGTGGAGGTAACAAGGCTGAGGGAGAGATGATTGATGTGATAGAGATAGCCATCAAAGACAGTCTAGAGTTTGTCTTTGATACCAAGAAAGAGAAACCCATCAGCTGCATGTATGCTTTGTTATGGTATCACTCGGTTAAAGCGAAACAATTAACAAAGTCATGATACAAGTTGTTAAGGTTGATCACTTGATGCGCTATTAATTTAGACATCTGTTGTCATCTAAACATCTGATATTAGGTAATTATCACATATTACAAACTATTACATTTCCATAGATTAATAATATTGCGTAAGTAGCATAGAATATAACACCTTCATGTTTTATAACACACATAAATATGTAACTGCTCCGTCTCAGATAGTTTCAGTGCTCATCATGAGGAACCCCCAGATTATGTGGACTTTAAAGCTTGCTACTGCAGAGGGCTGTTTGGGCTTTCGGCTCATATAACTCAGGGTTTAGTATAATAAAAAACGAATGTTAACGAATGTTAACATCATAGCCCAAACCAAAGTCATAGTCACCACCATTTAAGACCCTTGTCAGAATGTTTTGCGGACACACAAACACACACACACCATTCACTTTTATTTATTTAGATGTCGGTCAATGTGTAACTTTTTTGTTTTCTTTTATAAACGTCTATTTAATACAAACACCTTTGTTTGTCATGGAGAAAGTTCTTGTTTTGCATGTAAATATGTTCGTAAGAGGAAGCACTTTAGCTAACGAATAAAAAATAGCAAAATGCTGGCAGTAGCAAGTCAATAACACCCAATGATGGCGTTTACATTTATTATAAAAAGACACCCGTTAGCATGTACAGTTCATCAATAAAATGTGCAAATTATTTTTTCCAAACCATAGCACTGATTATGCATAAGAATACAAATCCAGACTGTGCTAGGAGTCTCCTGTGATAAACATATGTACAGGTTTATCGGCATGCAGCATCTGGCCAGCTCTCTCCGTTCCAACGATGGCACTAAGTTTATGGACATCATATTTCGTATAGAGCACTTCACACGTGAAATTCTGGGTAGTTTTGTTTCTGTATTTTGGATCGATGGTCATGTTGACAATTTCGCTGTAGTAGTGTGGATATGTTGGAAGTTCGTAGAAGATTATGTGTCTGATGCCACGGATCCTGAACCTAAAACGACAGATCACACAACCAGAAGATTATTGGCTAAAAACATAACGAAGAGAAAGCTTTGTAATTCTAGCTCAATCTGCAGCATCTGACTATATGGTTACCTTCTGTAAAAGTGAACTCGTTCCGTAAACAGCAAGAAATGTGTACGTCCATGGTAGAAGAAACTACGAGCTCTTTTAATGCTGCTGTTTGTGGTGTATCTGAAAAGGTAATAGTTTTAAGTGAGGATATTAACAAGGTAAGATTCAAGCTATGATTGTGGATTAAACACGATAGTTGCAGTTGTTGTAGAATTTTAAACTGTTACACACAAACACACACCACATTTTAAACAATATGTAGCACTGTATGTGATATAAATTTTGATGAAATAAATTCGAGCATAAACATAATCCGCTTTAACATATTTTTGTAATTATAATCTGGTAAGTGGGTAAGATCTTTCAGATGATTACTCTAGCAATCAATTGTTTAATTATGGGAAATTGAAATAAAAGTGTAACTGTTAAATGTAGCTATGCCAAAGTAAGACCAGCATTAGAGATTTAAAAAATATATTCTAATGAATAAAATGGATCCTGAATTAATTACAGAGCTGTAAAACTGAATGATCAATTTGGTTTTCTGATGTCGACACCTTTCCAGTGCAAGTGCACCAATCTTTAGCCAGTAGCTTTTCTCTCCATACATGTACAATAAATAGCTCCGTGCAATGGATCTACAAGCAAAACTTACTACAATATGAAATACCAGAATCTTAATATCGAGCTAAAGTTTTTTTTAAAGTATGACACCGTACTAAACAACACGCACCATATGTTTAATTAACATTGTTTCTCACCTGTTTGGGCTACATGTGTTGAACATTAATAAATGGCTAAATTAACATTATCATCTTTTGTTTACAGACGTGCATGAAATGTTTAGGCCTAAAATATCATAACTTATAAGAGCTACCACACTGGAACATATTTTGTGATATTATTTTGTCATAATCATGATTTTAATATTGTGGTTATATATATATATATAGCCTACAGTTACAACATATTAATTTAGTTTAAATAACCATCAGGGAATTTACTTACTCGCACAATTTCTGAATTGCCAACTCTTCTTGCTTCATATAGTTCCTCAGCCTCACAAAATCATAATAAGAGGGAATAAACACCAGTGTATGCGACATCATCTTGTCTTTGTACTGGGGCAAGATCTAAATGTAAATACACAACGCTTTCAGTGATTCAGACAAACATTTTGTATGACACCTCAAAATATTAAACACGTTGCCTGTGTTTGTTCAAATTTATGACTACCCATACTTTTACAGATGAAGATTGACTAAACAGTAAATGGAATAATAGAGTCATCTTGAAATCTTATAGAATCTACGGAACCAAGCAGGTGTAATGATACTAGGTTACCTTAGATTTGAAGAATTCAAATCGGGCGTCTGGGACCTCTCTTACGCCACTCACTGATATCCTATGGAAAACCTAGTGTTAAAAAAACTTAATTAAAGAAATACATAAAGACTATTTGGCATGAATTTTTGTAATCAAGATTACTTAAAAATAACAAGTGCCTTAAAACAGTTAACGTGAAATAAAAGTTACTTACAAGAAGTATATACAACAGATAACCGACAAGAAGAACAAAAATAGAGCCGAGAACAAAATGGAACTCCCATTACAACTGGTCTAAATCATCCAGTGTGTTTCAGTTAAAAAAAGCATTCTCGTGAGTTTTTACAATATTTATAATTTAGTACTTGCAATTACATACATAATTTCACAACGAGACTGCTAATTCACTAAGAATACTAATACCAGCTGCAGTTCTTGTGCTGTGAACACAGTCATTTTGTAAACCAGTCATTTGGCACTTGGGTGTCAGTGAATGGTTATATTTACATGACATGTTTACGTTCATCATAATATGCTTGTGTAATTCAAGTGTATATTACATAAATGTTATTCAATGTAGCCAATTTGTTAGCAGCCGAGGATGATGATGATGATGAACGTTGTTTTACGGCCACTTTTGTGCACTCGGTAGGCTAAATGGGCCGAGCAACCTCCGAAGGTAATGAAGCGAAGACAATGATGAAACAACCTTCAGATATACCCACGCTGAGATTCGAACTCGGATGGTAGTGATCTGTGGTCCAACACGCTACCAACTAGACCACGGAGGCGCCCTGAAGTTAGCAGCTGAGGAGTAAATGGCTAAATATTCACAAACCTGGGGTATGGGAGCTATTATCTGACTGATGCTGCCACTACTGTACATCTTCATCAGTTGTAGCTTTCCTCCAAAATCTGAATCCTCAATTAAGAAAAAACTAACACCAGACCTATTCAGTACTTTCATACTTATATAAAACCATATCATGGGAAAGTTAAAAAAAAACACATATCTGACATCCACCCTGACTAGAAACCAATTGGTTTTGTAGGTAAAGGCATCTTGGCAAGGATACTTTGACAATGTTTATTGAAGATGGCATTTATTTCAGGCAATGTCACAGAGCTGAAGATCAGAGTCTGACGATAAAACTTTGACCTAAAACCAATGACATAATCAAATATAATACCATAATATAGTATTAAGATTCATCAACTCAATAACATAAAGCACAATGAATTGCATTACACTAAACACAGTTTTGTCGAAATCAATCTAATAACACAAATGATCGGTGCAGATAAATCAACAAGCTGCCTGCCAAATTAAAAGTAAAAACAATTACTTGGACCACAAATTTGTATGCATATATATATATCCATGAAGATGTCATCATTTACCAAGATGTCATCACTTACCAGCCATTCAGTGTCCACATCCTAACCCTTGAGAAATCAACTCCATGAGATTCTTTGGGTTGTAGGTGGAGATGAGACATCAGGTGCTAGGAAATTGTAAAAAAAAGTCACTTGTAATACATGGCACACAGTTCTAGAAGGAAATAACAGCCAGACAGGATGTTCTAACAAAAGGACAGTCAGGCTTCAAAGCTGTCATTATATTAAGTGGTAAAACCTCGTTCTGCTGTCTGACTATAGATGACACGATTCTTGAATACGGTTTTATACTATTTACTGTAAAGAAACAACAACAACAGTTTGATAAGTAAACAAAATAAGGAAACTGTCCAGCAGGCCTTGCTCGCAATGAACCAGACTATACCAGATTCATCTAAAGAATTAATAATTAATTATATACATCCTATATACTACACACCAGAATGTGATCCCAGTTCTGCATCAAAAAGATGTCCATCTGATCAAATATCAACACCTCAATGGATGAAAGAAAGTCAAAATCGCGATCTTTCTCACTGAAAGAAAACAAGATTTATACAGATGCACTGCAAAATAGTCTTACACTACTTGTGTAAAATATCCTTACTTCAACAAAAAATAAATCACAGTCAAGTAAAAAATTAGCCCAAAGTTATAATGCTCAAGTGCACAATTCAATATTTTAGTGGTACCATTGTTTAATCTGTGTTACTGATGTTTAGTAACTGGATTCGTCACTTACCCTTCAACACCAATAACAGTTCGAATCCCCAGAGGGGATGCAATAATAATGTCGGCTGAGTAGAAATTTGTGTACAATTTGAGGCTTTTCTTTGCAATGCCAAGACCAATCCTGAAGTGGTCATCAATGTTACCAACAAATGTTGCTTCATAATCCTCTGAAAAATTGCATTCACATTAATATTCAGTATAATTATTATCACAAAGTGATGACGCTTTTTGGTCCCTGCACCATTTACATACCTGTTTGATTACACAGCTTTAATATTTTCAAGGACAATATGGCAGTCCAATTTTAAATTCAAACTCACAGTTTTCATACAAAGGCAAAAGTATATTTCTACAGGGAGATTATGTGTACAAACTATAAATTTCCAGGGATTTTTAACATTCTATGAACTAAAACCAATAGAGTGGCTGAATAAACATTGACGATTTTCTGAAGCAAATTTCTACTAGTCTTCCATGGGTAATAATAAATTTCAAGGGTTTTCCAAGGTATTTTTAACCTAAACAAAGCTATATTTTCAAAGGGCTATCAAATCAACAATCCTTATGATACACTTCTAATCTTCCCTATAAATACAATAAATTTTTGGTTCGGAATACGAAAACAGATACATACATTATTATAACTCAAATTATATACATTTGCTGCCTTATTTGCATTTTTAGATAGACACGATTTCTTTTTTTCTTCAAAAACTGAAGTTAGAAAATGTCTGGAGCACACATCTAATTAAAAAATAGTAACAATGCCTACACACCGAGTTGAGCTGTTTAGCCTCAGTACTGGTCACACCTAGGGCATATGGCCAAGGGGCATCTGCCATTGGATAAATCTTCCACATACAGATGTGAACTAGATTGCAACACAGTGCTTTAACTACTACATACATCAGAATGCCCCATTGTACAAAAGTGAAATGATTTCAATTATCTCCACTTTATTTGTTTATTGAGCACTAACTATTAACAGCATATAACTTTACTTTAGGGATTGCTCTTAATATGAAAATTATATGGATCACCTGATGGACTGTGGAATACAGCCAACTTGTATGATGTTAATATTGAGAAGGAAAAAAAACCTGGTTCATGCTACTCTTTTTGTACATTATAAATATGAACAAAAACCAGTAATTATAATAAAAGCAATGTCTTCGTAAATTTCAAAGAGCATTCTGACCAGCTGATGCCATCCAAAGGTGATGTGTTAATATGAGGTATATGAAAGTCGATACATAATCTAACTTATTTTAGGAAATTACATTTCACAGTAACTTGTGTACAAACAATATATATATATATATATATATATATATATATGTGTTACAGTTAATCTGTATAATCAAGTAATATGTATATTAACTGAAATATTCAGGTAATCTGTATTAAATCTCAGTTAGCAAGACACACACACACACACACACACACACTGAGCAAAATACTTAATATTCAACCATCTTACAGAAACAACTCACCTGGTTTCAATCCCTTTCTTAGGTCTATTGGGTTACTGTATTCTGATTGAAATCGTTTTTTATTTGTAATGAAACTCTACAACACAGAACCAGAACACATTAGTACATTAAACATAACTCATCATTTGATTCACATCAGTGACTAGCACAAATCTTTATCAAATAGCTCCTATAATCAAATATGAAGAACAACATAATAATGTTTGGCACCTGATTCTCGGACATGAGTAAACGACTCATCATGTTTACTATTCTGAGAGCAGAATCTCGAAATGGCACAATGATCAACACCTTTGGTCTCGTTAAACCCTGATCACGGTATTCACTGGAAAAGAGATGATTATAATTGTTGCCCGCTGAAACTTTCATCATGAAACATGATGGGTGTGCAGTATTACAATCACCTGCGATTCTTTATGTTCATACAGTTTTAATATATTGGTAGATGCAACATTTTTCTACATAGTAAGAAACATTTTCTAACTGTAGAAGGATTTTGCTTCATATGTCATAAAACTGATCTTGGCTGCTGCCCTTTCTGTGAGGAAAATTCTAGATAATCCTAAAGTAAACACGTTAACATTGCTGCTAACATTTTAATTTATTATCTTGCACTTACTGCATCAGCGAGTCTTTTTTGGCTTTGATTTTCAGGTTATGGTTTATCACTCTATTCCGTGTTCTGGAGTAGAAAAAGGTATTGTAAACATTAAGCTAATTACACAAATACCAGTAGAGATGGTAAACAACACCACGAATATAACAAATGACAAAACATTGTTAAGTGACACACTTACTTGGCTACATGGTTTAGTGCATGCAGGCAGTACACAAGTCTCAATTCTTCACCATTATCAAAGTTTCTTTCAGGGAAATACAAGTCCTGTGTGGAGATCAATCCAAAAGTAAGTGGATGTTAGCATTGCTTTACGTAGGTGTGTCTGTGTTTGTATATGTTGCATGCATGCGCAAAGTACTTCTGTATAACAGAAATTATACAGCTTAATATCATAATGCAAGTCACAACATATATATTTAAGCTGAGCAGGTCTATTATAATAAAAGGTGGTCTCTACCCTACGTCTAGGAGTTAAATTTGGTTTCAATTCCAGAACAAGCGTACTAAAAATGAACAGTCCAATAGCTGTACCTGATTCTCTAAATAATAATATTATAGGTTGGTGATGATCGATGTTTTACAGCCACTTTTGTGCACATGTTAGGCTAAATGGGCAGAGCGACCTCCAAAGGTAATGAAGCGAAGTCAAAGATGAAACAACCTTCAGATATGCCAACACCAATATTTGAACATGGATGGTAGTGATCTGGGATCGAACATGCTACCATTAGACCACAAAGACGCCCCAATATTTATAGGTTTGGAAAACTTATGATATAAAACACGTTTCTTCATCTTGACTTCAAATAAAACTGATTATCAATCAATTCTTCATTTACAGACTAAAATTGTAGTGAAGTATTCAAGTCTTTCAACTACATTACTATCATTCTTTATGTTTCATAAATAATCAATTTGGCCTTCCTTTCCAATTCCAGTTATGCTAGCAAATGGTAATTCTAGGTTGATGGGAGAACTGAGCTTTAAACATGAACAAAATTACCTGATAACTGTTAAGCACATTAAACAATGACTGTTGGAAGCCTGTTAATTTGTCTGAAAAATCAAAGACAAACACCAGCTATCAAGATAAATGTTAAAACCAAGATAAATTTGATACAACTCGCACACCAAATTACTTTCTCCTAAAGAAACAAACCACCTAAACAGGTCTTCATAATACCTCTATCTTTAAGGACCGGGTGTACGTATTTCATGTTTGCTGACGGGACTTGATCAGCTAAAGACTTCTTTACCTAGAAAACAATGAAAAGTCAGACTTACGCTAAAAAGACGTGTGTGTGTGTGTGTGTGTGTGTGTGTGTGTGTGTACAAATATATAGAGACAGACGGACCTACATCACTTATCTATCATAATCATTACAACAGCCTTTGTAAAATAACCGTAAACTAACATATAATTTTACTAAGTCATTCTCTTTGGTGTTGATATCAATTGTTGGAGCATCTTTAAGTTTTGTTGAAAGGCATCTACCTAATCCAGGAACCTGAAAGATAAAATAAGTATATCATAAACAAGACTTTGTATGGGTATAAATAAGAAAATAAAGGCAGAGGTTTTCTTGCTATTTGAATGGTGACAGAACAAAACACAATCTGGTAAAAAAATAACACACACAATATCCATTTTCCTATTACCTCAGGCCACACAACTAGTTTCAACTGTAAGTTCCACTTCCAGACATGGGGTCAATTCCATTTTATTAATTCTAATCAATTCCAAATCAAATTTATCAATTCCAAATCAGTTTTTATGACTTTTTTTTTACCTACCACTTTTACAATGAGTAGGCACTCGGAGTATTTATATTCCAAGTATTGTTGTCACGGAAGAAATATTTCTGAATTAAAAAATTAAATGGTAAATTAATTTGTGAATTTATGTTTTGTAGGAAACTTCAGTTCCAATTCAAAATTTATCAATTCCAATTTTTTAAATAATCAATTCTAATTCCGGAATTGACCCCATATCTGTCCACTTCTAAGTTCTCTCTCTCTCTCTCTCTCTCTATATATATATATATATATATATATATATATAGAGAGAGAGAGAGAGAGAAAGACTAGTAGCTTAGTATTCAATGTCCATTTTCACTTGCCCAACAAAATTTAATATGATTAACTTAATTTTTTCGAGATAAGATTTTTAGTACTTTCACTGAAATGCTGCTGATTTTATGTTGATAAAACTAGACCATAAAATTCAAAGCTTAATTTCGTGAAGCAGAACTGAATAAAATAAAGCAAAATTACACATCTCTAATAATTACAAGTCTAGCTGTCCATAGCTTACACCTGTCTGAAGTTCAAATCAAACTAATAGGTGACACGGTTAATACTTGGAAAACACTAGAAACTGAAGAGTTACAAATGGATAATGTACAAATGATGATAAATACTTAAACGTCACTAGTAGATTACCCTTTACATAGAAATTATGATCAGTGTACTGCACTAAATAACCCACGTCTGTAAATCAATATAAATTATTGCTTTACTAATGTAATAAGGAAAAGAACATGCTGCATTTGCCTTGGACTGACATCTCATATCATGCATGTACTTCTGTGTATACGAAGCATACTTCGGTACATGTAGTGTATTTCTCATGAAGATGCTCCTTATTGGAATTGGAAAGAACACCACAGTGTTTTAATGTTTACCTCAATCTCTACTCTCTGCCATGCCTCCGGCTTGGATACAGAATCGACCAGAGTTTCATCTAATTCCATCTCAAAGCGTTTTTTGAATGGGTCTAAAAGGATATAAGTAAAAATATATGTTGGCTTGTAGGTGACACATGGAAACCAATCACACCTAAAGCACCCATATCATATTAAAATATAATTACTGAATGTACATACCTACTCGTGTGCAATATGTCAACCTGCAACCCACCAATATTAAGCCACATTGGTGTTCATTTCGTATTAATGATTGTGAACTAAGGATTTATTAGGCTAATTTATATATACCATAAAACCATGGCATCATAATCCGCTTAAACAACTCCTCCTAAGTTTGCATACCAGAAATGACTGTCAATTAAAAGGGCATATAATCTAGACACAAAGACATCACAGTTTCAGACACAGTTCAAAAGTGGAAGAAACCTTCAGAAAAAAGAATAGAGCAAGATAAACAGTTTTATGTGCAGACCTGACTCATTTTGAATGGATCCCACTTGTTCTTCTTCAATATCCTCTACGAATCCTCCCTCTCTGTAATCCTCTGCTGGTAGTTCATCATCGCCGTCATCATTATTATCGGAGGCATCCTCCTCCTCCTCGGTGTTTTCAGCGTCAACAACAGTGTCCTTCTCATCGTTTTCATCACTGTCACTTTGCTCATCATCAGATGAGGAGTCACTACACCCAACAACATCATCAACTTTTGTGGTCTCATCAACTTCAGAATCTAATTGAAGATAATTTAATCAATGTTCTTGATTTCAGAAATTCAGTGAACAAGACCCGGTTCACCCACATGCAGTGGAAGAAACTGGAGAAGAAAAGTTCCCTAGAATGAGGATATTTGAAGGAATGAGTAAGTGATTTATCCAGTTTCTGCATTGGTCGCACCTGGGATATATGGCCAAGTGGTGACAACCTAGGGATTCAATATGAACCCATACCTGGAGTTTGCTTTAATCCCTGTACTATAAAAGTACTATAAAATAGATTTGCATTTGAGAAATGCATTTGAGCAGATTTTAAAACATGAAAATAAATATGACAAGGAAAATAAACTTCTAACACATGCACTAATAAAAGATGTTCTTTACTAGCAGCAATATAAATATAAAAATTCTCTGCATGCAGATTTATGCAAATCTCCAAAAATAGTCTCTAAAATCAGACAAATATTTGGAAATTGAAAAACTGACAGAAAATTGTTGCTATAATTCTTCTGATAGTGGACCAGCACACCATAAGATGATGATTAATTTGAAAGAGAAGCACAAAGCTAAGTTAAGAAAATCAACTAACCTTCATCTAACTCATCTGCTGACTTTCCACTAAATGTGGACAAAAGCTTATCATATGCGGATGGTTCATTTTCACTCTCCGAACTGCTACTTTCAAATACTTCTTCATTAACCTACGAAATAAGTAGCTCTTCATAATTTGTTGAAATATAATTTTTTGTAATGTAAATAAACACCATTGAAAATTTTAGTGTTATGATATCACTCACACATTGGGTTTTAGTCAAGAGAACTATTCATAAATATATTCCGAATAAATTGAAAAGGAACAGACGGGTGAGGGATTTTAATGCAAACAGTATTTTGGCCATACTAGATCTATTTTCTACAAATCAGCTAGAATTTGTTTCAATTGTGATGAGAAATATAATCCAGGGTTGGCAGGTTTAACCCGCCCACTATGCTAAACCTGGGTTGGACTAAACTCCCATTTTGGGCTAAACTGGGTTAAACTAATATTTAGGCAAAACGCACCACTAATTTATTCAACAAAACCAACTAAATGCAAATTAAACATTTATTGTCTATATTGAGCACACAAATAACAATATACTACACAACACAATAACAAAAGTGTTCAGATATTCACCAGTCTAATTCAGCACCAGCATAATATCTCAAATATTAGATTATGTTGATTGGTGCAAATTGTCAGCATCTTAACAACATCTTTAAAATGAATACCAAACAACTACTGTTCATGCGCATAAAATGTATGAATTTGTGAGTCAATATACTGTATTCTGAGAAAACCCCAGTTTAGCCTGGGTTAAATTAGTAAAACCTGGGCTAAACCAGTTTAACCCGGGTTAAACTCAAACTCTGATATAATCCCAAAATACCATTTAAGATGCATAATATTTACAACTTCTCCCAGGCATACTTACAGATCTTGAATCAGGAAAGAAGAAAATGTCAAAAGTTATCTTTCACAATTCAATAAGTTGAATACCCAGATTAATTTCTAGCTAAAACCTATTTCATTGTTGAGTATATGTATTACTATCAATGCCAGATCAGTTTTATTTACAAGTAATTTACATTATTACAACATAGATAACAACAACAAAACAAGACACTTAACACGATACCTTATTGGGATGTTCGTTAACATCTTCAACTTTACGTAATCTGCTAGAACTTTCAACTCTGAAACAAAACAACCATTTTTTGAACTATTACTCCCAATAAAGCTGAAAACAAAAGAGATAATGGGCAAGTAAGGCTTTTTGACATGCAGGAGAGTACATCAGGCTAACAATTGGATGAATGTTCTTTAATGACACATCGGGACAATTTAGGCCATTCAGTGTCCTACAGCAGGCTAAGAAGAACCCCCAAACACAGATAGAAACTAAAAGAATTATTAGGCTAAAGAAACAACCGACACCTAGACAACAAAAATATTTACGCAGAATGGAATAGTTTATGGTTATTTCTGCTAATGATTGGTAATATTTTGTCTGCTATAACTATCTGTAAGTTATGTTTGTGGATCTACACATATTTCAGCTGCAATTATAATATTGACAAGCAACCAAGGAGAGTCACCACAATGTATGTCAAGCTGGGAAATCCATTCTATTTTCAACTGTAAGTTGGCTTATAATTGTTGTAGCTATATTTCATGCCTTATTCTTAATAAGTACTGCAATAATAAGTTTTTATAGTATTAGCTTTCGAACCTGAGATTTCACACCCAGGAAGAGGGTACTATTTGGTGACATTAACATATAAAATAAATTGTAGATGTAAAAACAGCTATATAATTCCAATTTTAAATGGGCATAAAATGTCCTCTGATGTATCAATATATATATATATATATATGAATATGTATGGTCACATCATAAATTGACATTGCAAATAATCAGACATACATTCTCATAGTATATATTTATTATTCAATCTGATGAAATATCTTGTGTTATTAATGATATAGATCTTGATGCTCTTGTCATTACAGAGACTCGACCAACCAGTAATGTTTCAGACCATAAAATTGTTGGTGATGTGACTCCAGCAAGATATGCATTCCATCACGCAGCTCTGATCCACAGAAATGTGGGGTGTTCTGCATTCTCGTTCACGATTCTTTGAAATGTAAAACTCATTTGCGCTTTGAGGCTAACTCTTTTGAAAATAATCAAATGACTTTTATACCTATTACACCGAACTAATAATTATCATCTGTAAATTGCAGATTTCTTCAAGAAATATTTGGAATTTGTTGCCTTTCTTACTGCCAACAGTGGTCATCTGTTTCTCTCAAGTCTTTTCAATATACTTGGGATTGCCAGAGGAATGCAGATGCCAAACCACTGGCTGACATTCTATGATCTGTTAGTCTCAAGAAAGAACACACAAACATGGTCACAATGTAACCATGTTTGTGTGGAGATGATATGGATCTAAGATGTGACTCATCTCTTATCATCTCCCGTGATATGGTTCATCTTTCACTTTGCCTCATTACCATTGCAGGTTGCTCAGCCCATTTAGCCTACCAAAAGTGGCTGTAAAACATCAATGATCCAGAAGAAGAAACATACAGTCTACACTGGCTACAAGTCATTAATAATAGAAACAACAAGCACTGAATGATCATTAATGTATTTTAATAATATAACTATTTTTTTAAACAGCATCAATCATTTCTAGTTGGACATAAAATATACAGCATTTGCCCAACAGAAAATGGGATTTACAACTATTTCGCTAGTGGCAAGATCACCAGCCAGGGCAAGATCAACTCCACATAATGTATGTGATGAATCATTGAATATAGGAACTGGGCTATTTGCCCTCGTTTTCATTCACCCGTTAGTTTCCCCCTCGATTTACTTAATTATTCTTAATTTAATAGAATTAGAAAATAGTTAAAATACAATTTATTACCAAATAAAAAACACTCATAGATAGAGAAGACCAACAAAATATATACTGGTATAAAGCAGGAGTTTAAACCCATGTGGATGGTTTGTAGATCTTGCTGACCTCATGGGGTAGCTGCTTTCCATCCAATTTGTTCACACCATAATCATCCCACAATGCAAAGATCTTAGTCTGCTAATTTTTATATTTTATTCCTTCGTTGGCAATCAACTGCGCTTGCACATCCACTAAGCTGGCCTTGCAAGTTAACTAGCTGGTATAATTGTAATATATAACACAACAAGGGTGAATAGTCCCTTTTATTAGGGGTGAATAACAATAAAGGGCAAATATTCTTTTTATATCAAGGGCGAATAGTTCATAACAGTGGTTGAACAACTCTGCCTGGGGGTCCGAGTTGTTCAAGACATCTCAGCAATAGAAAAAAAAAATATATATATATATTAATTTCTTAATATTTGTGTGTGTATTATATATATATAAATAAACAGAGCCTGGTGATTGTTTACTTGCAGTGTAAGACTGAGACGGAATAAGTGCATGTGGTTGTGTGAAATGTAGTGATTATTAAATCATTTCAATATACCCAAATCTAATATGCAGTAGCAAATTACCGGTGCTTGGACAGATGGATGGGTGTTGTTTAATGATACATCCGGAGCTTGGACAGCTCAGCCTAAGTGACAACTCAGCCCTCAGAAAAAGATATGTAAATTAATTTATTAATGTGTGTATATTATATAGATATATATATATATAAACAGCTTGGTGGTTGTTTACTTCTAGTGCAAGACTGATATGGAATAAGTGCATGTAGCTGTGTGAAATGTAGTGGTAATGAATCCAAACCAAGAGGTGATAACTTTTACATTTGTAAAAAAAAAATTAAAATGTGATGTGTCTATTTATCTTCATTATTCAGAAACTAAATATTATTTAGTTTGCAACACAAAGAGTAACCAAAAAATTTATTTGATGCCGTTAATACAACATGACAGGAAATAAAAATGCATTTAGCAAACAAACACACAGTTACATTTCTCAGAATACACACACTTCTAATTGTCTGAAAATTAGTATTGCAGCACCGTATTATATTGAATACGCTTTTTATAAATGTCACCAACAATTAGCTATCAATCAATTGATATTTACTCTTTCAATCATGCCAGTGGTTGGCCTACATTTGATGCTAACTCCACCCAACTGATTTGTTGTTGTGCATTATTACAACACGTATCATTTATTACTATCTTGTCAGCTGTCTCTTGCACCAAGCTGTCTAGCATTCCAAATCACCAGGTTAAATTGTAGCTAAATATATGTACATAACCCAAGCTCGCTCTTAATATGGGATATGGCATATGGGCCAATTAACTATCAATCAATTGATATTTGTTCTTCCAATCATGCCAGTGATTTGCCTGGTGCTAGCTCCGTTTAACTGATGTTGCGGATTACTACAACACACCGTTGGCGTTGCCATATCATTTATCATTAAACTTTTTCAGGGGCCGAGTTGTCACTTGGGCCGAGCTGTCTATCAGCCGTTAATAACCCATTCAATCAGATTCACGCCATTGAATGTCATCTGTGACTAACTATGTCAGAGAGAGTGTGTGTGTGTATATGACTCACTCACAGTCACACTGTGACTGTCACTGTGCAGTGAGTGGGTATTTTATACTGCACAAATAACATTGTTATGATAATAGCTGTCACACCTTTCATCAGCGGGATGGATTTCTCCGAACTGCTTCAAGTGTGACTTCTGCTTCTTCGTCAAACCGTGAACATCTCCACGGAGCTTTCGTTTCTTGCCAAACCCACGTTTCTTATTTCCCCAAACCATGTTGCTCTGTTTATTTCCGGTTAAACATAATGTTAATACTTTATGCCAACCTAATAAAATAGCAGGCAATTCGGCTCTTGGTGATTTCGTCCGACCGAAAAGGGGTGGTTCGGATTTACATCTGGCGAATAACAAGAATTGAGCTCATACCAAAGACTATATATATATATATATATATATATATATATATATATATATATATATATATATATTTAAAATTTATATTCTGTTATTAAATCTGGGACCACACACTATATATATATATATATATATATATATATATATATATTATATATATATTGATTAATATCTCAAAAAATATATATATATATATATATATATATATATATATATATATATATATATATATATATATATATATATAAAATTATACTGTTATGATGTATGATTCCAGAACAACTATATTACGAATATATATATATATATATCTGTTATTATATACCACACACTATATATATATATATATATATATTAATATATGACTTTTTCTGAATGCACCAATCGCAATGCCTATAACTTAAGTATAATTAAATGTTTCAACTAGCTTCCACCATTTAATATCCTCATCCTGTGACGGCCTAATTTATTGGAGAATGCTTCTCGAAAAACATAGGCTATATATATATAGTCTATATATCAGTCATAATTAATTGATGCACCAATTTGCTATTAACAGTCTTCAACGTCGCTGACAATGTCGCAGTCACTTTCTTATGATATATGTGTATATGTGTGTGTGTGTGATAGTTTATTCCTACCTTGATGGGTATACCGAATGTACGGAATATAGAGGCTTTTGTGTGCTAGTAATACCGGCCTTATTGAGTCTATATATTAAATGTGTTGAGTGTCGGACTGTCCACCACGTAAGCTGGAATCGAGTTAACACACACACACACACATATATATATATATATATATATATATATATAGACACATCGAATATGCGACCAAGCTTATATAATGCATCTCATATGATGAACTCCTATAAAGTATATAATATATCACTATAAATCTTTGACTGTCGCTAGAGATCGAAAAGGGGACATATATGTTAGAAGTGTTAAGATTGTAAATGCATAGACAGAGTAAATCACAGTTTATTCTTCAACCCTATAGCTATATACCTAATACCGATCGAGTTGACACAGCACTATAATAGTCATGACCTAAAGTTTGTGACGAAGCACGCACAAACTTATATAAGCATTCGCCATGCAGTCAAATCAAAGATCTAGTACATATAATGAATGACTGGAATTCACTCGACCCCTTCGAAGTAATATATATATATATATATATATATATATATATATATATATATATATATATAGCACATCTATAAATATTTTTAGTTAAAACTAGATCAGTTTTAGCAACAACAACAAAACGCAATAAACTACCGTATGAATGCCAAGATAACATTATAAAGCCCATAAGTTATCATTTGTCAGTAGGCATAGCGCACCTCGATCTAAAGTAAATTGTTATTCTATATCAAGAGGGAAAATATATCATAGCCGGATCATTATATAATTATTATATTCAGTAGAACTATAAATTATCTTATTTATATACTAATATATGGTGATGATGATGATGACTGATGTTTTACGGCCATTTTTGTGCACACGGTAGGCTAAATGGGCAGAGTGACCTCCAAGGGTAGTGAAGCGAAGTCAAGGATGAAATATATTCTTCAGAGTCGACCAGGAGATCGAAGTGGCTCTAGAAAAATGGCACCCCGAAAAAAATAGCAAAGTGAGAAAATGGAAATAATGGCACCATTTTTTTTTGGGGGGGGGCATATTTAACTGGATTAAAAATATTATTTGTGTTTTTTTCTGTTTATTTCAGTGAAAAAAGTGCATGTACATGTGTATTATCAACTTTATTATTACTTCACACACTAAAAAATCTAAAGCATTCAGCGGAGTGGTGTTCACTTGTGCAGAATCAGCTTTAAGCCAGTGAAGTAACTTCCACACTCAAAGATGGGAAACCCTACATAAGTGTTCCATAGGACAATTCCAGGCCTCCCACAGATTGTTTGTGCACTGTTCGCCATCAAGTGTTACTTGGTGCACATTCCACAAGGCAGGTGCGAACAATGGAGGACTACGTCAAAGGACGACGACGTCTTGTCCATCGTCAGCCTGTCGACGGACTCTTCTTTATGTACCGCTGCAGTATGTGGAATCAAAGTAATCCAGAAGAAACTCAAGACCAACTGGTGTGTTTTCCTGCAAGAACTCGAAGCCAGCAGGAAGGTCATCTACCAGAAGCGATGCTGATGAGTTTATCGCACCACAAAACAGTTTGACAGCATCAGAGTATTTGTACTAATTGACCAGACCCAGATCGTGCACCTTGCGCCAAGTAGACTGGGTGAGGTGATAGAAGCAACCTTGCACGGCTATGTGGTCACCAAATACAGCTTTTAAAGCTCACATCATAGCACTTTCAAAATGTATCACCACAGTCAGAGGATCAGGTTCTTGCTGGAGCTCTCAACACTTGTCGACGATGGCACGTAGCAGGTTCTCGTAGGTATATTGTGACTTGCGTTGCAGCAGGGCGTAGATTGCGGAGACAGCAGTGTTGCCAAGAGGGCAGCGTATTATGTAGAGTTGACAGAAACCATGAGGAGCAACAGCATGATTGCCGTCCATGTACCTACCATGTATTAGCTGTTGGCAGGTGTTTTAAGGCATCACTGGCACAGAAAACGATGATCCAAGAGTCAGTGTCAGGCACGTTGTCAAAGATGAGAAACTGTTGCGGGTTGGGCCCTGAAGTTTGAGCCCATTCACCATCGATAATTAGATCTTGAAGGGATTCTGGTTCTGAAGGAGTGCGGCCAAGTCTCTGGTTACGGAGAGTCCGCTTAACGGACTTTTCTCTGCCGATGTGGACCCTAGCAGAAACGTCTACTTCACTGCTGACTTGAGACACAATCTGGCTGGGTTTGTCGAAACTCTGCTTTGCTTGCTGTTTCATCCGAGATCGTCACTTGGTGGCTATCACTTTGCTTTCACATGGATCATGGTTGTGACTAGTCACTAACTTGGGGTCATCAAGATCAAGAGTCGTAGTCAGAATTGCTTTGCAGTCAGTAGTACGCTGGACACATCTCCATCTAATGTTGCCAGGCTTCGTTATCTGCTTGGTGTAGATGAAACCACCTAGAATTAAGTATCTTCTGACCACCTTTGTTGCTAGTAATAACCTCCATCTTTGACTAGCTGTCACAGGAATCACTGAACTCATTGTTGTGTTTTTCGGGGAGAATCCCCAGGCTGTCGCTTATTCAGGACAGCCTCAATGTTGGACGTGGTCAACCACCCACGATCTTGTGAACCAAGAAATTAATCTCTGTAAACTTTCGACCTCTTGCTGGGTTCGAACCTGTGACCGTTGGTACCAAGTGCCGGGTACTTAACTGCTAGGCCACCGGAGTTCACTACTGAATTCATTCTATCAGTTTGCATTATTTATAATAAAGTTTTTATGTGTTTGAATTACTTGTTTTATGGAGAGCATTTTAAATGATGGTGTTATGTAAAGATGGAATCCAATTATCTGTTGATCTATGCTACAACGGGAAGCCACATCTTCAGAGGGGTTCATAGAATTACCAAATTACATGTAACTGTAAACGATCGTTATTTATACATATACATTTAGCTTTGGAGTGGTGTGAATATGTTAAGTTAGATCATTTATATCTGAATTTTGATATAATTTAAAATTTCATAGCAAAATATTATTGAATATGTTAAATCTTGAATGATCTCAATTTTCTGCTTGGTTATTCGCGTGAACCAAATCCACTGCATGTAATACACATTAAATTTGAACCATATACTGCATGTATAATTTAGTTAATTGTACTAGTTAATTAGTGATAATAATTATACGATTTCCTTCCTTACAGCTGCTGTCCTGAAATGCTTCCAAGACGGACCGAGCAGCAAGTGCTTGGTGCAACTAGCCGATACCTTCGTTATGCACCTGACAAATGTGGAGGCGGTGGGCGAAAAAAAGATGAATTAGTTCCATCCCCGACCTTCTTAGGGAAATATTTTATTATTTGTGTGGTGTTATTTAGAGTAGTTGGATTGCCATGTAGATAATTTTATATTTCTTATTCAGACTTCTCTCTGATATACTTGTATGTTGTCAATTGAATAAATATGTTTTTTACCAAACATGCTGTTATCCAATTTTGCAAATATTACGTTGATCCAACATTGAAATCCTAACATTGATCCGATGTTGAAAATATTACGTTGATCCTATTTTCAAATCCAACCATTTTCATAACGTTGATCCAACGTCAAAGGACAACGTTGATCCAACGTCTAGTGCTTGCTGGGGAGCAGTAATGGAAGCTACATTTTAAAGGTCTACAGGTAATTTCTTGTAATCACTCAAGCACTAATTAGAGAAGCTACAATATTTAGAGAAGCTACAATAACTAGGGAATTAAGTTACATTTTTAGAAATACATGTATACAAAAAAGCTATAATTACCCTATATACCCAAATTACAGTTTGCTTTACCTCAAACAATATTAAAATTAACGTTAGAAAGAAAATAAAAAAAGAAACATGTATAAGACATGTTACTAAAAATCATGAGAAAAATACAAAACGGTGCCATTTTTCCCTACATCCCGTCCGCCTACAATCTGTCTGGTTTCCATTTAGGAAGAAGCAACATTGGTGTACATGCAGACGAATCCGAGGGAATATGATAGAAGCGATAGTGTATAAGATGTTGAACGGAAGATATGACCAGGATACAGAAATGCAGCTGCCAGTAAACGACAACAATACAAGAGGACACCAGATGAAATTAGGTTATAAGGAACAAAATAAAACCAAAATAAGATAATCTCAGTTTAGGTTGTGTGTGGCTGATACAAGCCCCAAGTATTAATTCCTAATTGAGCGTAGACTATAGATAAATTATCGGCTGATCAACCAATCGTGATAAACTTAGTAGAATATCAAAAGACGGGGATCTGGACATTAGAGGTCATGTAGACACGCGGTCAGAAACTCGGTAAGATTACATAAGATTGTATGCTGACCCAAATAATTTGACCTAACCTAATTTTGAGGTCTGGCTGACCAATAGAATTCGCTTCAAGGTTTTTGTAGATGAGCCTCGCTTTCATTCTTTGCCGTCGCCATTTCTTTGTTGCGAGCCGCTTGGTGACGTTAAGTACATATTTTTGTAGGTATTTAGTCAGTAATTTGCAGGTAAATATTTGGAAGTTATGTATTATTATTAGTAATAATTAAATGTTGTCCGACTAGTTGTGAATTATTGGCGTTTCCGAATGGATAAATAGATCTAGAGTCTAGTCAGTAGACTAGATCTAGTCGTCTACGACTACGAACTTTTACAGTTTTACTTTTGTCCTATTTTTCGTGTAGAGTCTAAACTATATATTGAGCTTCAAAGGTGTGCCTATGAATATTGTAATGTTTCATGACTAACCTTCCGATTCGGTAATAAGTGACACGAGGTCCTGTGGCTAAGCGCCGAGAACCGGTTAAGCACCTTCGTCTTCAACCTTGTAATTAGATCTAGTCTAGAATACTAGATGTAGAGTCTACAGTATTCTGAGTATAGTAGACCTTCTTTCTGGGATAGATTTTCCCTAACCGCCAAGGATCACAAGTTCGATCCCGTCAAAAGGTGGAATCTTTCCAGGGATTAATTTCTCCGGTCACAACATCGTGGGTAGTTGACCACGTTAAATATCGCTTCCGTCTCCACCTGAAGTCAGTGAAGATCCTCTGAGCCGGGGCTGAGGACGTAAAGTCGTAATACACTTTGTGAGAGACCACCTTTCCAGTATTGTGGCTCCATCTTTCCAACACCACAGTTGAAATATGTTATTGCACTTTTGTGTAATATCCCTATTTGATGAAAATGAAAGATATCACTTAGTCAATGATGTAATCTTAAAATAATTGAGACTGAAACTCTGAATCATAAAAACTTTACAATTAATATTTTATATAGATCTAGTCTAGATATATCTTGATGAAAATTTTTTTGTTGTATCCACCAAAAGTATGAAAATATAAGGCAACATATAGGAAAACCTAATATACCATAATTGGATTTGTTTTCAATTTTATTAATATTATATTAGAGGTCTATATCTAGTTCTTCGAAATTATGAACATATGATGCACAATATACAGCCTTTTCAGTAGGGAATAGAGTAGATGTCCCCATACAGAAAGTAGGCAGCAGCTCACCTGTCATGCCCTGTAAAAACACTGTGACGCCATTGTCTTAGCGTTGCTTGATGGAGGTATGGATGCAGATAGGGGAGGTAGGGAAGGTCTGGTCATGGGGTAGTGGTAGTCACTGTAACAAGATAGAGGCCCTTCTCCATTGGAAGAGGTGGTTAGGGGCTCTTCCTTGAAAAATGTATCCCTTTTTGCCAATAAAGTAGGTGACAATAGACTAAAATAGATGATGTGCATCGGATGTCGGCTGCTATTCAAAAGGCTAATATAGGAAAACCTGATACACCATAATCAGGGTTTTTTATCAGTTGAAAAGGATCACTTATTTTATGTTTAATTTAAGCAATATGGTTTTTCCACCTAAATTATATTATTTATGCCAGATAATGAATTGATATACCACTTTTACCAGGCATATTAACATTATAACTTGAACAGTGCTTTATAAATTTATCAGCTTGCCTAGTCATTGTAATGTTTATGATTAACTCTTTCAAACATCCCCCTTGTGCTGCATTTAATCATCCCCTTATTTGATATGTATCTGTGTATTACCTACTTGTCGAAAACATGTTGCATGCTTCAACACATGCGTACAGCTGCGACAGATGCGACTCCGATCCGTTTTCTCTCTCCGTCATGGCACATTGAACAGTAAAGGTGAGCGTTTTATCGATAGATTTCTTCGTCATTTTCACATTTCATTATTTCAAAAGAACTTTGTATGCTAAAACGCAATATTTAACACTGACAGTGACAGGAACTAATAAACAAGGATTATTTGCGAGATGTTGATGCATGATTTGAAGTTGTGCTCGTCCAATTAAAAAATTGTGAAGAATAATATGGATTTGTGTATCTCCCACTTCCAGTAGTAAAGTTGAAGAATATTCCATTTGTAAATATTTTTTTAAATTATCACCTGAAGTTAAATTTATTGATGTTTTTAGTTAATAATACTTATTAATAGTCCAGTTCATTCGATGTGAAGCTATATAATTAGTATGGATACAGATTTCTTTGAATCAGCACATTCTAGGACACTGAATGGCTTAAATTGCCCCGATTTGTCATTAACCAACATTCATCCATCTATCCTTTGAATCAACACATCTATCAGTCATCTTTCATTAGATTTTCACTTATTCAAAATTACTTTAAATGGTTCCTTGGCTTAAAGCCTGCATGTAGTGCAGCAGGTAAAAGAAATACAGTTATTGTGTAATTTCTTAACCCGACACAGAATTTCTGATGATTATGTTAAATTGTTTTCAATAAGGTAGAAGTTTTCTAATAAGATTATTTTTGTACATTTTTTTATTTTCAGGAGTGTCTTGATAACTTTTTTTTACTGAACGGCACCAGTCACAGTATGACTAGTGCTGTTTTTGAACGCCTGGGCCACAGCAATGTTGATGAAGTGCCAATGGTAAGATCACAGTTACGTTTTGACATTATGCTAAGGTATTTATGGGGGAGGAAAATGTCCATATATACATTTGAATTGAAATGCAGTTTAGTTAGACTTACTATATTTAATATTTGATGAACATATAGGGACACTGATTTTCCATTTGAGAAAAGGTAAATTCTCTTTCAATTCCATTTAAAATAAGGCACATTCTGTTTTAGCAAATTTCCTTTTAAAACGTCTTCCATTTTCAAGAAGGGTAAACCTATTTTCAACCACTCTTATTTAAGAAAAGGAGTTTTTTTCTTATAATTTAACGTGAGAGAATATTTGTTTATCCATGTTACAAAATACTGTTTTAATAATAAAATAAAGTGAAGCTAATTTCTGTAGTTGGGTCTTTCAGGGGTTGAGTTTAGAGCAGTTATCGAAATTCTTAATGAAAAAGGGAAATTGATTAAATAGTTTTCTGTTGAGGTTTAGAGATTGATATTTGTGACTTTATCTGTTTTAAAGTGCCTCCTTGCCATACTTCACAAATCTTTTAAGGCAGTAAAGAGAAAGTTAGATTGTACCTTGACTATGAGATTGCTTAACCGCTGTTCTAGGTGTGCCACTGAGCTCAATACTCTTCCAGGATATTGGTACTACAGAAGTTTATTATTGTTGTTGTTATTAAAAAATAAGAGATATTATGTGAGAATAATAATGAGCAAAAATTATGACACAGAAAGTTAAAGTCAGATTAACCACAAGGGAGTAGCATTTAGAACTTGCTGTATTTAGTCTTAACTGATAACAAATACATTTTGATAAACATCAGTGGATTGGAGAACCATTCAATGGAATTGTTGTGACAGATGACTCTTAGCATTGTGCGAGGACAGTGAATATTAATCTAGAGAGTATTAAATTAAATAAATACCAGACATGGGGTCAATTCCATTTGGTCAATTCCATATCAAATTTATCAATTTCAGTTCCAAATGTTTCAATTCTATTTTTTACCTACTCATTTTTAACCTACTACTTTTGACCACAAGTAGGAATACCTACTCCAAGTAGTTTATATTCCAAGTTGAATTGTCGTGGAAGAATTATTTTTGAGTTAAAAAATTCTGGAATTGAAATTGCCCATCAATTCTTATTCTGGAATTGAATTGACCACATGTCTGGTAAATACACATATGACATGGCTTATCTGATTTTCTGTATACAATTTAAGACAAACCAATCGGCATAGTATAAAACTATGTAGGGTACAGTATTTCCTAGTGTGGACTCTACTTGTATTAGCTGGGATTTAGCCTGAGCCTCTAAGTCACAGTTAAGTTCAGGTTTATGGTTAAGATTAACACCAGCAAAACTGGCATGTTTACTACAGTTTAAGAGTAATCTACAGTCATGCCTTAAACTGTCTAGCTTTGGAAATGCTGGGCTGTGTTTGGAGAGGTCATACCCCCACCCTTGAGCAGTAGTTTTGTCAAATCTTGTGTTCTGATAATGGAGAACACATGCGGTTTGCTCTTGAGCAGGTTCTGTTCAAAAATATAAATTCTGTTTCGAAGTGCAGATTCTATGATATTTGCAAAAACTGTGGAAAATTGGTGTCCCTATGTATGTTTTTACACACATGCATGTGTGCATCTGTACACACACAAACTGAGGGTGGGTGTGCATTAGGCCAGGTAAGCAGATGTTTATATATAATTTGTGACATTCAGCACTGTAAGTTCTACATCACTAACAAAGTGATACGCTTCCGGTAAACATATTAAATGGTCTGTGTTCATTCGTTGCAGAGCGTTAGAAGAATCCGTCAAGCGGCGATCATGTTAGGGTAAAATCCCTACACGAACTCGTTTGCGAGCGACAGCAAAGATTGCCGTGCCGGCGTGCTATATAACCTAGAGGGGCAGAAAGCTCCTTGGTGCTGAGACAATGCGGAAAATATGCAGAATATGTATTATATGTGCACAGCGTGAATAGTGTTCAGGGCTCACTGGATTATCGGAACGATCGTTGAAGCGTAGCATTGTCTAGTGCTGTGGTCACAGAGAGCACTGTGTGATAGTACTTAAACCTATTTTATGAATACAGCTTGCGGCGGTTCAGTCCAAACTGCAACACACAAAAAACCTGTATACATATAGGAATATTATGTAGTCAGAAGTTAAGGAATCGTAGCATCATCCGTGCGTCGTACTGATTTGTTCAAATTCATCAACAAACCAGTGAGAGTGGTCCCTTGGCATGAGGCGTTACTTCTCTCCATATGCATATAGCCTTTAATAAAAACCATACAACTCCTTAGTTAGTCGTTGCTTTGCTGCTTAACAGTACTGGGTGTCGTCATCCTGCGTAGTGTGATTGTACAGTTTGCGCTATTTGTGTTCCCAATATACCGCGTTTCCTATCCAGCACTAAAAATCTTGAGGTGGAACCTCCATAAGTATGCGTTGTACTTGTATCGTTGCACCTAATAGTGAGTGGTGGCACGAGCCACTGCGGAACCAGTTTATTAACTAAGGAGTCGGATTTTTAAAACATGGTGCTAATCCATGAAAACCGCAAAAACTTTTATGTCTCTTCTATTTCAGGATAAACTATGCCATCAAAGATATTTGTTGGAAACATTGCATCAGGTTCAAAGGATGCGGAACTGCAGGCTCTTTTTGAGGCATTTGGCGAAGTGACCGAATGTGATATTGTCAGTAATTATGCATTTGTTGTAAGTTTGTTGCTAATTTCTCTCATAAAGCATAGCTTTGCCATAACATTCTTAATCTTATGAATAAATGACAAAAGAATGACCATTTGCCTGTTCTCTGATTCTTTAGAAAGAAACATTAAACCAATTATCATTTTCGTTACATTTGGGAATGTTCCGAGCAGTTGGTCGTAATATTGGTATATGGGAAAATGTGCCCTTATTCCAGCACACAATTAATTAACCAGCTACATTATGATGTGTGTTTGAGTGATTTACAGGTTGCCTTGTGTTCTTGTATGAAATAATTAAGCAAATGTTTGTGTTGAAATCTGTGCATCAGTTAAACTCCATGTTCTTAATAGAAGGCTTTTGTGTTCATGTATTCAGCACATGACAAATGAACCCGAGGCCAAGGCGGCAATTGCAGCTCTGCATCAGAGTACTTTCAATGGGGTTCAAATCAGATGTGAGGTATGTATTACAGCTTACTTCACAAACAAATAATGTGAGCTAGTGGTACATTGGTCCCAGCAGTTTCCTGTCATATCTATTTTTTTCCCTTTATGTATATATCAGTATATGGAAATAAAAAAAAATTCTGTCTACCTGTTTATCAGTTTGGTCACTTTTATTTGCAGCTGTCAACAAAAAATACGCAAGGGAGAAAGAGGGCTCGGGAAGCCGAGGATCATGATGAAGTCGGAGGGCAAGTATAATTTCAGGGTCTTCCGCACCTGGTTTTAAAATGACACTCCCAGTTTTTCTATTGTAGATGTCTTTGCTTTGGAAATTGTGTTTACATGTCTGCTTTCACATTTGACACCAGGAAAATTGATGATTTTGGTTTACTATATAGTAATAATTGATTTCAAATTCTTTCCTTTGTTTGTGGATTTGATTTTAAAAAAATTTAAAACTCGCAATTCCACCCATTAGACTTCCCATTTGTTGTTTTGTTTGAATCCAATTAAAATTTGTCCGCTGTTCTCTGTGTGCATTATATTATAGTATGTGATATTGACAACTCTTGTCTGGCCTTGCAGGCGAGGGAGAGGCACACGTGGAGCCCGTGGCGCACGTGCTGGACGTGGTGGTGGACGTGGTACTACCGCTGGGCGTGGTGTGGACAGATTTGCCAGCTACACGGATGTCACAGACAGACGACCCATTCCTCCACTGGACAGAACAGATCCATACGCTTCCAGGGCCGATCCGTTTCGAGATCCTTACATCAGAGAGCTGCTTCTCAGAGATCCATATGTCCGTGACCTGATTGACCGTGAACTGAGTTACAGAGACTCGCTTACCCGAAACTATGACACTTACGGCACAAGAGACCCATACAGTGCAACAAGAGACCGAGATCCTTATACAAGACCACCACCAGATTATTACTGGCGAGGGACTGCCACTACCACCACACCTGTTAGTAGTGTGATGCCTGCAACAGGAATTATTGGCAAGACTGATAATGGGTAAGACATACTAGCAGTGTTGCTTCTAGGATGCGTTTTTGCAGGATTCCCGTGATATTTTAACGTATGGCGCAAAACAAAAAACCCTGGGGACCACATGGCACAGAATAAAATCCCATCACACAATATTGTAAGTGTTTTGCACATTAACGGTCTCTCCATCATATTTGCTTTAATAATACGATACCAGACTGCTGAATGCGAGTGTGGGTTTAGTTGCCAAAATTCCATCAAGTTGTCGCAATAAATTAAAAGAAAAGCACCTCAATGTATTGATGACAATTAAAACATCAAGATGTTCTGTAGCTGACTGACTACGAGTTAGCTATAAATATGTGGAAGAAGAAAGCCCATAGAATATTTAAAAATGTGTCTTATCAGTTATCAATAGAATTTTGAAGTATTTCTCTAGTCTTGTTTTTTCATGTTACAGATATAATTAAATAAGTGATATGCATACATTTAATTATGCTTACATTAAAACTATGTGTATAAATGGCTCAAATAGAATACAAGTGTCATCATTTTCAGTTCAAATATTCCTAAAGTGCCCATATTACATTAAAATGACCCACATTTTTAAAACCTTCCCCACATTGGCTAAATCCTAGAAGCAACACTGACTAGGTCAAATCTTGAGAATCACTGTGTAATGTGCCAGACATGTTTCAAGAAGTTCACGAAACTGGGTTTTAATATTTGGGTATCCAATCTGGTTCTGTCTTGGGTAAACAGTGACAATCTGTTTGTCTTTCAGTACGGCTGATTTTACCAGCGATAACCTTGGTTACAACATGAACCCACAAATCTTTTGATGCCCCGAGCAGTGAATGCATGACCACAGTCAAAATGGTATGCACATTTTGTATATCTTTTGTACTTTCTTCATCTCGCATAACTATTTTTATGAAATAAAACTTTTTTGGTTAAAACTTCCATCCGAGGTGAATTGCATTTAGCATCTGTCGCCTACGTTTGATCTGAAAAAGTGTATGTTGTGTCTGGTGAGCTTGTCAAAAATACTGCTCTTATTAAATTTTAGCCCTTATATTGGGGGAACAGTGTAAGTTTGAAACTTTTAGATTATTATTTTATTGGCATAGGTTGTAAAAGTACTATTTATTGGATTGTTTTATAGAAGTTAATGATTTTTTTATGACAACTGAAGCGTGGGCTTGGGGTGGCAATTGGGCCACAATCCTTTTAATCGATGTTAAGCTATGACTGGGTGATTGATTATGTGGCTTCTGAGTACTGTGTTGGTATGGATAAAATTTGATTAAGGGAGGGTACCTATACATGGTTCCAGAATGAAAACTACTGTAGATAAATATACCAAAGTATATATTTTTTAAACTGATGAGATGACCTAAGAATTACTGTTGTTGTTCTTTTTTTTGGGGGGAATCAAGGGTATTATCAAATACCTGTCAAAATATACAAGCAAATACAATAAATAAGTGTTGTAATAATTTGTGCCAATTTTTTTTTAAATAATTTACATTGCAATGGATATATCGTGAATGTGAAATGTGGGTACAGACAAATGGAGGATACATATAGATAGTTCTAGAACGAAATCTACTGTGGGTAAATATATCATTGAAGTTTACATTTTCCAAAACAGCATCTATTTGTCTAGATGATGGCATCAGAATATCAGGTGTAGTTAATCAAAAAAGTTTTTCAATTAAAAAAAATATTTTTACTTCAAGATTATTATCAAATCCTTGCCAACATACACACATAGATTTAACAAATATGTGTTTAGTTATGATAAAGAATATATACTCTGTAAATCATATAAAAAACTGCATCTAGTGCCTGTTTGCAATCAGCAAGCCCTTGTTAAGAATCGTTGACTACCATCCTTGAATGCAAAATTTATTCGTAAAATTATCTGATTGGTCTCAAAATGATGGGAAATAATATGGCTGCTTACGGGTCTTTCAATCACCTCTATACACACAAATGCTGCTGACATCTAGCAATCAATGTGAACACTAATCCCCAATATATCAAGGTTTCGTCCTTAAAAGGTTAATGTATTTCTGTATGTATTTAAATGTTTACCATTTACCATGGTAATTGATTACTTTTTATTTATCCTTAGTAATAGGATGGTTTGTGTATATGCAACTCGTGTAATTGACTGTGACAACAAAACAGCTGATGCGAACTTTGTTTTGGTTTTTGAAGTTCACTGTAGTGATAAATAATTTTTTTTCTTTATATACGACTTTACAAGTCCTTAAACCAGTTCTTTGGTGCCAGTATCAGTGGTTTTGTTAAGAAATAAAGTGGGGGGGAGGGTCCAACAAAAGAAACGACAGTAGCCGGGTCGAAGTGGCGTCAAATGAACCAGGTCACGGCTACTAACAGAATCACTAAAACAATTGTTCAGATAATTCTAAAAACCTTGATTTTATTGTCATGATTAGTCATTCTGTCGGTTGTATCTTTCAAGTAATGGATAAATTACTTGTTTTTGTGGGTAGAATAGCCTAATAAGTTTGTTGACATGGATCACCGAGCTAGTCACCATCTGTGATTAATTATAGGGACCGCCTCGGGTTAATTAATTATTATACAAAAGAATATGTGTGCATGCATCCTCACTGTTGACATGCATAGAACAATACCAAAACATCATAGTACACAACTGCCCAACTGGACATGCCCTGAAAATGGACAGGGTGGAATATTTATAGGAATGCCTTATATAGCACTCGATTGCTACATGTATGCAGTACTGTAATCAGACATGGGCTCAATTCCGGAATTGATTATTTAAAAAAATGGAATTGGAATTGAAGTTTCTTACAAAAACAAATTAAATACACAAATTAGTTTACCATTTAATTTTTTAATTCAGAAATATTTCTTCCATGACAATCCTACTTGGAATGTAAACTACTCGGAGTAGGTATTCCAAGTAGGTCCTCAGAGTACCTACTCATTGTAAAAAGCAGTGGCTAAAAAATGGAATTGGAATTGATAAATTTGATGTGGAATTGACGAAATGGAATTGACCCCATGTATGACTGTGATGTTATTTAGTGTTAATTAAAGTTTTATATTTTGGGGTAAGCAGGATGAAAATATCGAAAGAATTGGTTTAAAAAGTAGTTGGATTTTTTTAAATTTCGTTTAAATTCACATTGAAGCCTTTCATGATAATGTTAAATATCTGTTTTGAGTAATGTGGCGTCATTTTTTACATTTCAATTTCAGGATAGATACATTAGTATCAACTGTTGGATATTAGCTGGACGTGAAGAGAAGTTGCTTCGGTGATGCATTATTGTTGGCTGTAAATTCTTCCCAAGCTGTTCATCTCGTCATAACTGAATCATGCCTGTCAGGTTATTGTCATTGCTATATTATGTTGTAATAATGATAATAATGTAAAATGGCCAACTGCATTTGTTAAGGTTGCTTCAGATTGAACATTGCGCTAAGTATATACAATTCCACAGGTCCACCGTGTTGTCCCATCACTTGTCGTCGAGTCTGATTTAGCAGGATTCACAGCTGTAAAATGTTTGATCAGCGTACATAATAATGTTCAGGCAGCTATGTATGACTTTGTTTCAGATGCGTTTTCATTGCTATTCAGTGTTTAAAGCTGGCTTTATCTGAGAAAATGATCGCTCACCATTTCTGGCGTGAAATACGTTTTTAGTGAATGTACAGGTCTTCGCTTATTTTGTGGCACAGGTGTTTACTTCTTTTGGTGATCGATGTTTTCTCGTGGTAATGTTTGAACTATCCATCTATATTGAATCTGATCACATAGAAAATATGCCATCACTGCTCGCAGTCGGATAAAAGACCCCTTGCCCGGTAGCTTCCTGTGTATTATCTGTATTAGCAATAGATCATCGTCAGGTGCCACTTTGGACCATTTTAGTTGTAATCTCGTGTATGTGCTATTAGATGTTCCGTTAACTGTACATAAACTGTTTTTGTATGACCTTTAATTTTATGTCATGGCTGATGACGAAATAAATCATATACAAGGTTAATTTGTTTGTTTACCTTAAATCATGTAGCTTTTTGCATATTTCTTGTAATGTTGGTCAAATAACATCCACTTGGGAAAAACACCCAGTCATTTTTATTAATGATGTTTTAGATTGATTTAGGCTTTATGTGTGGATTATTAATTAGTCTGTAGATTATTAATTAAAATCAACAATGTCAGTGAATCACTGGAACATTTAAGGAGATAAACTTCTTCAGTGTAAATATTTGAAAAAACCCCTAAATAATAGTAAAAATAAATGTTACAAAATTATTTACGGTTAAGGCGGTGTAACATCACCCGTTATTTAAAAGCTCGCTGGTTAAACCGTCTTTTGAAGCATGTAATGGGTGAATACAAAAAATTTCTTTTTGTGTTTATTAATCAGCAAAATATCCACCATCATCTTAAAATCTAAATCAGATTTGTGAAACAATCTTAGTCAACATGTAGGTAAAGAAATGGTTTAAACGTTATCAAACTCTACATCTGTGCTTTAAAACTTATGAAAAATAAATCCATATACATTACAAAGATAATACAGATATATACATCTACATGCACATAGATATACACACATGCCCATGTGTACTTAGACACGAACGCATATGCATACATCGGAGTGTATTCAATGATTACAGTGGAAATTGCAGGGACCGGTGTAGCCTAAGCTGTCTTCCCACTGGCCCCAAGATAACAAATTTAAATATATTGTTTGTTGCTGCTCAATAAACGATAAAAAATTATACATTCAAATGAAGTGCTTTTTACATGTTATTTCTTTATTAATTTATCAAGTGTAGACCACAAAAGACACCATGCCATCTAAACCGAATTTCAGTGTAGTTACAAATTTTTTAATTTATTATAAAATCTGTTTTTCCGTATCTCCCTTTTTTAACCTATATGATCTGTACTATCCAAACACGAGCTTCCCAAATTGTTACTAATTGGGGAGTGAATTATTTCTGGTTTGGTCTCAGAAACATAGCCGATATGCGAATCCTTAGAACACTGGATACAATCATATGAAACATTCCCATAGACACAATCAACATTGGAGATTCAAACCCAAAGCTGGAGTTTTGCAGTACAGTGTGGTATAGTTGTGTGATAAAGTAGGGAAAAGCAATGGATAGGCGACCTCAATGTATCAATGGTCCATATCATGGTAATCAGTATACTTCAAAGCATCTATGGGGCACATCTTGCCATTATTGATTTGAATGAAATAAACTAGGTCTGTCCAAATTTCATCATGGACAGGCACTTACTCAGATTAGGGAAGAGTTTGTGAAGTGGCAGTTTCAAATACTTTCATTTGAATCTTGGAATAAATACATCTTACCACCAAGTCATAAAGTACATTAAGCCTTACAGCACATAACAGCTGACTGGATCCTTTATACAAGCCTCAGATTCATTCTGCTTTTTTTCATCAATGAACCAGCATTGTATTTCAACCAAATTAACATTCAAAATAAGAATTTTTTTAAATCAGAAATCTTCCGGTGATTTATTATTTTTAAGGTCTGTGGTGGCGTCTGGGGTGACTGAATAAAGGTTAACCACACATCAGAACAGAAAGGTCGTTCAATATCACCATGTATTAGATGTCGGTAATAAAACTGTAACCTACGGAATGCGAAGGTGTCTGAAGGATTTAGAAATGGTCACGATTCAATTCGCTTCACAACAGAACGTATGCGTGAGAACCGATAGTGTGTTCTAGACATATTAATTTAGACTTCTCCCCTTTGAGTGAATTACCGGGTTACATATTACTGTTTCGTGACACCTTTTGTATACATGTCGGGCTAAATCAGTAAATGATCCCCAAAGGGAATGAGTTGAGGTGAAACGGTCTTCAGATATAGCCATGCCAGGATTTGAACTCAGGTGGTAGAGTGGTTGTTGATGAGTAGAGCTATTTAGCCATGCTGCTAGTCTTACCTGGGACAATGAATGTCCCCACAAGGAAACGAATCTGACAAAATTAGGCACGAGCCAGATCTCAAACCCATGGCCTGAAGTTTTACAGCACAGTGCTCTAACCACTGTCCCATGGAAGCGCCATCAGTTCAGAATGTGGCCTACTGCACTATCATTTAGACAGACCATGGAGATGACCTGGTTTGTTCTGGAATGTGGAGAAATCTATTTATATTGGTCAAGTGTGGCACTGTATACATATTGCTCGAGCAAAACTGAAGTAGCCTAGCTGTTTTCTCCCTACGATGTTGATTAATTTTTGGTACCAACATTACTCCTTCAATCATTGTTTCATCTTTGACTTCGCCTCATTACCTTTGGAGGTCGCTTGGCCCATTTAGCCTACCTTGCGTGCACAAAAGTGGCGGTAAAACATCAATCATCATGAGTCATTGATCCTGTCCCATTATGTTGACTATTCTAAGATCATTTGACTGCTTCATTCTACTGATCAATTTCGTGTAGATGTACAAGTTTTTGATGAACTCATGAATCTTGATGTTTGTCCACAACTGAGAACTGATCTTAAACAGTCGTGCGGTTTGAATCCATTGTGAAGTCACCACTGACAGTACAATATCATCTAATGCACTCGCTATTTGTAACCAGTTATCTAGTCCATATAGCACACCGAGATATTTAACATCTGAATTCGGAGTGTTTGAAGGCATTCATCATAGGCCTTTTGCTGCCAAGCCCCATCCATCAACATGTATACATTCTTATACCTACGCACATTGCTCAATGATATGGCATTTTAAACATTTAGCTTCAAGAAGTGGTCTTCAAGAGTCATTCACAGTCCACAGGCTAGCCATTTCTATCTGTGGTCCACAAAATCAAAACACAACAAAAGCTGTGTTAAACTCATTTTAAGCAGTTCACAGCGAGTCCATCATTTGCGTTATTGGTCTAGATTAGATCATCCAGAACCCGATTATACAGTATCCATAACAGTTGGCATCCCTACTTCGTGTCATATATCAGTGATATCAGTGTCATTATCTCAGGAACCAATGCAGTCATAAGAATGAAGAGAGTTTCTATAATGTAGACAAGGTATTCAGATAGTGCTCTTTTCCCGAGTGCACACACCACAGATTTGTAGGGGACCGTATAAGATCCACCACAACAAGGAAAGACCAGACATTTCTCCACATTCATGAACTAGTAGACAAGCAGTATTGTGTAGAGATGCAGGCATGTTTCGAGAGTTGATTGACCAACAGTGTTGTATACCATCTCCCTCCCAATAATGGAATACGGTATATGGTTATTGTTCACTAACCATTGCAGTTGGTGGCATCCCCTCTAACTTCAGAAGTAATAGCATGGTGTTCTGGCCCAAAGGTTGTTGGTGCTTCTTGTAAAGCATTCTAACTGAAGCTGAAGTTTTGGCTGTAGGTACATAATTACATCTTTGTCAGGGTTGAGAGTGTTATTAATTATCATTACGAATCTGTTTATGAAATATGCTCCAGATTGTTATGTACACGTCTCTAGTATCCTTAGACAACTGGATGAGGTAAGAAACACCCTTCAAAGACCTGGCCAGTCCTATCCATGCCTATAAGATCAAATAGATAAGAGGACTACAACAAGAAGCCTCCTGCTTGCTATTTCACTGATACAAGGACTATCTGCTTGTAGTGCTGGCACTCGAGTTGCAGGCATGAAGACTGGCCATGCCTAGTCTAGTTGCTCTAATTTAGCAGTTTGGCCATAATATTATGAAAATAGATATTAAGCAAGCGAAAAATCTGAAGTGAATTAATTAATCTTTCAGGATATAACAAAATCTGAGTTTTTATATGTAAAATGCAAAACCCCCACACTGAAAAAAGACAGCATGCGTTTGCAAGCAAGACACCAGGCTGATTTCCAAGGAAACCTCTGATGGCATTATAATTACTGTATATACTTGCGAGGTAACGACGCTGCTTTAGGTTGTCTGCTGCTATGTGTTCGAAAGAGCAAGACGACATCCAGGCTGACCACAGCTCACGAAGTTTGCACTTGAATGGATGACTGACAGACACATCAAGTGGCTGTAGAATTGATCCCATCTCCCCCCCGCGCCAGGGATGACGACGATATCTGTGTTGTGGCTGCTGGCTATACGTTGTTTCACTTTGTTGGCGAGATGAACGTGAAATTGGTCCCAGACAATTAGACTTTTCGTGTTTACAAGTCCACCGCCTGGGCGCCGACCCGAATCTTTCTGTGACCAGATTAACATCCCGTGTGTGTCCAATCCTTTCGGGTGAACATAAACGATGACACCAGCGGGGAACTTCTCTTTTCGCATGGTCTTTCATTTGAATATGACCACTGGCAGCTGTTTGGTTCCGTCAACCATACATGTGAGGACTCTGGTGAAATGTGTTTTCTCATGGCCCGTGGTACGAACAGTTCTTTTTGACAGCAAGTAAAAAAAAAAACAGGCATCTCATCCATATTCCCAATCTGGGATAGCGGATACGAATGTTTTAGTTTCTGGTATCATGAAGTGTTGGAAGTTCAGTGGGAAGGCATTGGCAGATCTTGGTTTTCTGCAAGATTATCAGTTTATTATAGAGCTTGAAACATGTACACCACCCAATTGATGCAAAGAACGATTCATTGTTAATCATCTGTTTTGCTTTCATTCTGATAACACCACAGGTAACAACATAATCCTGTTGTCTGTGGTCCCATATCCAGCCTTTCAGTTCTCATTCTTCTTGGAGAAATGACGGCTTCCCTCCTCTGCGTACCTTCTTTGCTTGTAGCGTCTCGGCAAAGTCACAAGCGACTTTTCACCAGTCTTGCACTTGCCTCTCTGAAACATTGAACTCCTGAGATGTCTGCCTGTTGTTATTACAATTGTCAGCAAATCAAATTGATCAATTCCAATTCCATTTTTTACCTATTACTTTTTACCTAGAGTAGGTACCCTGAATAATTTATATTCCAAATACGATTGTCACGGAAGAAATATTTCTGAATTAAAAAATTCAAAGGTTAAAGTTTTGGATAAAAAATTTTTGGTAGCAAACTTCAATTCCAACTTTATCAATTCCACTTTAATTAATTCTTAAATAAGCAATTCCAAAATTGAACTGACCCCATGTCTGATTGTCAGCATACTGCACAGATTTCAGTTTAAACTCTGTGCCATATGCACATTGCTTTAGATTTCCAGACAGGTCATTGGGTAAATATAACAAGTATATGAAAAATATATCATTTGTAGTGTTATATTTCTGTAATTTTAGTTTATTAGTAGTTCCCATGTGCCAGCTTTGGATGTAATTAACAGAGTGTTTGGCTGTAATCATTTTCTCTTGATCTGACTTCTAGTCATTCTTTGCATGGCCTCATTTACTGTTCCGTTCAATTACACATGCTCACACATTTCGATAGTTATGACATGTCTTTGTGATAAAGTCACTAATTAGAGCATTGGGTATCATGGTTAAGTTTGGCTTCAAAAGACAACAGAGAAATACACCTAATAAATTTATTTATTGTTCATATATTCATTATTAAGGTTGAAAAACAATATAATTGTATTTTCCCCTAAATTATGCCAAATATACCTTCCCTTTTAGTTTGACCCACATATAAGTCGCACTCAGTTTTGGTGTTGAATTTGACTTATATGCAAGCATATATGGTTTGTCACATCCAGATTCCATCTCTTGATGTATGTTAACGATGCTGCAATTTTGCTAAGTGCAAGAGCACTACGACTGCATGTATACTTCACATCACATACTTTTTTCACGTGGCTGGTAACATATCTGTATCTTATTTCAGCTTGGATGACAAATTTAACCATAAACCCACATTAACCTGGTGAGTAACCATATATTTTCACCTAAATATTAAGCCGAGTAATTCAATCCACCTGAAGACAAGCATTGTTCACCGGATATTTATATCTGTCTATATTAATACACATAGCAAACTTGCCAATATAAAAGCATCAAATAGTAACAAAAGACAGTATATGTAAAAATATAATACTGAGCAAATTAACAAAACAACGTCCCATTCAAAATATTTTCCCATTTATGGTCAACTCGTGGCATACTTTGGCAACACCCCATTCCAGGACATAATCCTATTTTCAATTTGCTGATTAATTAATGGATTATATTAATCAGATAATGTTGCCAGCATCTGGAATGGGTTACAACCAACTCACGGAATATAAACATCATCTTCCCATCTGGGCAATGTCCCGATACTATTATCATACTTCCACATCTGGATCCGATCCAGGTCTTCCGGCCGCTTTCAGTTTGGCCTCGTTTTTCAAACTTGGTTGTTCAGTTCTCGTGTGCCATACTAGGATCTGAAAAATGCGGAATCAAATGAAGGCTAGTTCAATCGGAACTGCGACCAAAAATCATGCTGATCATGCTTTTGCCTACCTTTGTGCAACCATCTGCTTTAGGTTCCAGATCGTTTAATCTAATTCCAAGTTTTGAGATTAAATCTGATTCAAGTTCTCCACGTCGAACGATGTTACTGAACTCTGCTGTTGGATGGTCAAAGAAGAGTCTCAGGCTAACTGCAAAGCCTGCCATGTCCATTGCAAATGGTCTGTCAGGCATCCAATAGGTAAACCAGCCAACCACCTTGCCACTTTTAACAATTGGTCGTTCATATCGGAGATAGCCAACAATGCCCACTGGCCAAACGGACACCTTCTTGGTGAAACGCATCTGAAATAAGTGAAAATGGTCACTCCTTTCTAATGGAAAAACTCACTAAAAATCAAACCCAATAATTTCACTAATTCTGATCAATTATCATTAAGATTCTATTTGCATTAGTGTTAAATAATTCATACTTGTTAAAAATAAATTAGTAACAGGAAGGACATAAAGAAAGAACCCAATAATTTTCATAATTCCCAACAATAGACAATTTTCATGATGACTGCGCCATCTAGCAAACTTCCATTTGCGGGTCGTATTTCACCGAGCTCGCTGAACCATCTGATAAAAACATTCTTTTACCAATTGTGAGATCACGGAGATCACAATATGTTTCATATATATCGATAACATGTCTATTACAGTTCCCGACTTGATGATTTATTTTCAATAACATGTAATTTTTCAGGCAAAAATAAACTGTCAACTTTCCCCATACAAATAATCTTATCTATTAATAAAAAATAATTCTATGTTATATTTAATAAAAATGAAACTGCTACAATAACTTGTAGATCGATTTAGTTCTGTGAATCCCCGAAAACGTAAATTTACAAACAATTAGTGAATTAAGCTTCTTGTTCCATGCTACTACTACATGGTTTTACTGACCCTCAAACTACAGTAGATGTGGACTGCACATGCATCACAGAAATTGTCTATTATGATAAGATTTATATCTGTACTGTGCTATGTAATTCATACTTCTTCAAAAAGCTGCAAGTCATAAGTGTTGTCATCATCAGCAAAGTAGACAACTCCATCAGTTCTGTCACTGTCAATATGTTTTCTTAGCCAACTCAGGCCTTTGTTTCTCTGTAAAACACCCCGGGGTTTTAGCCAGTTTGGATCTGTGGACTTCATCTTGTATTCAGGCGGCGTAGGCTCATTCAAGTGCGTGTACTTCAAGCCGCTTCTCCTCAAAAGATTGCTCACCAAGTCTGATTTCACAGCAGCATCCTCAATCACAATCCAATGGAAATTTGGCACATTGATGAACGTATTCGCCAGTCGTGTCAGTTCAGCCTTCTGGACGGGTCTGGCGTAAGTAGGAGTGATTGCATATATGATGGGAATTGGTGATGACAGCACTTCTAAAATATGGCCGATCTGATCTGGAAATTCTCGTTTCATTTTCTGTTCAGCCAATTTCAAGCGTTTTTCATACTCCGCCAGTTCCTTGCCCCGCTGTTGTAACAGTTCAAATTCCTCCTTGTAGAGATCAACTTTTGATTGCTCATGTTGCCTCGCTCCATCATTCTGAGGACAGAAGTTTTCTAAGTGGCAGAAAACAAAAAGGAGTCTTATTCTTGTATACATTGTAATGTATTTAACAAATATCAAACATGGAAAAGGTAATTAGGTGGAAAATAGAAGTTTAAACTTGAAACTTATCTTCATCTCCCGTAGCATTCACACAACAAATGTGGAAAAACACTCATTAACATTTTATCACATAACAAACAATTGGCAATAAATAAGACAAATAGCAAGAGATTCTGGACTTGAAATTCACTAAATAAAGGTCACAGAAATAAAAGTAATTAATTAAACACGCATATTTACTGAAATTTATATATTCTAACATCTTGCTAATATGTGATCATAAATGAGATACGTGTCTTATATTGATGAAATCCATTTTCTATGTCATGAATCTGGTATTCAACTGTTTGAAAGACTTGATTAAAAAATCACAAATAGTTGAATGGCAAGTTATCCCAAGTTGTGCAGTATAGCATTTATTGAAAGGGACTAAAAGGTGGAAGTGCATTAAATTTGTTATAATTGTTTTCTTACTCTTTATCCCAAAGGCAATTCTATGTCCTAATGATCTCATGTATCTGTGTCAGACATGGGGTCAATGGACTAGTTGCCAGTTAGGTAGTTTTCCCAACTGTTCGCTAGGTGCAGCACCGATTTCGCCATATCTGGTGAGGTTGGCCAACGAGAGACTTTGAAAACAACATACACCTCCTACGATTTAGATCAATGATATGGACTTAAAACGAATAATACATTTTCTATTAGATGAAATGGTATTCTATCCGAAAACAATAGTCAATCGCAAATAAGTTTTGATAATTAGGAGTAACTGGCGGATTATTACAAGGCATTTTCAGTGTTGTTGATCCATCAGCCTGTCAAACTACATGCCACTGAGTTTAGCAAGTGGTCATATAAAAATATATATTCAGACATAATTTCCATTTGTACTGGTATGTGTTCTCTGTTTGTCAACATTGAGCCCCGAAGATGATAAACATGATCAATACACACACATCTGGATGTCTGCCAATGCCATTTATCATGACTGGTCACAATGAATGACAGCTGAGCCAAGTCACTTATTTTATCTTGTTTACATGCATTCCTAACTTGCCTTTTCGATGTCTTAAGATTTTTCACAATAAACTCCATTTTCCCTCCTCAAAAAATCGCCTTAACTGCCAGTATTTACAGTACAATTATTTTCAATATGTTGCTCAAAACAAATAAATTTTAGTTTCTTCCATTTTTCCCCAAAGATTTATTGCAAACCAACAGATATGAGGACTATATCCTATTATAATTTGTAAAAGTGCATATGTGTATGAATAGCATGAAAAATATATTAACATTTGTCAAATCTTGGGGTTTCTTCCATTTCTTCCCAAAATGGAAGGGAAAAAAAAAAAAATTTCCGTAGCGGAAATAACCCAGTTTTTACCGTGGTTATTACCGTCCATCAAAGAAACATGCCAACCCTGCATGGGAAATACTTACAAGTCTCAATTACATACTTTGATGCTATTGCAAAAGAAAGTAATCCATAATATTACCAAAGCTAGTTATTTAGATCATATGCATCCATTGTTTGTTCAATAGAAGTATTTGAAATTTTTAGATATTGTAAAATTAAAAACCTTGATTATAATCTATAAAGCGAAAAATAAAATTTTGGCTGTTGTTACGTATCCGAGCATCGGAATCGTGTTCGTTGATGATAAAGGTCGTGATCACTCTACGCGCGTGCGCTAAGCTTGGGTGTTTCTGCCGATCAGACGCGGAACAGCAAGCTGAGCATCGGAATCGTGTGTTCGTTGGTGATAAAGATCCAAGCATTCAGTATCCTAACCATGCATCATCAATATTATTATAAATCTGAGCAATTTCATGATCATTTTTCATCTGCTCGCATCAGTGTCAGGAGCATAGTTGTAATTACTGCTACTAGCGTTTAATAAAGATATTATATTAAGTCTATTAATAGACAGTATAATCAGATTAAAAAGAAAATCTGACATTTATAAGAAAGCCAAGGAAATATTTTCTACAGGCACACTATTTATTAACTTTTTTAATCTACCATAGTTAGTCTAAGTGGTTTTTTTTCCAAATGCATGCAGTATTTTTCCTGTGAGATTTTGTCATATTCAAAGATATTTCTAGAACTAGGAAAATGAGTTTGCTATATTCCAGGATTTTTAGGACACCTGGGAACCCCGATTAATTGTAAAGTTGCACGGCTGTTCTATCAATCATCTATTTATTTGATTTTTGTTTGTACCTCTTCAAAACTAACAAAAGCATCTTCTACTTTCAACCCAAATATAACTACTACATGCTCAGCCGCCATATTTGAGCGGAAGTTATAGTAATTGAGGAATAATGGGCACATGCGCATTAAGTGCTCGGACCTATAATGCTGAGATACAGGGTTCCGATGCTCGGATACGTAACCACTTCGTAACATTTTACCTATCAATCTACAAGTTTTGTTCATAACAACAGAAGAAATACATTCATATGATACCAGGTCTAGTAAAAAAGGAAATTTTACTGTAAAATTGTGTAAAACGAAAAGAAAGTTAATGTCAATTACTGAATTAGTATTATCGGTATTACATTATGGAACCAATTAGATGCAAATGTTTGTAATGTTAAAATAATTAATATTTTTAAGCACATAATTAAGAATATGTTCATTTCTTTATATGACTGATACTGATGCTGTGGTATGTTTGTAATTTTATTTATTGTTCAAATAGATCTACATGTCATATATGATATAGGTCTAGAGTCTAATATTAATAAAGTAATAGATCTATCTATACACAATAATATGTTAATTGTTATTGGTACAACAATTAATTATTTTATAATTAAATTTATCTGGATTTTATGTTATTTCATAATAAAAGATATAGATCTATCTAATTACTTATCGACTATTCCACATATTTTTAAATTTGTCATGAACGTTATGTTAACAGTTAAGCCTTAAGGGGGATGCATTATTATACTATAGATCTAGATCTACAAGCAATGCTTCAAGCATCTTCTTTTTCAACATTCTATGTGTTTGCTTTCATTAAAATTGTTGAAATAAACGAACTGAAAACATGGCAATCAATTTTTAATATTATCTAAACTACAATTTAAGGAATCCACGTGGCTAATTCATTACTTCAGCTAAGCCGTAAAAGGCGTAAAGCTTACCTATGTTGTAAGCAAGCCAAACAACAGCTATTAGGAACAGAGTAACATAAATAAGAAGTAATCTTCGCGGTCTGAGACAGCGAATCATAATCCTTTCCTAACTAGGCAGTTTTACTTTCATTGTCTTTCGCGGTGTTAGATCTAGATCTAGACTCTAAAATAAATAATATTTTGTAAATACACCAGTAAAGAGCGAACACTCAGTGTCCGCTTGAAATATAAAACAAAGCTGTATATTTCGACCTTGCTTTACCTCAACGATCATTGTCTATTAACGAGCTGTTAATGAAGAATCTACCATGTTATTCTGTCTAATACAATATTTCCATACATGTGTAATGTCATATTGAGATATCTGTATATTTGTACCCGCAGTTTGTCCATTTTTGGTATTTTTAAATATAACCGGTTTTAGTTTTGCTTATATTTGAAGATCAGTGAATGTTTGCGTGTTTGGCTGATATCAGTACTTGGATGAGTGCAAACATGCTTAAGTTAAATGAGGAAAAGACAGAGCTCATTATTTTAACCCAAAACATCAGGTTAGGATAAATGAGGAATTACGGCTTCGGGTAGGTAATCATCCTGTTTCTGTAGCATCGTCAGTGAAGAACTTGGGAGTATATTTTGATACATCCCTGACTATGGAGAGGCAAGTAAATGCAATATCCAAAGCCTAGCTGCTATTACCAAATTCGTAATATTGGTCATATCAGGCTATACATCACATATTGGATGCTTCCAAAACACTGTCACACGCCCTGATAACATCTCGGCTAGATTACGGCAACGCTCTCCTGTATGGTCTTCCAAGCACACTGATGACACGGCTACAGGAAGTACAGAATTCTTCTGCCAGGTTAATCACTCGCACTCATAAAAGAGAACATATAACACCGGTCTTGAACTCACTGCTTCGGCTCCCGGTTATATATAGGTCGCAGTACAAGATTTTGATGTACAGTTTTAAGGCACTACCAGGGACTGCCCCTCAGTACTTAGAGGCACTTGTCGTACCGTATCAGCCGACAAGGTCTCTACGGTCTGAGTCTGGAGTATTCTTAGCCGTACCAACAACACGTGAAGTGACACGCGGTATTAGATGTTTCAGAAAGGCTACTGCAACTTTATGGAATAATTTTCCAGTAACCATCAGAAAGTGCAAGACCCTTGATACATTCAAAAAGAAGCTAAAAACTTAATCTTTTTGTTTCAGCTTTTCCTAGCTGAATATATTATGTATTTGGCTGGAAAAAATTATGTATTCTTAAAGATTGTCAAGTGCCTTAGAGTAACCTTCTTACAGGTTATATAGGGCGCTATATAAATTTTGTATATTATTATTATTTGTTTGTTGTCATTTAATCTTGAATCAGACGATACAGTGTGTGTGTGTGTGTGTGTGTGAGAGAGAGAGAGAGCTGGTGGAGTAAAATTAAGAACCGTTTATGATTTTATATGATAACGAATGCATCCCACATGCAAAAGCCATCTATGCGTACGATACTTCATAGTTATTCGTCTACTCTGTTCTCTTTCTCGGCCTATACTATGATATAGCGTGAACACCGATGTTAACAATACCAAGATGCACAACCGGAAATGCTCCATTTAACGAATTACGTTTGTATGGATAAATGCTAACAAACTCCCGATAAATTACTTCTAGTCGACTACTCAAGTTCTGTTGCTAACATAACCTTGTTATCATGTATACGTTTCTCAGGTCAGTCTCTCCACTTACGGGCTAAATTAGAACATTAATTAGTACTAATTCTGTTCGGATTTTGGTTCAATACAGCTATAGAAACCCCCTATACGAGTATAACGTTATTTCGGTTTGATTTTGCTATTCATATGAACAGTACTCGGTCCTAGACGACATGACGTCAGACATATCTTCCAGATCTAGGTCAGATATAACAATTAATGTCCGGGTGTACTCAGTGTACCAGATTGGTACTGTTCGTGGGAGATAATATTATTGTTCTTTGGCCACCTTGTTGTTGTTATTGTGATCGTTGTTGTTGTGGTTAGGTTGTTTAGCCTCGGCGCTAGTCACTTCTGGGACATATGGCCGAGGAACGTCTGCTTAGAGAAACACATCCCACAAACACAGCTATGAGCTGAATTCGCACCCACAACATACATGTTTGCTGCGCAGTGCTCTAACCACTGCACTACCGGAACACCTTTAGACATCTAGTAGTTTTCAAATTATTGTTATGTGCAATACTAAAGTTATATAATTTTAATTTATTTGGCATCGAAAAGGAGATTTGACTTATAAGGAATTGCATTGCTCATCCTTTGGAGAAAGCCATCCATTTATTTATAATACTTGGTCTTTATAATTATATAACATATAAAACTTATAAAATTTGTAGCATATAACATATATTATCTAATCATCTTTGGGATATGATACTCAAAGGAAGGATCCAGAGGATTGTTTTGCGGGGTCCGTTTTATGGTTAAATAAACTGAAGAATAAGTTTAAAATAACCCGTAACACGTATATTGGTACCATTTTATTGGCATAATCAAGATAAATCACATTATTCTATCAAATAATTTAACAGTTGCATAAAACATGAGCGACGTCTTAAAAATTCGTATCCTTGAACGTGAAGCAGTGACAGATCCAGACAATATGATTGAAGTTTGTTCGGTATCTGCGGTGCCCATGCTGCACCGCCAAGAGCGTCCTTCCAGATAACGAAGTCTACAAATTGTTCATGAATGTTCCGAATGGGAACATATAGCACAAACACAGAGATATTTGTTCAGAATTTGTTATCTCCGTCGTTTCGTCAGCCACAACAGAAACTAGCATTCTTCACGTCCTGAATCATAGACGATCTCATATAATGACCTACTTCTCTGATCAGTTCATTCTTCACGGTATACAAGATGTAGGTGGCAGTCTTCGGTGCATGTTTCAGGTGAGACTCCAAGATCCAGTACTATCAACGCTATTGAGATGAAAATCCAGAAGTGCCCGAAAATTTCCAAGATTACAATTGTCGGTTATAGTAGAGTCGTCAGGATATCCCATACTTTCTGACGACCACGCAAAACGATAACTTTCAGGATTGAGGGCAGATTTTTCCTGTTTTCATGGATGCATTCTTGGAGAAAACAGTATCACGTTTTTGTGCGATGGTGAGTTATTCCTGCTCCATGAAGGCTGCCACACCAGACCCCTTTAGATATGCGCCTGCGGTAGTTCACTGTTTTGTTATGTGTCTGATAATACAATCAAACCGCTTCCTCGCCTAAAAAAATCCTGCTGCCTGGATTTCTTATTTCAAAGCAGATAATTATGATTCCATACCATACCGATGTTAAACATTCTGCAGTGACCCGATTTCATGATCATTCTCGTCATGTATGTTACTAAAACTTGGAGTATAACCTATATATAGTGTTTGCTATACGTATTGAAATAATGGAGCATTTAGGACATATATTTGTTAACACGTACCTCATTATGGCTGTAGTCAGTATTGTTAGATAACGATTTCCTTCTGGACGGTCGGGATCCCGTTAGAAGGATTATCTAAATGAGAAACAGCATATATGCCCGATGAAATTACATCTGATCCATCCTCCGATATGGATGCCTTATCACCCACATTTCCGGCTATTACCTCTTTAACCGTTCGAGAGGCAGTCGTAGAGGGCGAACGACGAGACCGGATGTTGTTCTAAGGCACTACCTTAATTGTTAGAATGGCCAGTTGTAATATGTTGATAAAGTCTCTCCGATCAGTAATATAGTAGTGATTCCTTTATCCCTGTTAGTTGAACTAGACCGAGTACATGTTCCAATTAAGTGTTCCAACTATACAGATAGTTCTAAATTATAGGCAAACAGATCGTTGTCATTAGTTATTTAACTGATTGCCCTGAAAACATTGCTATTAAAAAAAGATCTGCCCAGAGCTGCATTATCCTTAAGGCTGACTAGGCTGAAGCCCACGGGCCCCGCGACGATTTGTAAACGCTATTTTTATCTAAATGGGGCGATCGACCTCTAAGAATAACGAGGAGGAATGAAAGATGAAACACCCTTCTAACATGCCCCAGCTAGGATTTGAACCTATTGGTTGGCAGGAAGAATGACCCGCTCTCGATGTAATGGCACCGGAATATTTCTCGGATAGTTCAGCTATCAGATAAGTTACACCAGTGAAACTGTTGTGTATATTACATATTATATTATATTATATTAGTATAATTTGATAATATTTTTTTAAAATAATTATTTTCGTTTTTAATAGATCACGTGACGCCCTAGATTTTCGCCCACTCCAATTTTTGTACGCTAAAATTAGGTGTGCTAATGGTTGAGAGTTGTTGGCGTTGTTCTTGTGTAACAACCCCAAATTTCTTTCGCGCTTATTTATTCTTATATAATTAATTATACATATTTATAGATAATGAATTAAACAAAATCTCAGGTACTAGCCGTACGATCCCATGTTGGTAATGCCATCTGGTTAGCGATGCGTCCACGTAGTAGAAAACGTCCGAAGCAGATGGGTTCTAATGCAAATAATTTGATCACTTTGCCGATAACACAGTCTAATGGCAGAACCATCCAACATGTAACTATTGGTCTTATAAATTGTCAGTCGATCTGTAATACATCTGATGAAATATCTGATGCTGTTAAGGATATAGATCTTGGTGCTCTTGTCAGTACAGAGACTTGGCTGACTGGTAATGTTTCAAGCTAGAACTGGCTGACATTCTTAGATCTGCCAATCTGCACAAACATGGTCAAATCCGAGATATGGTCATATCCCGTGATGAGTGGCGCCTCCGTGGTCTAGTTGGTAGCGCGTTTTGACCACAGATCACTAGCACCCGAGTTCGAATTTCGGCGTGGACATACCTGAAGAGTGTTTTATCTTCGACTTCGCTTCATTACAGTTGGAGGTCGTTCGGCCCATTTAGCCTACCACGTGCGCAAAAGTGGCCATAAAACATCAATCATCATCATCATCATCATCATCATCTCCCGTGATGATGATAATTCGGTCGAGGGTGTGTCTGTGTCTTCCATGTTGTCTGCTCATTTCCTTATTAGCATTAATGTATCTTTACAGAAACTGTCTGTTTCAGCTAAGTTATTTCAAACGGGAAACATAAGTCGATTGACAAGGATGCTAAAGGCAGGATCTGGTATCCATATTATGGGGAAGATGGCACAGGAAGTGCATCACAACATGAACCACTTCAGCGGAGTGATTAAAGTATGGCAATTATTCCAGTTTTTTTTCTTTTTTACATCAAGGTCGTAAGACCAAATCCAGGAACATGATTACGACGACTAAGACTGTCGCAAAGTTAGATCCTGACGCATCAGGATATAGGGCGCCTTCGTGGTTCATCTGGTAGATGGGTTGGCCACAGATTTCAACCACCTCCGAGTTCAAATTTCGGTGTCGGCATTTCTGAAGGGTGTTTCATCTTTCACTTCGCTTCATTACTTTTGGAGGTCGCTTGGCTCACTTAGCCTGCCTACGCTGTCCACAAATGCATCAGGATATAGAAATAATATCGTATTCAAATTTGACATCGCCAAATCCTACGTATCCTGCCGGTCTCATTAAAATCGGCTCGTTTTAACGCCCTTTATCTTGTAAGAAGCGACTAAGACCTATCCAGCTAACCAATCGAATGACTGACTCATTCATTCACTCATTCGTACTGGTATGCTGATAACCGCACTGGAATGAAACCACGTATCATGGCGGAATAGGAAGCTCATCAAAATGTCGCTGCTCAGTGAAGCTGCTTAATTATATTAATAATGTTCGATGACAAAACGCGTACATCGTATTGTAGTTTTGTTAACCGATATTAAATCTATGTCCCGTAATGTAGCATATTATAATATATTAAATGTAACATTTGTCTTCAACCTTCTAATGCTTCACGGATGAGTTGCTCTTGCTCTTGCTCTTAATATTAGATCTATATTTGAGAATATGCCTATACACAATGGTTATTGATTACCCAAGGTAAATAAACAAAGTAAACTTCATATTACAATCAGTTGTTCCCTACTAAACGGGGGGGAATATTGTATGGCACGAAATGATGTGATGCACTCTGTTATTATTTATCGTGGTGAGACAATCTGACATGATATTTCTTGACCTTGCTATTCTTTTAGAGATACCCTAATTTGCAAGTTGGGTGTGCGGTACAGTTTGGGCTGGGCCATGCGCTTTTTGACAAATACCTCTTTAAAAGTCACGCTAGTTAAGAACGGTCACACAATGAATAATATAAATTTTAAATGTCTAGCTAAATTAAACAGGTCGAGTCTTGTTACAGGCATGGGGTCAAAACCATTTGTATTTGAAAGTATTTAAATACTTTGTATTTGTATTTGAACTTACCATAAAGAAAAACATTTGTATTTAGATACTTTCACGAAGTATTTGATTTTTCAAATACATCTTCAAATACATTAAAATACCTTTCTAAAATTATTTCATATTTTGATCCGAATATTTTGTCACCAACATGATTTGTTTCAGGAAATAATCAGATCGCTGAATTGTTATCAATGTTTCTTCGCGTCCGTCTGAGGAACTGAGTGAAATTTATAGCCAAATGGAGAATGGTATACTAACTTGTCCAATATCATATCTCATTTGTTTATATTTTATTAGATAGAGAATAAAATGGAGAGCAGAAATATATTAAACATTCATCTTTATCCACAAATTTCATGGATAAGCCATTTTAGTAAACGATGTAAACAAACTAGTGCTGATATTAACCAGGCTTAGACTATGTGATTGTAGATATGTGGCTTAGTCGAGCTAGTTAAAGCTTTACTCGATGTAATTAAAACAAAACAACCTTTTACATAAATAATTAATAGAACGCCATCTATTGGAACAATATAAGGTAATATTGTCTGTGGTGAATTCGTGGATTAGAATTACAAATACAAATCTGATAAATTTTAATTTAATCCACTTTAGCCAAATACATTGATAATTAACTTGAGGACGAAATTAACGACTTCCTAGGGAGAAAAAAGGGAATAAAATCTATATGTTTCTTAGTTCTGCAACAGAAGATGAAAAATAAATATTTAATCAAACTTTAAAAACAACAACCTCTGTGGTTTTAATAAAACATATCAATATGTTTAATATAAAAAAAAAGTTTATTCAAAACAATACAAAGTGTGTTACACATATGTTCTACAAGTCTATCTAAATTACTAAAATTATGCCAATATTCAAGGGTAAGAAACAATTCTCCAAATATTATGTCAGTTTTCCAAAATCATAGAAACAATTTTCTATAACAGGTAAATATAATTCATAAAGCATAATCAAATTATATATAAAGAACAATATGGCTTCAGAGAAAATTACCAAACTTAGAAACATCAAGGGAACTGATTAACAATGGACATTAGTGGACATTTTGATAAGCAAATGATAACTTCGGTTACTTTTATTCACATAGGAAAGACTTTTGAATCATGACAATTTAATTTTCAAACTTTTTCATTACGGTATTGATGAAACATCCTTAAATTGGTTAAATTATTACCGTTCACAGAGAAGTCGATATATATCGCACACAATGATGTTAAATTATCTGGGTTAGTAGTATGAGGCGTTTAACAAATGGTTGTCCATATTACATCAATATGTGTCTTGTAGGCAAAGTGGGGTAGTATTCGTTAAAAGTAGCATTTAAGACCAAGCAGTCTTGTCTCCTGATACGATGGTACGCAAACGAATAGATGTAGCTTGATAATAGGTTTGACTAGTCCAGATATCTTTATCGTCAGATATTTCATGTTATTCAAGATCGTTCAAAAATAGATATAATTGTTTACAATGGTTGATATATATTAATCATTTTGTTAATATCCAGATATTTTAATTTACATGATATGCACGCATGAAGTTGGAACAAGTCAATACGTTGAGCTGACAAACGTGACGTTTATACCTGCCATGAGGCGGCTATTGTTTTGCAACTGCGAAATATTAAACAAAGTCACTAAAAACAGGGATTCAGTCGTAGAGAAATGGAGATTATGTAACCCCCCCCCCCCCACCCCCAGATCGGCATATGACTAAGTAATTTGGACAATATGCTTAGAGCTTCTATACGATCATTGGATTATTATTCAAAATGGTGAATTCAATTATGCGCAACACAGAGTTAATTCTAGGATTCATGAGCAAACAACATTGGGGGGGGGGTCATATTGAACACGTCACAAAGGACAGACAAACGGCGGGAAAACGGCGAATTCGATGGTCATAATTCTCAGATATAATGAGGTTATTAGAGAAGTCTATAGCCAAAATTAGGTGAGGTCGCATGATGCACATAATATTAGACTATTATCTATGCAGATCATCATGATCCTAGACCAAGTGTCATATGACGATGTCACTGAGACATTTGTAAGTCAAAGACGACATACTCTCAACATGACTCAACGTTGTCACCAGTAATGTCATATATTTCCCAGTGATACACCACCAATGGTATGATGTACCTTACTGCGTCCACATATCGTTTTCACGGCGAATTCCTCTAGCCACACGTATGTAAACAAACACCTAATACTATGGCATAGACTATATGCACCTTGATTGAAGGTAATTATTAACCATATATCGACAATTAATACATATCGATATTTGCAGTGCCATCTTACCAAATAAATAGCATTCCGAGATCTCACCCCGAGGAACGGAGCGCATTATCAGTGATAGAGAGACTTAATGATCTCGAGGCTAAATACAAACAATGTCAACAGTCTGTTGACCAGTTCCTTCTGATAACGCTGTATTGAAAGAACGAATGGTGAAAGTGGAACAGGATAAGAGACCATCATACGCGTCAGTTATATCCGGTCCAACTGTGCTCGTAGAACAGCGTACACAGTTACAACAGACGACAACGTATCCCAGGCTTAAAGGGACCCACAAAACCTTTAATTCTTGATTGCACCAATAGTGACAGAGCTGCCGGAACTGTGCCGTAATATAGCAGTTAATTCACCAGCCAGCACGGAGATAATACACGGCAGAACTGATGATCTCGATAACATCGGTGTCATCGGCAACAACTCCCAGATGTCCAGCTATCAATACCCACGTTAGTATACAAAGAAGTTGCAGCTAAAATATCGACAATCCAACGTCGTGACGGGCAAGAAAACAGCCCAAAGTGCGTCATCGTCTACATTTCGCGGCGCCTGAACCTGACGGGCAGCTGTTCATATACAGGGTGGAAAGCGATACAGATGTCGCTGATGTTATTCAATATCTTGATGGTGAGAACATTCCATATAAATTGATTGAATGCCTGTCATATCCATATGGCCTCATGGTATCAGAGTAAGAGCATATAGAGTCCCCGAGAAATGTTGATGGTAATATTCCTAATGCATAAAATCTGTACTATCGTCATGGCCTTTTTCACTACGCATTTGTACATATAACGTCCATGGCTTTAATGAAACTAAATGTGAATATATTCAGGGTCTGCTAGATAACCATGATATCGGCATGGAAAGACAATGGTAGTCCGCATTCTGGTGTACTGTTCGATATACGACGGAAAACTAGATGAGAGTACCATTACATGTTGAAAATTATTAAGCGAAACAAGGAATATATATGCACTAAACGTATGTCTGAAAGTATGTCGGGAACAGGTTTCTGGGCTGAGATTAAACGAATTCTTGGTCATCAAAATACTATGCCAAATATAGTAGACGGCACTAAGGGTGGTTCTAATGTTGCGGATATGTTCCAGGAAAAATATAAGTCATTATATAATTGTGTGTCATTTGATCCTCATCAAACGGCAGCACTGTTGGAAAAGACAAATCTTGACATTGGTAATATGGTCGGTCGCTGCTCACCGACATTTAATATTGATGATATTAACTCATCTATTTTATTACTGAAACCTGGTAAATCTGGTGGTGTGTCAGGATGTTCATCGGATCACATTATCAATGGTTCTCGTAAACGTCGTCATCATATTACTAATTTATTCAATATTATGATAACTCATGAATTCGTACCTAGAGATTTTAGATTGTCAACACTTGTTCCGATTTCAAAAAATAAGCGCAAATCAATAATCGTCTCTGACAACTACCGAACGATTGCTCTGAGCAGCATTCTCGGTAAGGTTTTGGATAACCCGATCCTGGTTAAGTATCTTGATATTTTTAGTACTTCTGATATGCAATTTGGGTATAAGAAGTCCCATATTACAACACATTGTACATTTGTTGTTAATGAAATTAATCAATATTACCAAAATAATGATATAAATGTTTATGTATGTCACTCTCTTGGACGCCAGTAGAGCATTTGACAGAGTAAATTATGTACAACTATTACGTTTGTTTCTAAAGCTTCAGGTATGTCCACTAATGTTCGTTTTCTGATTGTATTTTACACAAACCAGAGCATACGTATTCAGTGGGGTTCATTTATGTCAACGATATGTTCTGTCTCTAATGGTGTAAAGCAGGGTGGGGTTTTGTCACCTATACTTTTCATAGTGTATATGGATGAACTTATGTCTCGATTATCTGCCGCCAAACTTGGATGTTACATTGGAAGAAAATAATTGAGGGGCTTTATGATATGCAGATGATTTTACACTTCTTGCTCCAACACTTTCTATTTTTAAATATGCTGAATATATGTTATCAATTTGCCGAAGCTTATGATGTTATGTTTAATTCGTCCAAAAGCAAGCTATTTCGTTTTGGTTGATCGGACTCCAGATCTTGTGTACATGTACCTCATGTTGGGTTTAATGGTTCAGTTATTGAATTAGTTAAACATGATAAACATCTTGGCAATGTCACTGGACAAAATTGTTCTATGTATCAGATACAAGATTGTTTTAGTGCCTTCAATGATGAAGTAAATCTCATCATTTCGGACACATTGACTTTGATAGTCTATATTAAATATTTAAAACATACTGCATGCCACTGTATGGTTCCCAGCTTTGGGATTATGATAATAGAATTATCGACACCTTCAATGCTACATGGCGAAATGTTATTTGCAGGTTATTCAACCTGCCAACACTTTGTAATTTACTACCATATATTTGTGAAGATAAACCACCAAACTTCCAACTATATAAGGGCGTTATCTCTTTTGTTAATGGCTTATCAAAATCTACCAATCTTATCACGTCTCTTTGTTATCGATTAGTTGTTAATGGTAGTGGTTCTTCTGTAAGCAATACAATAGCAATTCTATCATCAATGTTGTGTACCTCGATCATATGTGTGTACTAGCAACAAAAATACTTACCCTGTATATACATGTGTTGATGACAGTTTAGCTATCACTGGCAGTGTGATACGTGATGTTTAACAGATGATACATATTAATAATTATTTTCCCAAAATCTGCATATTTAATGACTCAGAATTACATTGGATCTTAAATACACCCTGCACCAAATAATTACTGCACATGCACATATTAGCTGTAAATACACAATGTTGTATATTTAATATCGGTTTTTCCTGTTCAATTGTGTTTGTATTTTGTTTTTGTAATAGTATATTCTTATGAATCTGAAATAAATAATAATAATAATAATAATGACCTATATTGGCATATTTACAAATACTACCAAAATCGGTAAATGATTATCATAAGTTCATGCCCGCAAACGGCATATTTGACAATTCCTGAGATTGATGATGATGATTGTTGTTTTACGGCCACTTTTATGCACATGATAGGCTAAATGGACCGAGCGACCTCAAAGATGAAACACCTTTCAGATATGCCCACGCCGAGATTCGAACACGGGTGGTAGTGATCTGTGATCCAACACGCTACCGTTAGACCGCGGAGGCGCACCCTCCTGAGATCGATGCGGCGTGCTTGAAAAGTGTCCACTCTCGCGTCATTCCTCCGCATTTAAATTCAGTCGGTTTAGATTTGTAATAAATAAAGGCACTTAGAACATCAAACAAACGAATCTTGATGCTTTAATGCAAACAAAACTCGAAAAGCAACCAATAGTTGTGTGGTGCTTATCCGTAAAGAAGCAGACGATCATGTATTGTACAGCCAAATTGGTTGTAAAAGATGGCGTTATTAATCGACGTAATGCACACACGATTCCCATAACCAAATTGCGGCGGATAAATATAGTAATAATAATAATAATAATTAGCCAATGAAAATGGCCGCTTTTGTCTTTGGCTTTAAGTGGACTGGTTTCTATAGGTTCGGCTACTAAAATTCGGAAATCTGAGGAGCCTGTATTGAGACCATGTCAATGCCATTAAGAGAATTAAATTGATAGCATTTCCATAGATAACTAAAGTATACATTTTCAGGTCAGAATCACAAATTTTGCCCCGCATCAGCTAGCTGCATGAGTCAACATATGTCTTCAGAATTACACCCCCACATATATATATATATATATATATATATATATATATAATACAAAAATGTACTATAAAGCTGGAATGAAATTAACATTTGCCAACTTTTTTAATAAATACAAAATAAATGTATACAGAAATGGATTAAAAGGTTGTTTGTCCCCGAATAACAGTGAGCCTAAATTACTTATCTACCAAAACAATATTCCACATATATTAATCTAAAGCACGACCTTCAGGCCAAGAAATGGTAAAAGGGGTGATATATGGCAGTCTGCAGCGAAGAATGAGTATCAGTACATGCAGATACCAAGTTAGAATGACCTTCCAACGTTGGTATCCTATATCTTTGCGTACACAAAGCACTATATTTCCTCTGTAATAATAGTGTGTGTATAAGACACAAAACAGGAAATCACAACAGCTGCATTGAAATCACAATAATATAAGTAGATCGTATGAAATTTAATCCTTGTACTATTCAATGGGATGGCAGCGGAAATGATACGCGGCAATCCAGTCTACACATCATCCGGAACTCTTGCAGCCAGTGCAATCTGCATCAAATCCCACCAACCCAGTTGTTCGTGTACACCAGCACAGTAGCTACCATCAGCATAGTACAGGATGCATAACATGTAGGAAGCCCGCTGATCCAGCTGTCATACCTCGACATTTAGGTCCGTTCCAGATTTTCCAGCTGCTTTGAGTTTCTTTTCGTTTGTTAAATTTGGTGCTTCAGTTCTCGTGTGCCACACCAATACCTGTAAAAAGGTTTGCGGAGTGCATGGTAACATTAATATTCGTCCATTTCAGAATATAAATATATATGTTTTTAAATAGACAAAGTTTCATCTACCTTCGTGCAATCATCTGCTTTAGGCTCCAGATCATTTAATGTTACACCAAGGCTTGACAGCAGATACGATTCCATTTGTCCGCGATTAACTCGGCTGAACTCTGCCCAAGGATGATCAAAGAATAATTTCAGGTTGACTGCAAAGCCCGCCATGTCTATTGCAAATTGCCGCTCCGGCTTCCAGTAGGTAAACCAGCCAACCACCTTCCCCCTTTTAACAATTGGCCGTTCATATCGCAGATAGCCGGCAAATCCCACAGGCCAAACGGACACCTTCTTCGTCGAACGCATCTGCAAGTGAAGAAAAAAAAACACATCTCCACGTTGCGAGGGAGAAAACGAAATCCAAAGTGGCAAATTATTCTAGTATTTCTAAGCAACTGATTTGAAGCCGTACTTCTTTAAACAGCTCCAAGTCGTAGACATTGTCGTCATCGGCGAAGTACACCACGCCGTCAGTTCTGTTCGCATCGACATTCTTCCTCAACCAACTCAAACCCTTGTTTCTCTGCAGGACGCCTCTCGGCTTCAGCCAGTTGGGATCGCTCGGCTTCAGCTTATCTTCACGCGGCGTCGGTTCGTTCAGTTGCGTGTATTTCAAGCCGCTCTTCTCGAGAAGGCTGCTGACCAATTCCGACCTTTCAGCCGCATCCTCAACTATAATCCAATGGAAATTTGGTACGCTGACGAACGTATTGGCCAGTCGCGTCAGTTCGGCCTTCTGAACGGGTCGGGCGTAAGTAGGAGTGATCGCGTATATGGTGGGTATTGACGACGATGAGGACAGTAGCTCCGAGATTCGATCGAGCCGTTCTGGAAAACTTCGCCTCATTTCCTTTTCAACTAATTTCAATCGCCTTTCGTATTCCGCCACTTCCTGTCTATCCCGTTCTAATTGTTTTCTACACAACTCATCGTTCGCTGACTGTACACGGGCTCCAATTACTTCGTTTATGGGACTGGCTACCTCTATAGATAGAAGACGAACAATTATTATAACGTATTATTGGTGCCAACGGTCGCAGGTTCGAAGCCAGCAAGAGGTGGAAACTTTTCCAGAGATTAATTTCTCGGCTCACAACATCGTGGGTGGCTGACCACGTTAAATGGCGCTGCCGTCTCCACTGAATTATTAAAAATAAAGGTGAACGTTAAGGACCCACTGAGGACGTAAAACACTCTGGCAGTGACCACCCTCAGGGTATTTCGGCTCCATCTTTCCGTACGGCTCCCCTGTGAGTGGTGGGGGAGGAGTTTTCTCCACAAAACAAACATTATAATGTATTACAAAACTGATTGATTGATTGATTGATTGATTTTCTTTCGTTTCATGATTTATGATCATGAAACACGGATAGCACACGAAAGGGCGAGCACTTATTTCCAGTGTGGTCCCTTTTAGTGAGTGGTTGTTCACATCTCCTCCCCCAGCACTCACAGCCATCCATCAATTGTATTATGCAATAATGCATCGATTCGCCCAAATACAACATCGGATGGTGCTTTACTGAGGGAAGAATGCCGATTATGACAATAGTATTGTTGTCACTGGAAGCATTACTAGGATGGGGTGTGATGATGATGATTGATGTTTTATGGCCACTTTTGCCCACAAGGTAGGCTAAATGGGCCGAGCGACCTTCAAAGGTAATGAAGCGAAGTCAAAGACGAAATAACCTTCAGATATGCCCACGCCGAGATTCGAACACAGGTGGTAGTCATCTGTAGTCCAACACGCTACCGCTAGACTACGGAGGCGCCACCTCGGTGGCCATTAGAGCCAGGCACGGGTTGGGTTGACCCATTCGGGTTAACCCAACCGGCACCCGTGGGTCTGGTTGGGCGGGTTGAAACTTTTCTTCGGGTCCGGGGTTGGGTTTAAGTGTTGTGGGTTGGGTTCGGGTTGTTGTTTTGTGGGTTGGGTATATGTTGCTTGGAAAAGATGGATTTTATTTATTTTTAAATCCAAATATATGCTCATCCCCACTCTAATGTCGCCCCATCACAACGCAAACTTTCAACCAGATCCCAAAGTTGGCATAAAAGTGAGATTAGACTGTATATTAGATATGTATACCATCCCATCCCTAACAGAATTGGTCAAGTATGTGTTTATATAGCTAACAATCCATCTCCAGTTTGAACAGTTCAAAAGGAACCTGTTATAATAGCAGACTCTACAGAGAAATGCTGCGTTAGTACAGCTGTTAATTAGTAAGTAGTTCGACTACTTATGCATATTTATGTGTATTCCTATTCATTGTGTTAAAGTATTATCAAGCAACACATATTTTGTTATATAAGATATGAGAAAACACAAGTCAGTCACACATTTGTTACAATTGGATATTAGTAGATATCGTGTTTTATTGAAGACATTTATTGTATTCTAACTGATTGGAGGTACTCTTATGTTTTGATTAGACGTCACTTTATTTAATCTATTGCTACTGCTGTCAAACTTACGGCTAGCTAACTAAATAGCCACTATAGGATACTACAGGATTTTAATATAAAAATGTTAATAAGTCGCAATGGAAAAGTGGAGTTCGTTTTTCAATACATTATCTTAATAACAGGTATTTTGTATGTTTCGTGTTCAGACTTCATTTTTGTGGGTTTGGGCTTGGTGTGCATGGGTTCAGTAGTTACGGGTTGGGTCGGGTTTGGGTTCAGCTTTCCAACCTGTGCAGGGTTCTAGTGGCCATAGCCAATCAAAATGTGTGTGTGTGTGTGTGTGTGTGTGTGTGTGTGTGTGTGTGTGTGTGTGTGTGTGTGTGTGTGTTTAGGATACATATATAGTGGCACTGGCTGATAACATCAACATCTAAACATTCTTTGAAACCTAACCCTAAATAAATTTATACATAAATAAAACTAAACATGCATCAATCTAAATGTAAAATCTTCTACATCTCTACATATCTTTACATATGTACAGCTATCCATGTGTCTGGTCTACTCATCAGCCTGTGGGAACCAGCTAATCCGCTTTTCGTACGCAACAAATATGTCACGCACACTGGGAAGCGGCTACATCCAGACTACGTACAAAACAAATACCATTTTACAGCACAGCCCGCAGTAAACAACACGTGCGTGTGGTTTAATGGTTTGTTACTACATACGCAAGGTAACTACTTTGACATTCAGCAGTAATTTGCTGTGGTTCAAAAGAAAACTATAGGCTACACAAAATATTTCTACACCACATATGCTAACCTCAGGTTTATTTAGTTGCTGTCGTTGGTGTGTGTTTGTGTTTCTATTATATATATATATATATATATATATATATAATTTTTCCCGTTCAACGCAGAGCAACCACTACCACAATTCAGCGTACAAACAAACATCAAAATGAATACCACTAATAAAATAAGTACGACCATTATTGAAAACACACACAACAATTAGAGAGGACACCGGATATGTACATGGGTAAACTTACGTGCTCTTATGTTGAAATAATAGGAACAAAGATAGTATGACGGTCATACGGTGAATGAAAATTTATATATAAATGTAAACTTTTACTAAACTATAGGCCTATATATATATATATATATATATATATATATATATATATATATAAGTAACCTTGATTATTCCAATAGTTGAACACGTCTTCTATATAAACCAGCCATACTGTTGTCGTTAAGAGCAGTGCTACGAGAAGAACTGGAGGGGCTCGCCATTTACGACGAGTCCATGCGGCCATATTTCACCAGGCCCGTCACAGAACAATACAATTCGTTAGGAAAACGCCGCCGATATCATTAACAGGTAGCCAGCCATCTTAACCACAAGCGGCTCTCGATTGTTGACAGATCACTTCGGCCTTGTTCACTTCATTAGAGGTCCAAAGTGCTAGACATATGGATACACACACACACATGATAGAACATGGCGCAGTCTGGTCTCCCAGATAGCGCACAGATAATCTGTTGAGGGGTTGCGCGTGATGTAATAGTCACGTGATGTTAGGATGTGTCGCCACCTTTGGTAGATGGCGCTGGCTTGGATCAAAGACTATTTATAACAAGACGTGTTACTTCGCGTTTTAACATGGGACGCCATTTTGAATTCACGGAGCGCCAGGGCCCTAGCGACCGGAGGTAGATTGTCACGGACAGCTCCCTTCGTTAACATGGCGCCTAATGGCACTGGTTCATTCTGCGCCGCTTTCGGCTGCAGTAACAGGAAAAGTATGCACAAATAAAGACATGATATGATCTGGCTTTTAAAAATAAAGGATATTTAAAAAAATAAGCATAACAATTTGAAGTAGACACGCCCCTACTTGACATGACCCAAGCAGTAGGCCCAAACAACATCTATCTAGATCTATATTTGTTTCAGACAAAATCTTATTAAATTTTATTGAACAATATCAAACCTATTAATCACAAAATGGGTATGTAAGATATACATAGGCTTACAGTTACATGTACTGGAGCCATTGAAGATGTTATGGGCGTGAAGTATATTTGACTTTGTTATTGTTGATAATATAATTGGACTTCTAAAATTACATTACTATAATCAGATAATTGTTCCATAATTACAGTAATTATAAGTAGCTGCATGAGTATTTACAGGATCACCTGCATCCATATTTATTTTTAAACGTAAGCAATTGGTACTTATAGATATATATGGACTTCTATTTATAATTTAAATATTATGAAATTAATTATTAAATACCTCAACTAGTGGTAGAAACATTGATTTTGTTATTTTTTCTATTGACAGAAGTAAAAGATGGGTTATTAATTGTTGTCGTTCAGATATATGACAAGGAAAAATTTAAATTACTTGAATACTAATTGTATTGTGTATGATATACACTTCACTGAAACGGAATTCATGAACGAGACAAGAGATAAACTTATCTAGAATGCTATTCCAACTATTTTTGATGTACCAAATCCACCTCCTGCATCTACTGAAATCAAAGAGGAAGGTATTAACAGATAGGAGACCTATACAGGAGACAGGGCCAGGTGTGATGGTAATTAATATTTATAAATATTAATGGTGAAAATTGGTATTATAAAATTAATTAAATAAGAAACATTAAGGCATCAAGCCCGTGAAATTTTGTCAGCCCATTTCATATCTTAATACAAAAAAAAAGGATTACCAGCACCTGAATTAGTACCTGAATGTTCAGCTCGTGTGCTTTAATTTGTATACTTCTCGATATTCATAACTTAAATGCATATCAAATCAAATTCTTTAACCAACTTGAAAAAAGGAAAACATGTGTTTACACATTGTGTATGCACTTGATTCAAGTAATTATTTTACAAGGTATTGTTCTGTTTCAGTCCTTGAAGTTCTATGATGATGAGATACCATGTAAACAGGCCAATCTCTTGAATACAGATTTACTGGTGTTGAATGTGATAGATGATTTTTTGAGTTATCTGTTACGGTGGTCAATGCATGTGTCTATTACATCTCTGGGTGTATTCTGTCTAACTTTAAACAGTTCACTGATCTGGACTAAATGTCATATTTTTTTGTAGTAGTAGTGGTTGTTTAGAGCTGGAAGCAATTTGGGTTATTCTATCCATTTGATAACAAATGACTGATTGTAACTGTAGATGAACCCGTGCGTGGCACAAGAGATTTGTATGAAAGTACTCATTTCTCTATCTCTAACATGTTAACGCAAACATAAACATTGTTAATATTCCACGTATATTCTTTGTTCTCAGCTGGGCAGGCCTATATTGCATGGTCTATATTATTGAGGTGTAGACTTTAAATGAACTTATACTTTGTTTTAGTTAATATATGGTAAACGGACATGGTGAATATATGGTGAATTGTGTTATGGTTGCGTTATAATAGCTGTATATATCATTATATGTATATATATATATATATATATATATATATATATATATATATATATGTATGTATCCAAATAAATAAATATTTATGGATTATGATAAACAGACATGATGAAAGTATGTTTGTATGCATTTACCCCATATATACCTAATTGTTTTCATTAAAAACTTTATGCCTTCCACACACACACAGCTGTGAAATAACCTAACCCACGTTCAATTATTTTCTGATCAGCTGTCAAGTGATCGCAAATTGTAGGCTATGAATTAATTAAGTGACTGGGCTATGAACTCACTTAATTTTTATTTACAGTTTCAGGGCTTCGTTTCCTTCGATATCATGCGTACACAATTAAAGTGTTAATTAATAAAAGAGTATGTGATCATGTAGCATATAGTACTAGTATTGGCAATTCCTTTCAACCATGCGCACCCATGTACACGATCACATGTGGACAACCAGAGAGCTTTTGTTTATCTGAGAAATACCTCCGGTCGCCGGAGGCGCCACTGGTTCAAAATTCAACATGGCGCGGCAAGAGTAACGCCTCTCTATATTTAAGTTCTCTGCTTGGATACCATTGTTGTTGTCGAGATGCGCTAGGTAGTAATCTATTAAAGCTAACACAAATTGTAGTGCTATAAATAGACCTGGCACTTTGTTGGTTGACAGATTTGTTGAACCATAACGCACTATGACATTGATTAAATTGCTAGCGGAACATAAACAGCGACAAATAGTTCACAGTAAGACGATCTAGGTGATATTAATGTTTATTGCAAGAACTGAAATGTTGTGCAAAGATGAGCTTCACTTGAGTAATAGTTTCAACTCACTTCAACCCCGAAATGGAAGTACGGCATGATAACGTGGAAAAATATCATACTCATAAGCCCAAACATTGACCTGAAAGAAAACTAGACTGAACACGGCCGCCGACTTGATGGTAAAGAGGTTCCAACTTCCGGTCGGGGCAAAAAGGAATGCAGCCTGCTAAAATCAGATTTATAAACGTGGTGAATTCTTGTTGTGTCGTTGGTTGTATAAGCCATGGGCGTGAAAGTAATACAAAAGGAATAAAATAGCTGTTAAAGCGTAGTTTTTTTTGGCGGGAAATTAAGCTTAACTATTATTATATTTAGCCTATTCGACAACCCCCGGCCTGTCTCTGGCGTTCGATCCCAACTAGAATAGATCTACGGACTTGCATAAAACGACATTTATATATTTGATGGCATATAATAGGACGGGAGTAATACAGATTCTTCTGCACATATAAAGTTATAATGCACACATCATAATAAACGTCGATCCGTATTCATTCGGTTCAAAACTCGAAGCGCAGCCGCTTCAACATTGCTTTTTGTCCTTACCGGAAGTCAGCGCTGTTTAGTCATTGCGGCCCAATCAAACACCACTGAGTGCTCGGTCAAGTTTTCTTTCAGTTCAATGGGCCCAAAGTTATATAGCAAAACACCCCATCCACACCATACTGGACGTTGCGATGTAAACATAGATAACGTACGGACTTTACTATATTATAATGAAGATTTGCACGTGACGTCATAGCCATGCGATGTTTGAATAGGCCGCCATATTGAGTTGGTGCCGTTAGCCACGGATACCATTATGTTGTCGAGAGAATGGTCAATTTGGTGCAACAAAAAGGAAGAACACCTATTGTAGTGATATAAGCGTTTTGCTAGCGTATATTGAAATCATCGGCAGTAAGCCACCAATATCCTCTTCGCAAGTTCTTATTCAGAATCTACACCTAATTAATTGTCCAATACAGAGATTATCAGCGTACATCCGAAAATCATTCCAATGCCGTAAAGACGTGGAAAGCCACAAACAATTCGCTGCACCGTGGCTTTGTTTAATGTTTATAACAATAACTTGGGAAATTTACAAAGATGAGCTTAATAATAAAACTAAGTATCGTAAAATCAAATTTCAACATCGAGACACCCCGATTACGTCATGCATATAATTTATCGATTTGCTTAGCTAAGATCTCTATTTATTGATTTTATCAATGTTCTTAATATAATTATATTTTGGTAAATCAATCTTCAACATAATAAGTTAATAAAACTCACCAGTCATTGAGATTAAAGTAGTACCAGCTCAATATTGGGTGTGTTATAATCTGTGGGCCAGCGTTCCAGGGCCATAATATACCTAAGGTTGACAATAGGCTGAAGCTTAGGAGCCCGACAACTTTAATAAATAATAAATTTTATTCATTTCAAAATATAGAAACAGTTATTATTCGAAAATGTACTTTCCTGAAGAATTCCACTCACGCAATAAACATAATAATAAAACTGTGAGGAGAATTCTTCAGGAGACCCACAAAATGGATATAAGGCTATGTAATCCGGCCTACTGCCTATCGTACCAGGATCAGACTGTCAGCTGTAGTAGGGTGAAAAACTGAAGGATCGTGGGGGACCCTAGGTCTCTAAAAGACCAGGAGTCCCGGCCTAGGGTTAATACCACCCTGCATTTACCATGTTATTCATTACCAAAATGGAAAACTAAATGTGTTACTGATGGTAAGATAAAAATATTTTTATATGATAATTTCTTATCGGTATTTTGATAATCCGGTGACTAACGTGCTCTAATTTGTGGCTATATAAACAGAGAAGGCATCAGTCATAAATGGCAGTGAGCTCCGGTGGCCTAGCGGTTAAGCAACCGGCACTTGGTGCCAACGGTCGCAGGTTCGAACCCCGTAAGAGGTCGAAACTTTTCCAGGGATTAATTTCTCGGCTCACTACATCGTGGGTGGCTGACCACGTTAAATGGCGCTGCCGTCTCCACTGAATTATTTAACATAAAGGGGGACGTTAAAAACCCCTGAGGACGTGACCACCCTAGGGTATTTCGGCTCCATCTTTCCGTACTGCTCCCCTGTGAGTGGTGGGGGAGGAGGTTCCTCAACCATTCCAACATAGAGGCTGTGCTGATTAAGCGACAGCCTGGGGATTCTCCCCGAACAACAAAACCAGTCATAAATGGTAACAACGTCGTTATCCTAAATTCATTTTGTATCAATAATGCTATCCTTCGTCTCTCCATCAGACGTACTAAATGACCTTTGGAGGATGGCATTAACGACTAGATATCGTCTGTTAAATCTACACTAATTTTTAAAAATCTACATTTACGTCTAAAGATTTAATGTTAACATGGTTAAAATAAATCCAGTAAAAGTTTATTCAGCATAAATGGACATTTGCGGATTCGTTGGTTTGAGTTAAAAGTCACATCCAAGTCTTTACTCATCAACTGTAATTCGGTTCAAATGTCCCTTTACAAGAAAATTATGAGTTGTCATATTTTGGCTAAAGTCAAGGTATTATTCATGAGATAATGACCTATATTTCCGAGGTGGACTTCTTATTCGACAAAAATAAACGCATTTGAAACAGTGAAGGCTAAAACATTGTTCTGGTATGATAACAAAATATACCGCGATAAAGTTCTACTGGTGAGTGTAATAACTATGTTGAAAAGTGAAATCTCTCCGTCTCATGCCTGTATTTGTTTCTCCGGTCTAAATAACTCGACTGAACTTTTCTATTAATGGGCCTAGCACACGTCGGTTTTTCTCGTGCAGTTGTGTGGTAGGTAGTGAGTGACTGAGTGTTTTGTTTAGCTTCGGCTCTGGTAACACTTGGAACATACAGCCGAGGAACAACACTGTAGAGGAACATCCCACAAACACAGATATCAATGGGATTCGAAGCCAAGTTGTGAGATCGAAGACACGAGCTTACCCTGTGATGGGCCTATTTTAACCGGCAATTTGTGTCCATCTGTTTAAACTGCTAAATGGACTACGTCTGCTCAATCATTCCCGGGGCAATATATCAGATATTTAAATAAACCACGAAAAACAAGACCATTGAACATTATATAATTAGTAATTAAATCGTAGGGAACTACATTACTGAAAACGAAGAGTGATAATCGCCAAAAAACGTACTGGTTTGGGGTGAGTTTTTCGAGCAGTCAGTGTATTAGCAGCCCTTCATGTTTTTCTTTCTTATAAGATCCATATCTCACGAAGCACACCCTTGCTGTTGACAATAAACGAGATTTATCGTCAAGACAATATCATGAATGCTCTAAGCGACTTCAGTTGGAAATGCAAACGTCCCTCATCACACTCCAAGGGCCGCAGTTTGCGTCATCTGAGGATTGAGCCGTCGCACGATTTCCAACTTCAGCCAGTAATACACTACATAAAGCATCGCAGATTTTGATGTTAACGCCAGCGAAGAGGCGAACGAGGGAGCGAATGAATCGGTGAGTCAGTGTGTGTTTTATTTAGCCTCAGCGCTTGTCATAATTGGGATACATACTTTATTTAGCCTCAGGGCTTGTCATAATTTGGATACATGGTCGAGAAGCTACCGTCGAAACATCTGCATACACTACTGCCTTTTTTACGTTGCTTGAGTCATTCTGCTTTCCATGGATATATGGTCAGCACGTAGTGTTCAAAGCGAGCCCTATATGGTCGATACTAAAAAAGGCAAAGATCTTCTGAAACACCAAACGAGAGGTATCAAACAGTAACTTCCTTGCTGCAGTATTTAACCCCATTTCCCACGAATCGTGTTGTTGTCAACTGAGTCCAGATAGATTTAAATTGTAGTCGGAATCTCAACCAACATAATTATCACACTTTTAGCCATGTTGCTGACGTTCCAAAGCGGTTGCCTGGTGTCATTTATATTCGGATTGATGTTTTATGGCCACTTTTGTGCACATGGTAGTCTAAATGTGCCGACGTTACTAACTGTATTCATACAGCGGCTGTTGATATGACGATAACGATCGGTGTAAGCTGATATACTGCCGCGCTTCTCAGACAGTCGCCTCGGATTAAGGTCGCTTGATTTGCATATGTATATGGAACACTTGGTGTAAGCCTATATTATGACTCTCTTTGTTGAATTAAGGGAATGGTTTTATCCAGTTCTTAGTCTAGTCAATGTCTGATTTATACAGTTATTTTGTGATCGGTCTATTTGTAACTCTGAATACGATCGATTGGTCTATTTGTGATCGGTCTATTTGTGATTGGTCTATTTGTGGTTGGTATATTTGTGATCGGTCTATTTGTAACACCGAATACGATCTAACAGCTGGTGACGAGTAGACCATGATACTATATATATATATATATATATATATATATATATATATATATTTTATATCATTATGATGTATTCGACCGTCCAGCAAATATCACAATGTGTATTATGATGCGGTTGAGAACTTTTTGTTTACATCTGCGGACTTCATCTGTTCTAGATCGATGTTTATTTCGGATGTTTGACTCAGTCTGAACAAGGATAACATAAGTGTGTGATAAAAAAATCAAACAAACCTTGTAAATAGGCGTTTGCGATGTCGGCTGCAGATCCAACAGCTAAATATGTATAAAAAGATGGGATTCATCCGAAAGTATCGTCCATATATATTTTCTTAAATGTAAAATCTAAACTATAATCACAGACCTTCCAACATTTTATTTAAAAAGTGCATAAGATCTTCCACCTACTACAAATAGTGGCGGAACCTTTTGTGCTTGAAAAACAAATGTCCAGTTTCAGGTATTTCAATATTTTAATAATAAAATACAGAATATTTTCTTCTTCCTACAGAATAAAAGACAGAAGATTCTGGCAGAAAGACACCTCATATTTTATTCAAACAAACAAGTATGCAGTTTTGCAATGTTCTCAGCACTTGTCACTGGCAATCAAATCACGCGTTGACCGGAATTCGTGGCACTCCCGGTCAACGTTGATCTTGCAGTGCAGCAAGTTGCACAGAGTCTCTGGACCTAAAGATGCCTGGAAATTGGTGTCATTCTTGGTACAAAGGCTTAACAGGCGTTCGACGGGGGCGTGGTCGTACCGCAGTATCAGCAGTATTGTCACTAGTGTGGAAAAGTGGCAGAAACTCAACTAACCACCGCAGTCCTTCCGCTGAAGTAGATCGCCCCACTACCTGTCCACTTCCACCTTCAAAAATTTAGGCAAATCAATCGCAACCTGGAAAGTATCCTATTCTTGTACTACGCTATCTAGATCCTCATCTGATGTGACTGGCACAAAACTCTCTATCAAAGATAGCACTGAAAACAAAATATTGAACCATGTTACTTTAGAAAATCGGGAAAATAGATCAGTAACCAAAAAGTTACAATAAAAATGTATTAAATATAGACCAGTTGCCTGGTTAAATGAAAAAATCTCTCCTACTATAGTGCCACGGCCGGGATTCGAACCTCCGACCATGAGTAACAAAGACCCACGCTCTTACCGACTAGGCCATAGAGGTCTCTGGGTCACCGAGACATACAAGCCTCCTCATCCTGTCAAGGAATGGACTTTGAAGGGGCATATGTCCGATATACGATATACCGGGCCTAATATGGTATTCTCGAATTAGTCTACCCCGTGGATATATTTACCGTACTAAATTCTAAATTTATTTGAAATTAGTCTCCGTGGGAAAACTATAAATCACATTTCGGCTATTATTATTATTATTATTATTATTATTATGTCCGATTAAAATGAAGTCTTATGCTATTGTTGTTCGTATGGATGTTGGTTTATGACATGCGAATAGAGACAGATCTTTTATAACACCAACAATCAAATATCACAAAAAATATAAGTTTTCGGTATAAATTGTTATTGGTGGAAATAGAAGAGGGAACAAACAAGTTGAAAGGAAATGATTTTGCATTAATTCGCTCTTGTTATCAACAAATCTCATAGTGTTTAAGGTAAATATTGGTCATATCAGGCGGTACATCACATTGGATGCTTGCAAAACACTGGTACACGCCCCGATAACATTCTCGGCTAGATTACGACAACGCTCTCCTGTGTGGTCTTCCAAGCACACTGATGACACGGCTACAGAAAGTACAGAATTCTTCTGCCAGGTTAGTTACTCGCACTCATAAAAGAGAACATATAACACCAGTCTTGAACTCCCTGCATTGGCTTCCGGTTATATATAGGTCGCAGTAAAAGATTTTGATGTACACTTTTAAGGCACTTCAAGGGACTGCCCCTCAGTACTTAGGAGGAACTTGTCGTACCGTATCAGCCGACAAGGTCTCTATGGTATGAGTCTGGAGCATTCTTAGCCGTACCAACAACACGTGAGTGACATACGGTAATAGATGTTTCAGAAAGGCTGCTGCAACCTTATGGAATAATCTTCCAGTAACCGTCAGAAAGTGCAAGACCCTTAATACTTTCAAAAAGAAGATAAAAAATAATCTTTGTTTCAGCTTTTCCTAGCTGAATATATTATGTATTTGGCTGGAAAGAATTATATATTTTTAAAGATGTAAATCTGTTACATCCATATGAATTATTTATTGTCAAACACCTTAGAGAATCCTTCTTACAGGTTATACAGGGCGTTATATAAATTTCGTATATTATTATTATTATTAAATGGAATTAGCCGGATAATTATATAGGATGTACAGGTTTTTTGTTAGCTTGGATTATACATACCGTTACCCCCAAACGGCGTCAAATGAAGCTGTCATGGGGACGATCTACAGCTAGATACATAATAATTCGATTTCGGTCTATAATTCAGCTGAGAATGACTTTTATACAAAAAACCATATCCCACGCTATAATAATTAGGCGTATTATAGCCGAATTACGGATAACTTAAGTACGTGCTAAAAAAATCAAATATTCTATTTCCCCCATTTCTATCAGTACATACTTGAAAATAGAATTCTGCCTTTTCGGCTGCACTTCCAATAGCTAAATATACATTAAAATAGTTCCTATTAGGGATCCATCCGAAAGTATTATCTATATATTTTCTTAAATATAAAATGTAAACTATAATCGCTTTTAAATTAAAGAACATCTTAATTAACTTTTAGCGCAGAAATGTACGCAATGACGCTAATTTAACTCCCCAAAAATTAAATGTAAAAATGGAAGTTTCTAAACGTTCACTAAATCGGTGCTGAAGCTAACTTTTATCACACTGTTTATGTAAAAGTGAATCAACAAACGCGACATCTGGTGGATGGACTTAGCGATTTACCTCATTTTGGGTGCTAACAAAACAATGGCTTCTCTCGACATTATTAGTTCTATTTTGTTATAGATCCTGAGAGGTTTGTTGGTTACATGTGTAAAACCACAAGGAAGTAATACATCTGTAAATGTTTCTGGCCTAATAGCGTATTTAGCTGTTCATGTTGATTACGGTAGGGTAGTGCAAGGCGCACACCATAAGCTGGAACCGATGCATTTATTTTAAGAATAACCTAATCGAATATATTTTAAGTTACAGCTAATCTAATATATATATATATATATATATATATATATATATATAATTACAAAACTTCTATTGCGCCAATATCCTTGAAAATAATCGAGTTAAGTGGTGCACTTACCACAGTGGTTAGGCGAACTCATAGTCCAGGTACAATGCAAAGTTCATCAACAAAGATCAGATGGAAAGGAAACTTAGGAAGGATAAACGAGTCTGAAAAGGTGAGTTTCAAATGGTGACGGAAAGAAACTATGCTATTTGATGACTTAACATGTTCAGAGAGTGAATTCCAAAGCGTAAGGACAGCAACTGAAAAAGCACGAGTCCCAGCATGAGTTTTAACCTTAGGATCAAACAACAAGTGATAACCAGATGAACGGAGTTCTCTGGTTTTGGGGGCTAAAGAGAGCATGGAAAATATATTTGAAGGTTCTCCAGAAGAAAGAGTTTGATAGGCAATAGTGCAGAGTTTGGAAATGATGACATATATATATATATATATATATATATATATATATATTGTACTTTCTGTATAAGTATTTTACACATAGATACAAAACATAATTTAATATTCTACTTTTAACTGCACGAAGAGCTTTGCCAAGTTGGCCATGTATGACTTAACCATTGGCTTGCAATATGTAGCAAGGAATATTGTTACACTGTTATATAATGTAAGAAACACACACACACACACACACACACACACACACACACATACGAGTGAATAATTTGTGGGCAAGACGCCCGTGGTAATCTCATTCAAACCACCCCCTCCCTCCTCCCCCCCTCGACTTTTAATGGCCTATGGGCGCCGTCATTTTGAAGCTAGACAGAGACCGAAAGCTCCTGAATGCTGACGTCACTTGAATACAACAGTTTGACCGGAAGTATGTATAGCCCGTACAATAGCATGTTCAGTTTGAGCCGGAAGCAACCTTAGAAGGGGAAGATGATTCAAAATGGCAGAGATATTAACGCTCAAGAGCAACTATAATCCTCTTCAGTCAGTCTAGAGAGGGCTTATATGACGTCAGAGCATTTGAGTTTTCCCCTTCCCGCCTTCGAATCTGGCTTCCGGTGGAGCCGTAATGGCGGCCATCCAGTAATTTGTATTATTTCCCTATTTCCATGATATCAGGTATATTTCGTGATTATTATTGTGGAATTTACTTTTTATTACTGTTCTAAGCATTACATATTTAAAAATTATTTTCTGGGAGGGAACTGTCCTTTTAAGTCACATTTTGTACTCATGATTGTAAGTCTTGCTTCTTTTTATGTTTCTTTTCATCCGCTGTGTGGCAGCACGGATATAGAAAAACCGTAGTGCCGATCTGGGCCGTTGTTGTGTATATGGTACGGGTGGTTGTATCGCCTCGTATAGGCGCCTTACCCCATCCTACATTACACGAAATGTTCGTGAAGCTAGACTCAAATGGTTTATGCTTAAATGGAAATCATCTTCACTTTTGTTATCACTCCGATATTCTTCAAGTTAAGCGTATATCTCTTGGTGGCGAAGTTATCGAGTTCGAAACCAATGAAAAGGCTGCGTAAATTTTCGAGACTAACTTTGAGATTAACTTTTCGGCTCACAATATCACGTTTCTAATTCATACATTACTTTAACGTCAATATGTTGCATGTCTTGAAATGTTTGGCCGTATGTGCATTTGTCAATCAGCCGTACAGCCTTTTTAGAAGCACTACCGTTTTCTTTAGATATGATTGAAAAGTAGATTCCCATAAATGTGATACCATATAGTAAATGGAGTTGTGACTAAGGTGCTGTATAACATCTTCAAGTGGTGACAAGAGATAATTTGTTTAGCAGTGCGCAAGATATAACGTGCCATATATATATATATATATATATATATATATTTGAATTGACATGTTTAATGTGATCCCTCCATGCTAATTTGCTGTCAATACGAATTCCCCAAATCTTATCAGTACCAATACAAACACCAAAGCCATTGTTAGCATGATCATTTCCATACAGGAAAAAAAACATGTAATTAGTTTTTGGCAATATTTAATAACAATTTATTAGCCTTGAACCAGTCACATAAGCAATCCAGATCATTATTAGTTTTGTGATTAAGTTATTCAGGTTTATTTGAACATGCACACGGTGTGGTGTCATTAGAAAACAATATGGCTTTAATATTTGTAAGAGAAAGTAGCATGTCATTTGTATAAAATATGAAAAGTAGGGGTCCCAAAACGGACCCGTCCGGTACCCCGCGTGTCATATATTGATTATCAGAACATACACCAGTATAATGATTGTCCCAACACCCCATAATATTCCATTGTATTAATTAATATTTTATTAACTATCGTGCCAAAGGCCTTTGACAGGTCCAGATATGTTGCAAATGTGTGCTTATTATTTACTCTGGCTTTGATGTTATCAATTATAAAGTCAGTCACCGCTTGGGCTGTTGAGTGACTGTTTCTAAAGCCATACTGACCCTTGTACAGTAAATTGTGTGTCCAAGAATGAATAAAGTCACGTATGGACAACTTTCTCCCGTACTTTTGATAAAACTGGTAATAACGATAATTAAAGGCCTAAAGTTACAGAATTGATTTTGTGCTTTTGATTTATAGATAAGCACTACTTTAACAACTTTAATGGATTTTGGAACTATTCTACTTTTAAGTGACTTATTGACAAGCATGCTAACTGGTAGGGATGTTTCATCCTTCACTTTCTTCAATACAAATGCATGAGTTATCGTCAAACACTGAACTTTTCTTAGCTTTCGTATTTGTGATAATTTCGTATATTTCAAATGGGTCAGTAGGTATGAAGAAAATGGAATTTGTGTTTCCGTGCTTCTGGTAAGTGGTATATGGTTTCTTTGGATCGGGGATTTGAGATGACGAATCACGTCCAAGATTTGTGAAATAGGAACAAAAGCCTTCGCTTATATATATTATGGGTTCGTTACATTTGTGTTACAATCAGATGACCGTATTAAACAGCGCTGTTGTCAAACAAAAATGGCATGTTCAACATATTCAGCAGGTGATGATGTTCTATTATAGAATCTTGTACTCTACAGGGAAAAGAAGTTGGTATCCTTTCCTCACACGTCGTCGTTTGGGACGAAGTACAAGTAGATATTCCGAGTTTTATATCTGTTTAGCATCATCCGTGATTTTGTTATTAATGATGAAACCTCAATATAGGGTTTCAAAACCTTTAACATTAAATTTTATATATCTAAATTTCGTATATTTAGCATAATTTATAAACTTATCCTTAAGGATGGGACATCAATGTCGGGTTTCAATAATGAAATAGTATTATTATTATTCTGCGAGATAAGAGTAGCGTTATTGTGGGGTTTTTTTTTCTTCTAATATTTTGGCCAAGCCACTAATTTTAAAGTTTTGGCCATTGATGTGACTGTTGATTGGGATCGTCCGCTATTTACGCGTTTTCATTTTGAGCCACGTAATATCATATAGTGTGTGTTTGTGTGCGTGTGTGTGTTAGCTTTGATGCACTGATGACATGAGTTTTTCCTGAAAGGGAGTGTTTATTGCCTTTTTAACAAAAAACAACATTCACAGAATATCTTTTAAAACTGCATTTTTCAGATCCACAACTAATTGCGTAGCCGGCAAATTTCAGTTCTTAATTGTTATGGTATAGAACGGTCACTTTTCAAAACCACCAATTAGATTACTTCATAGTTTATGACACACCGAAATAAATTTGCAAGTTTGTCATTTTCTTACAATCAATGTCACCAGGGATTGACATTACATTTTAACATTAACTTGCCATGTCGGGCAAGTAATGTAAAAATAAGGTTGCCAAAGAAGGTTGTCATACATCTGGAGCTGCCATGTTTACCGAGTGGTTAGGTTTTATATACGCCAACTGCGTGATAACTTTTGGGAACCATGTCATTAATCGTAGCATCTCTTGGTGCACTGACAGATGTAAAGGAGCTACGTGTTTTAGCGGACTAGACGACCATTTCCTGTTTTATTGACTAATCCATTGACCTGAAAGAAAATTAGACCGAGCACTCAGTATATTTAGGTCAATGGTTGTGTTCGATTGGGCCGCCATGACCAAACAGTGCTGACTTCCGTTAGGGGCAAAAAGCAACACTGAAGCGGCTGCGCTTCGAGTTTTGAACCTATGAATACGGACATTTATTGTGATGCGTGCATTATAATTTTGTGTGTGCAAAGAATCTGTATTACTCCTGTCCTACACTTAAGCTTAATTTCCCGCCAAAAAACAACGCTTTAACAGCTATTTTAAATATGCTCCTTATACTTATCGACGAAAAGATACTCCTTTTGCATTACTTCCACGCCCACGGCTTATACAACCATCGACACAACAATAATTCACCACGTTTATAAACCTGATTTTCCAGTCTGTGTTCCTTTTTGCCCGGGCCGGAAATTGGGACCTGTTTGCCATCAAATCGACGGCCGTGTTCGGTCTATAGTTTTCTTTCAGGTCAATGCGACCAATGATTTAAATGTACGGACAATCGACAATTGTTTTTATATTTGCTGACAAGTGTTAATGTCAATCTCTGAATGTGAATTTGCGGAGATTTAGTTCGGTTCAATTGATAGCGTTGTTGTCGTACAAATTAATGCAGAAGATATTGAACGAAATAATTTATTAGGGTAATTTACAGCGAGTAAATAGCACAAGCGGGTACACTATGTCGTTGAATACGATCCAGTAAAATGTTTCTGTAACAAGTTTGCTCGACTTTGTGCAGGTTAAACTTTTTTTTAAACAAGATTTCGTCAAGAAAATCGAACTGTTTTATTCTGGGCTGTTTGGTGCCAACAATTTATTTCATATGGAATGTACAGATCGCAGCTTACCGAAAAATGGCAAGAACTCTGAATAGCAATAAACGTCTTTGTGCCCCCAACTCCGGATGTATATATCCGTAAAGATACGATTTACATATACAGACTAATAAAAAAACACAGCTTTAACAAACTGTTTTTTGTGCGATGACCTACCATAACTGTCTACAGAACAAATCCATTGTTTTCTACCTACATAATATTTGCATACCAGTCATCCGTCTTGCATGCAACAAATACGTTACCCAAATATTATGTTTGGTGAATATAAAAGACAACATGACCAAACTATTCGGCATTTGCACAATATGTGCAAATAGTAACACAGATATAGACTATTTAACATGACAGAAGTGACTTCAAGTTAATATATGAACCTGTCCTTCAATAACCACGATGACGACACACACACCCATAGGGGATGGATGACCTCATAATTAAGTACCATTTCGACCCTTCATTTAGCAGCAATAATGTGTAACACTCGGAGAAGGAGGACTTTCAAGTTTTCTTTGCATTAAAGGCACAATCTACGGATTAACAGGCAGCTGAATAATAAAGGCGACAACGAAAAATATGATTAATCCAGAAGCACAAAAGCTGTAGCGTATTAATAAAAAAAGCTGCCAATGCGGAAATCTTTCAAAAATATTATTCACGAAAAAATATATCCTGATGTTGATATGATTATTCCAGCCATTGGCAACAATCCGGGAAGCGTGAATCATTATGGCCCAATCCGGAATCCAGTCAGCGAGAGACGGGTGTCACCTTGGGCGAGTCGCCATCGTTACTTTCCGCAACTGGGATGGCCTTAGGATCCGACATTGCGTTGTTGGCAGCTTCGTCATTCTTCTCCGTCCAATCAAAAGAGTCATCGTACGTCATGTCTAACTTCGCGGCCAGCGACCTGAACATTTCCCTGATGCCATCGTAATCCGGATCTTCGTGTAGCTTCAGTCCGCGGACGTAGTTGATGTAGATGGCGAATTCCTGCGGCAGACCCTTGCACAGCTCCTCCGGCGACGTGTTCATCTTTATTTCGGCAATCCTGTTAAGTTTTTCAGGCATGCAATGCGCCTTGATGCCCTGCCAGGGTAGCCGCCCGCGTGCCAAGTAAACGAGGATGTACCCGAGGGCTTCCAGGTCGTCTCTGGGACCCTCTTCGTGGCCTAGATGGGCGTGGAGGCTGATAAACCTCGGCGTGCCCACGACTGCTTTGGTCAGCGCGAACGAATTCCTCCTCGGCACCACGAACGAGCCACTGACGAACTTTTTCGCGTGCCCGAAGTCGATCAGGAACAGGTTGTTCTCGTTTTCGTCGCGGCCGAAGACGAAGTTGCTCGGACTGATGTCCCGGTGCACGTAGCTCCGGCTGTGCACGTGGTGCAGGATGGCCAGCATCTTGTCAGCCAGCAACAGGAGCGTCTTCATTGAGAACTGGCGCTTGCAGGCATAAAAGAGATCCTCAAGGGTCAGACCTAGCAGATCCATGACCAAGGCTCTGTACTCCGAGCCGTGGAACCCAAACCAGTAGACCGTCGGTATGCCGGGGCCGCCCTCCAGATTCCGATAGACGGCGCCCTCCTGCAGCAGGAAGTTGCAGTTTGCGCCACCCTGCGGCTCCACCTTGACAGCCACTTTCTTGTTGTCGTAGTTCAGCAGCTCTCCGCGGTACAGTTCGCCGAACGAGCCGCCGGCGAAGCGCTCCGTCAGTTTGGTTTTGTAGTCCGAATCGCCGACTTGCACGCCCCCGCCTTGGACTTTCTCCGAAAACAGCCGCAGCGCCTGACAGGCGCCATCCGCCGTCGGATCCAGACGGTAGCCAACGATGTTGGCATCGTCGCAGGGGACGCTCTCCACGGTCCGCTTTCGCTCCTCGTCGATCGAACAGTCGGAACGGTTGCTGCATCCGGAAGATGATTTCTGTTCGTCGTCACTTTCCGGACACATGGTGGATGCTTGGGGCTTTAAGTTTGCCGTTTTTAAATCTCTAGGAAGCTGCAATAAACGGAAAACAGCATATTACGTCTTCAGGACTACGCGACAAAGATATAATTCGAATCAATAAAGCTAGCATTGCTATGTGTGTGTGTGGTGTACGGATGCGGCGGCAAATGACAGGAGAAATGGTGGAATGCGTTTTGCGGAACACATCGGGTTCTATTTCAATTTCCGGTTCTTTACTAGATCAACCGTACAGTATTATGGTTAGTGGCGATTCTTTATAATCGAACAGCAATAAACCAGACCCATGCCGAGACACGCGGCTAATAAGTATCGAGTAACCTTTCGGCATTGGTCCACATAGCGCCGAAGAAAGGCGACTGTTCTAAATAGGCCGCCATTTCGCAAATCTGGTAAATACATCTGTAATGACGTCATTCGTCGGAATTTCGTGTCAAATGAGTTTTTTTGCGGCCGTGCTTCGAATTCAGAGATGGGCCGATTCGATTTGTCCTAAAATGGACACGAAACGCGTACTCTGTGGAACCACGCGTATGATATGGTATCGTTTCGGACTGGTGCTGCAGCCGGCTGATCTATTTACGTCTACAGCACACGCCCTGATACTGTGATTATCGAGACCATCTAAGAAAACTTCGAACGGCAAGTGTTTTGCTATCAGCCCGATCTGAATTATTGTTTTATATAAAATCCGGATTACTTATTGATGTAATTTATCACGAAGTCCTGTCCTTTAGCGTACTACAGAACACCACTTCAGCAGCTTCGATAGTTACCTCCTGGCCGACTGATGCTATATCCAGACCAGAACTCACGACAGGACACCGGATTCGGGGCGTGACGCCTTGGCCAGGCGTCGCTCTCGTTTGACGTACCACCGATTATCCGGATAGCAAACGCTTTCGTCGGTAGCCATTCAACTGAAAAACAAAATGATGGAGGTGAGACAGGTCAGCGACAATAAACACACCTTTTAAGGGTGGTACCCGTCCGATGCGGGTAATATACGGCTGTGCTAAGAGTGCGACACCAATTCCCAACGCATAATAACAATCAGAATACAAATAGAGTTCCATACTGGTCCAACTATGACCTGATCTATCAATGAGGCCGTTTGTCGACAAGTAATTATATAACGTCGCTCATGAATATGGATGTTAGTCTCGTTGTTCGTGCTGCACGACTTAGACGTCATCGTCCATCCAGGTTATTGGCCTAATAATCCTCGGAGAGGGCAGCCTTAACTAGTAAACAGAGCCTAATCGGCACACGTCATTCCTTACCCGCATCAGGCCAGTGCGCGTAGTTTTGTTTACATCCAAGTGTATGACGTCGGCGTAAATATAATACACGAATAATTGTTATATAGATGTCCAGAAGGCGAACGAATGAGTGAGTGAGTGACTACGAATGAAACATCCCGCAACTACAGCTAAGTTGACTCGATTCGAGCACTGACCTAGAAATTTGCAGCTCTCTCTCTCTCTCTCTCTCTCTACCTGCCGTGCCCTATTTAAACCTAGTTTATCATTGTCATATAATTGACCCCCTTTACGTTTCTCTTTCTCCTTTAGGCGGCTGGCATCTCGTAATATCAAACTTACACGATGACGTGGTAAGGTTTGGATGGATGGATGGTTGCTACTTATTTGCAGTTAATCCGAATGTCATCTATGTGTGTTTACACGAACGAAACAACAAAAATCATCCAAAATTACTCAGTGCAGTTAGGTTAGCGCGTGTTTAACAATAATATCAACTTATTATGAGGAGAGTCGTGCAGAACGCATCGTGATTAGCCAGCAATATTATCTTAGTGAATTGTAATATTAGGAACACAGGACCAATAACTTATTTTCTTATTTTCGGGTTGACGTCACGCAACGTCTATTTCGAACTGTGGTACTACCTTTCGTTTCGAGCACGCCCACACCCACTCAACACACACGGCTACAATTTTAATCATCTTCAGGGCGAAGTCATTTTCAACTTGTATTTGAGGAAGGATACGAAGGCGACGTTTTGTCTACAGCTTTCATCCAATCAAATCCCCGACCGCGCGCCCATTTCCGATAAATATTACATTTAGCAAAGCGATGCACAGAAATAAATGCACGTTTTTCTTTATTTACATATTTAAATAGGCAGGCGAATGTGTGGTTAGTATTTAATTGGAACTAACAGTCAATAGGTCGCCCGCAATAAATCACTGAATAGGAAAATACAAATCTTTGGTCAAATTGCAATGAAAAATAATTTATTTCTGTAACAATCTGCGTCATGCAAGTAATAACCGATAATCAATTGGTAACTGGAACAAATATCAGTGGGAAAGGTCAGAATTATAACTGTGCATATTAAGATCCTTGTATGTTTACACGTACTCCGTACGCTTTCCTTTCCCAGTTTGGCAGTTAACATAGCGAATACACATTTTCCAAGCTTCGCTTACACATTATATACTAAGCCACAGCAAACACCATGAAACCCGCATCTACTTGGGGGGTAACAGGAAAACAACCTTTAAAAGGTTATACTGCTCCCCCATTTCATTTATTCTATTTAATCAGCTTATTATTTATATGCTATGGTTGGAAATGGTAAATAAATATCATGTCATATCATACAGAATCATTCATTACAAACCAGGTTGAGTACACCCCGGCTGGTTCCGCTGTAAACATTAATAGGGACACTATGACAGGTAACAAAGACACACTCGATAAACAGACCTAGTGCGGCGAGTAAAATTTTATCGCTTTATACGTGTGCGTGTGCATTGATATAGGCACTTTTCACTGAACCCAATAGAACAACAGTTTCAGTTAAAATATTACAATAACAGGCTGTGACCTATTTGATCAGAATTCTGACTCATCCATTGACAGCTTGAGGCTGTCTTAATTATCAGCAGTCAATAACATAATATTAACTATATTTATACTCTTCGACACCACGGTGCCAATGTTCATCATCACCCCGCATCATCATCATCAATATTATCATCATCAACACCATCACGTTGACACATGATCTAATCAATCACAATCCGAGCTTCAATTTACCTGCGAGCTCCCATAAGGGCATATCTTATATGACGTTTGAGTTCGGGCAATCGGTCAGTCTCGGTTTCGATTTGCACGCAATGAGCAACGCAACCCCAATAGATCGGTCGGTGCCAAACTCACGCACACACAAACACGTACGAACGCACGCACGCACGCACGCAAGTCCCAGAGCAGGACGAGGCGAACAAGCAAGCAGGCGCGTACGCACGCGAAGATAATAAACAAACATCACGCCCAAACCGCTTAGTGACTTACCCGGCGACGTGAAAATCGAAAAGGCAGACGACTGGAAATAATCTAACGACGATAAAACTGCCGCCGTCGGCACAGAGAACAACTCCCCTTTACCATCGTCTATAATTCTACCCCTGACAACACAACATTGCCGCCATTTCAGCCCAAATTATTCGAGACCACAAGACCAAGCCAGAAAACACTCCGAAAACTGGTTTGATCGAGTTCCAGGCCGTGATGCGCTCTCACTGCGCAGACGCGAACACGGATGCGCGCCCCTCCAAGGCCGTGTGTGTGTGTGTGTGCGTGTGTGCATTATGGACCGGAGACTCTGTAATGCGTTGACCTGAAAGCTATCCATCAGTACAGCTCGTGGCCGCGGTGCTAGATGATGATGTTAGCGAACCGTCGTCTCTACGATTATTTCTCTCCCTCGCTCTCTAATTGCAACCTTAGATGACCCCATTCGGTGCGCATTGACCTGTTTTGTTTACTGGGTCGGCGGTGTTTTCTTCACCTGAAGGGCTGGCCTTAAACCGAAGAGTTGAGCGGTCAGCGTCCTTGTGCGTTCTTGGATTGGGAAGGGAACGTGTTTTAACAATAAAACAACCCCCCACCACCACCAAATTGTTCCGTCTCAGTGGAGCTGTGCATTATATCATTCAAAGCCTTGACCCTGCGAGGGCGTTCTTTACAACGCAGCCGACTAGTTAGCTTGGGGGCCGTTTTCATACGAAATGAGCCGTTTGTAGTCGTGTCCCGAAACTCGACCAGTCAGTCGACCGCCTTAAGTTAATCGAAACGTAATATTGATCAGTGGGAATTATTTTTGTTGTGTGTGCAAAAATGCAACTGTCAAAATGTCCACCGGGTACGATACTGCGACGAAACAATGATACTCTCACCCTAACTAGAATAGCGACATTGTGTCGGGTCGCGCAAGAGGACGTCCGTGAATAACTTCGCTGATAACGCGAACACATAAATCAAACAGCTTCAAATCTCGATGTCCATCTAGGACTCAATATGGCAATTAATCGATTGCACTGTTTTGTTATCGTTATTGACCTAATTTGTTCGGTTAGCGTTTATTTCTGGTACGAAAACACTCATGTTATGATAAGTCCCCAATACCAACCCAACCTCCTGCGTCCTCTCAAAACTATCACGATTTCACTATGAGACTCTACATCGTGCAAATGCATGACTCAAAGATGCATTAATGGTTTGTTGGCTCATATATATTAAAGCCCTTTTTTGCTATTTTAAATGCGTCAAAACATAGCACGTTGTTGTGAGTTTTATTGATTAAAACAACATTTAGAGCACTATAGTCAATCAGTTATAAGGATGATGTGTTGTAGTTGTTAGTATTTGTTTGTACGACCTGGTGTGTAACTCCTAACCAAACTTTAATGAGACCTTAATTCGATGCTAGCCAGATCTGGCCTTGTAAAATAAAGACATGCCTAGCCGTCTATAGATCTAGGTCTATATGTAAGATGCATGCAGCGAACGGCTGTGGGACACGACTTTGGACCGAGTGGCTTCATTAATCTAATTATGAAACAGGTACACAGTCTAATGCGCAGGCGCGCGCGCTGTTTCTATTTTCTCGCAGCGGTGAGGGTGTTCTTTCTGCACAATACTTCGTACGCTCCGGAATATATGCATGATCAATATATATGCTTTATTTTCACTCCGATAACACACAAAAAATACTTCAAAATTTTATTGGATATATATTATTTTATAAACGTATGTTGCACATACACGAAACGAAATTAGCACATTAATGAAATTAGTTAATTCAATGCAGTTTTGTTAGTATAGACTATGTATAAGGAAAAAACAGGATAAGTGCAAGAACCCATTATTTTCATTATTGGCACAGAAGATATGAATAATTGCAGACAAGTTTATAACTCAAGTCTAAAGAATCAAATCTGACTTACCTTTCAGTAGGTGACGATGAAATTCGTGTCCAAAATTACCGTAGACCAGCAGTCAACAATATTTTCGACAGGTTGAAGTTATTTGGGGAAAGGTGGACGTTTATTGAGGTCACTGTTCACGTCTACAGTTGCAGTTCGGAAGCGTTACCATGGTTTTGGAGAAGGGATTTCTCCGCAGACGAACGGTCGGCGCCGGAATGCCCGATCTGACCACAGTGTCCTCCCAATATGGGCCGAATCTCGGATCAAACCGTCATATTTTGGCCGCCTCGGTTCCGTTATGAAGCCAGCTTGCAGAGATAAACAACATCAGCTGTCTCGCTCTTGACCCGAGCCGAAACGGCTCGGGATTGGTTAATGCCGGCTTACGCCCATCAATCGCGACAAATCAGACGGCGGAAAAAACAACACGCCCTCCAAAGGACGCCAAGGACGCTTGCCAAGGTCAGCGACGAGGGACGTATTGCTGCTGAAGCAGTCACGTAGCGTACAAAGCAGCGGACGACTGTTGTTTTTCTGCACCGAGTATGAATGACCGAATTTCTGGTTTTTATGTCGCCGATCTAAAAATGGCGCCCTCATCGACCGCTATTTCGAAGTTTATTGTTCGAAGGTTACCGTATTCTACGGTCGCGGTTTGATTACGTTAACTAGATTGTGGTCGCGTTTAAGTCATTTAAACAACAAACGGGCTATTTAGTAACTTTGTTTTTATTTATTTATTTACTTTTTGCCGCCCAGTTATCGCTTGCTGGCAAGCCCGCCGTCAGAGGCTGGCTGACGTATGTGGGCCGCAGTTCAATCGACGCTTTCAACTGTTGCAACTGATCTCCACTCTAGATCTGGGTCTAGTTTTAAAAAAAACATCTGCCGCGCTCGCATCACGGGCACGGAGGAGTCCGCACGCAGTGAACACATATACACACACAGACAGAGGAAAATATTAATAAAATATGTAAATGAGCACAAAAGGCGGGCAATATATAATCGAACGTGGCTTCAGTTATTTTCAACAATGTATTAAGAGTGCTTGCGGACCTACTCGACGCTTGAGAAATAAACGTCACAGTACCGTGAGTACGTAATGCAATCAAAATTAAGTTTTTTTTTAAAGATTGGCTTAATTAATTGTCCCTACTGTTGGATTTAGACTTCATTTAAATACAAATTATAATCTCAGATCTGTAAACGCTTGTCTACAGTATACAACTGAGTGGGTCCACGTCTCCTTTATTTCAAAGAATATATATTTTATTTCATGATTCTGCTAGATCTACTTCATTTCCTCCTTTTTTAGAGAACACACTTAGTATATAGTCCTTTTTACTGAACGACTGATAAGTGCTACTGTACCATCCCTCCCACCACTCGACGGGGGAGCACAGAATGAGGTAAATTGGAGCTGAAATACCCTGAGGGTGTTACACTGCCGTGTTTTCCGTACTCGGTGGGGGTCGTCTTGTCTTTATAGCATCAGATTTAAAAAAAAGTTGATTCAGGGCCTTTCGACGCGGTCAACCACCGACGATGTTGTCAGCCGAGAAATTACTATCCGGAAAGGGTTCCACCCTTTTGTGGAATCGAACTCGTGATCTTTCGCGGTTAAACTAAACGTCACTTGATACCGAATGCATTGCGCTTTATGCAAGATGACCGGAGATCACCGTTTAGGGTAAACAACAATTTTACACCCCCCCCCCACACACATATCGCTTAGGGTTAGAGATTAATGTGTCTTTATACGCCTAGTTCTGTCTGTGTTTGGCACGACCCCAGTGAGACCTTAACGAAGGTCGTCAACGAATGTATTATCTGTCATGTTTAACAAAGACGTTACAACAACAAAACATACTGACCAGTATTATGTGTGTTACAATAAAAACCATTGCTTAGCTAAGATCAGACTGTTTTGTGCTTACAGAGATAGGCAATTAAAGGAGCTATGAAAGAAATTCTAGAATGTTTTTATTTATAATAACACAACAATATATATATATATATATATAATCAACATCATCACACAACTCACAACTAAATTTATGACTTTATTACTCAGTGCATATATATATTAGTCATGATAACAAGCTCATACCAAAATCACAGAGAACAGATTAACCTGTAGTTAAACAATTTGGTACTGAAATGAGGCTGTAGTTACAACATTAAAAAGTAGATTATAGTTTTAGCTGTCATCCTAACATTGTAAAATATTCACAACTCACTGGTAACTGGTAGTTGTATCAAACTATCTAATTGATATATGCATCGAAAACATATAATTTTTCAACAGCAGTGAGCCGCTTTGAGCGGGGTAGCCTGAAAATAATTTATCGATTACATTGACAAGTGTTTTCCCTTGCTATGTATACACAATACACAGTGTGTACTGATCAGTTATTACTGAATGATCGCAGTACTGAGAAAATGACAGCCGATGAGATCATATTGGGCTTAAAGCATCTGAAGAGTTCACACTGATTACCTCCTTTTTTGGTACACCTTTTTGCAAATATTACTAATAGACACACCTAGTCAAACAAAGGAAAGCGAGACTTGCAGATGTTCGGTTCAACAAGCAGCAGGCCACTCGAAACGGAAAACAATCACTGTCGCATACATATGTTCGTGAACTGTAAAGGTTTCTCATATTTTACGGTGAGCACATTGGCAATCAAAATCATTCTCTGAACATTTTTGCAATTATATCACTTAGAACAGTTATGGCATTCATCCAAATGGTGGCCTACCCCCAAACTTTCACACTTTTGTTAATTACCACACCATTAAGGACACTCTTACTAAGCCTGTACAGAAACCATAAATCAAAAATATAATGTTCGCTTGAGTGCGCTTGTGAGGGATGAATAGTGCCACACACACACACACAGCCAAGCTAACATAAATATCTAAGAACTACCCCATACAATATCTGATCATCTCTGAGATTACTGCAATGCAAAATTAAAAGTGTACCTTGTTCTCATACAACCTCTTGACTAGGTTTTCGAGCAGAATAAATAATTCACCAGAACATTTATGAAGATAACCGGTTGATCCCAACAATTTGTGCATTTGAGTTAAATTGGCAAGAATGTCGAATATGATACACGTTCTTTACAAACTGATTACTTTTTTCGGATACCATAGAAAGGGAGATAACGAGTGAAAGCTTATTTTTATCAAGTTATGAAGATGTACAGACCTGAGATGTTTTATAACATTACTGATAGATCATACAGTACGTATTGGAGATGCTCGTATATGATAATGCAGCGAAACAGAGAGACGAGTTAGCAACTATTAAGCTACACAAATAGCACCAAAAAGCAATCTGATCTAATGCCGAGAGCAGTTTTCGGATGTCAACAGTTGACAGCCTCAATCCAGTGAATGCGATGACGACGACACCCTACGGTTTACAATTTATATTACAGATAAATCCTCGCTTACTCATTTTTGTGCACATCTCACTGGAAAGAGCAGTAAAACTACATGGTTGACAATCTGAATCATGAAGATGAATATATATGAAGATGTAAAAAATCGGAAGATGTCCAAAATATTCGTTCCACAACGATCATCTTGGAACAAAGATAAATCAAAATGAAAACAACATCTTTAGCAACCTTACAGACATATAGCAGTTAGAAGAAGACATTTTTTAACAAAGCCAACTCCAGTTGAGTAGACATCAATTAATGATATATATATATATATATATATATATATTACATCAAAGGTTTTATGCTCAACACGATAACTATATACATACATACCAAAAACAAAAAAACCCACATAAACCCTGTAAAGTAATACCTTACTTTTTGTTTGTGTAGATTAAATCTTCATGTGCTACATTATGCATCCTACAAACCGTCTCAGAACTTAGTTTTTGGAAAAAACATGTTTATAGATAACAAAATTTCATTCCTTGATTGCTCATAAATGCCCTCTCAACCTACGACACAGATAACTAACGGCTTACCACAACCATTAATGTGTGCACAATTAGATGCTGCAGTATCTTCACTAAAATATATAAACGGCTACCTAAAATACCATTAGGAATTGTGTCAACTTTAAAAAATCTGTATCTAAGTGATTGTATGTTTAAAAACAAACGAAGAATCACATGTATATATAGAACCTAGATCACATGAAATATTAAAATTTTGTGACATAAAATGCATTATTTATAGCACAAGTTTTTACTTAATACCACACAAATCATTATCACATATATAAGAAACAAATGCATTTAATATAATAATTTGCATACAAACACCGAAGAAACATAAACAAGTAAGAAAAATTTGAATAAATGCAGGTATAGCAATATACTATTTATAGATGATTAATTTACAACAAACAATACATGTGCAATTACCTAGTTTTACCTGAAATGTGAAGAAATTATTCTATTTCTATGATTCTGGTTCTACGATATTGCGTGCACATACACACACACACACACACACGTATATATATATATATATATAACAAAATCAAGCCTATAAAAACATGTTTAGCTACAGTTTCAGCGTCTATGAATGGTGTATGATGTACTGAAGATAACAAATAAACAAAACGTGATTATCAAACTGGACGGACACACAATAACATGGGCAGTTTATCATTCAATAACAATAAGGTTTATCAATATAGTATTATAATAATGTTCTGACAGATTTCCCTCACCCCCCCCCCCATCACATGTCATCATTTCCCCATCTAAATATTCCGACACTACAGTTTTAAACCTTACGTTCCAGAACAGCTCGGATAAATACTGAATGTGGTGCATGAGAAATGCAGATAAAATTAACGTTTTTAACAAAATTGGGGTTTTCTATAATCATTATGGAGAAAGAATTAATGAATGAAATTAAACATTAAAAAGTTGAAATATCTTCATCAGTAGGAAACTAGGAAAGATACTGACATTGCCCATCCCATCCCTAAGGGTTAGTCTTCCAATCTAAACTGTAATTCCTGTGGCTGTGGGTAGAGAGAAAAAGCTCCAAATTAGATATACAAGGTAGATATCAATGGTAGATTATCTCTCACTGTCAGTATCTGATGTCAACATGTTGGTGACATAAGCCTCATGATTATATTTTTTTTATTGCTCAGGTCAAGGTCACTTAAATAATTAGTCAGAATATCATATTGTTGGAACAATGAGATGTGAGAATACAGAACAGACCCCTGAACAGTTATATTTGCATATGTATATATAATATATATATATATATATATTATTTCCTGAAAGATGTATTCTGCTATTCACAGAAACTGCATAATCTACCAAATGTATTCAATAAGACAGATCTATAAATAGATAGAGTGAGTGTGTGTGTGTGCACACATGCACATGTACAAATCATGACATCTTCTGGAAAACTGCTGGAAATAATAGATAATCTTACATGAGACAATAATATTTTCTTCATGAAAAATACAGTTATTGAACATAGAAATCGACTAATTATCATTATGCCCTGTAAACAGGAATCTTCAATTATAAAACAATAATTTATAACACAGCCCGATCCAATAGGAATAAATATTGTTATGTGATACAATTTAAATCGGGATTATGTAGATAGATTAACTAGCTTTTGACAGCGATATATACAAGGAACACATTGTACCATTATCCAAGGCTATATAGACACCAATAAGGAGTTATCATTTTGCTTCGCACACGCACACACAAAGTACTTTGTTGTGTAAAACTTTACGGTTGTTTCAATATTGCTAATTTACACCGACAGTACTGAAATACTGATACTTCAAATTTCCCCCACCCCCCATTATGGTAAGCTTAAAACATATAAACTGTGTAAGTGGAGCCAAAATATCAAAATGGTTTGTCACAATCTAATATTTGTGCTAGTTGACTTCAACACTTGGAAATTAATATCTGTCTTTCTTTTTTGTGTGTGTGTGTGTATATGAAGTAATTATACAACGGTATAATACAAATGTATGGATTAATATTCTTACAGCAGATACACTGGAAATAATCACAGGAAGCTACATCTAACTATTTGAATAGAAGGAATCCAGCACCAAACATTTAAGCTGCTGAATGGATGAGGGTGTACTTTTCACTGTACATCAAGTACATTTAACATTGGCAATTCGAATTGGAACACTCACAGCAAAACACACAGCTGGGGCAGGAGCAATCACTATGTGAATTATAATAATAACATAAACTAGGCTGAGCTACTCAGGTGTTCCTCATCCACCTTGAAGTATTTCACCTTTTCACCACTCTCCTCCTGTCTAATAACCCAGTCATACCTCTTGTCATAAGCGATTCCCTCCTTGGTGGCAAGACTGACAAATAGGTCCTTTATGTGAACATAATTGGGTATGTCGTCAACACGCATGTGTCTGCAGTAGGTCAAATAGGTCATAAACTCGCCTGGCAGGTTCTCGCACAGTGTCTCGAGAGGCGTTTCTATCTTCATCTCTTTTATCTTGTGGAACTTTTCGCGCTTGTTCCCTATTGGAATACCCTGCCACGGAAGCTTACCCTTGAGAAAGTAGACCCACATATAGCCCATGGATTCCATGTCATCGCGTGGGCCGTCATCGCGCCCAAGATGGGCATGGATGCTGGCATATCTTGCTGTGCCGACTAGGCCATGGGCAAGGGGACAATGTGGGTGTGGTATGAACTTGTGGCGTGTGAACTTCTTCGACAGCCCATAATCAATGATGTAGAGCCGGTCAGACTTTTCGTTGCGGCCGATCATGAAGTTGTCCGGTTTTATGTCACGGTGTAGGTAGCTCTTCCTATGGAAGAACTCCATTATGGTTATCATCTCGTCAATCAGCATCAGGACGGTCTTCAGCGAGAACTTCCGCTGACAGTAGATGAACAGCTCCTGCAGGCTCGGTCCAAGCAGCTCCATCACCAACACGCTGTACAGAGGATCGTGCATGCCGAACCAGTACGTCTCCGGGATGCCAGGACCACCTTCCAGATGCCGATAGACGCTGCCTTCGAACAGCAGCTGCGGACACTTGCAGTTCTGCCGCTCTAACTTTACAACCACCTTCTGGCCCGTTGACATCAGCTTGCCGAGAAAAATCTCACCGAATGACCCACCATTTATTTTCTTCAGCACCTTTGTCTTAACGCTGCGACCCACTATCAGCTGGTCCTTCTCTGTCGTCATCTCATCATTGCCAGGATCGCCTTGTCCTGATGATGGACCAGAATCTTCTGCCATCTTCAGTACATCATCTCATAAACTCAGATGGTCATCAGTCTAAATACAAAATAACAGCAAAATCATAACCACCTAAATAGTAGCACATGCACATTGCAATCAAGTTAACTCAACTGAGCAAGAAATCCTGTACATTTATAAGTCATGTATGAGAATGGCCTCTCACAATGTCATGTATTAAATAGCATTGTCGCAGTAAGCTACATTAATCTGCATGAGGTTAGTGACTGCAGCAGTCAAATAATTATTAAATGATTTCACAATGTCTGTTGAAATCTATTGAGAAGTAGTGTTATAACCAATATCAGTGGAGTTTACGCAGCACAATGTACTCATGGTCAAAGTGTATATTGAAGGTTAAGTCTGACATGTGTATTGAACACAGGTGAACATATCAAGTGCTGACATCACCATGAACAGTATTACACCATAGCAAATTCTATAAACATGCACTAGACTCACTATCACACTGAAATGTTTGTCACCCGCACTTAGGACAAGTGATCATTTACAACTGTTCAACACCAAGAACCATTCACAATTGTCAATATATAACTGATCATGGTGTAGTGTGAAATCAAAAACTACTGATATACTAAATGAAAACTAATTTCTATATAAATACTTTCTGATTACTGATGTGATTAATTTGACAAACAAATATTCTGGAAGTCAATTTTACCAAATATGGTATTTGAAATCCACTGATTAAACACTTGTTTGTGTTTTATTTAATTATAATTTGACATTTAGCAGTTGTCAGGTGAAAACACAGAGCTACAACAAACACTTGTTGGTGAGCTTTGTCAAACATCAACTAGTTGTGTTTTTATTTTGGTGTATAGAAAATCAATCAAAATCTGCGATGCAATAAGTCCACTATATGAGTAAATTTTCAGTTGGCTTCAACGGAATGAAAGACTATGCTTGAGCCATCCCAAGATTTTGGTAAACTATCCACCCTGTAATGAATTTGTACAGTGTGGAGATTGTTGGTCATACTGGTCAACAATGATCAATTGAAAGGCTGCCACTTTCACTTGAGAGCTTAGTCACCACTATATAGTAAACATGAAATTTTATCAGGTCAATCCACACACACACACACTCCATTTATCTGTGCACCATACTGAATATTCATGCTGCATTATTAGCAAATTAATACATGTTAATCAAGAAGTGTAACACTACATTTGAATCAATAAAATAACACAATTTATCAATAAATAAAACAATACAATTCATAGCCACCACTTGTGGTTTGCTTAAACTAATTGTCAGAAAATTGTAATTAATGTCAGATAGAATTTGAAAATATCAAACTGAAATCACACGCACGTACAATTAATTATAAATTGCAGGCAATAAACAATCCAATTGGTGGCAACAAGTTTCAAGTGATAAAATGCACAGATGACGAGCAGTTGAATTCACTGACTGTTATTTTCAGATGGTTTATTATTAGCAAAACAGTCCCTCAAATCAGTGATGCGTCTTGTTTGGTTCAAATAGTGGTTAACTTAAGAGTCTGTGAATATTTCACTTCCTTTGTATATATATCAAAATCATTGTTAACATTGATTAATTATGTTTATGCTGCCAGGTATAATTTATCACTATGTTATCATTTCAGTGTTTAGCTGATAACATCTCTACTTTCTAAAGGAATGTAGGTTTTTGTCACGTCTAATAATTTTGCTCATTTACACTATAGGTGTAAGATTTTTGGCTTCTTTTGATTTATGTTATCCATTCTACTTTAGAAAAGCTTAAGAATTTTTCATAAAACTATGCCAGTATATAAACATAGAAATATAGTACAACCAATAGTTTCCAAACATCTGAATTAAAACTCCTAAAACATTTTTCTTTAGGCCATTGTTTTTTTTAATAATTGTTTTACAAAGCTGCCGATCACACCTGAAACCTGCCCCTGGGAAATAAAATCAACTTTTATTAAAATTTTCATGCCGACCTCCCTGACCATAATTTAAAATATGCAGAACAATTTTTGACAGTGCTAACAAAAACAACTGAGTCAACCAATCAGTGACTACATAAGAATCTGTTGGAAAGATGGTGACTCATGCCGGTGCTGACAGTGACATGTCTATCATTTACTTTTCGCTGACGATTCACGATCACAAGAAAATTATAAAGGCTCGAAAAAGCTAAACTATTGAAGAGATTGTCAAATCTCAATGAAAGGAAGGATATGTTATAGAAAACATTGTCATGGACCAGACGATCGTCGAGGAAGATGCGCTGGTGGATATCGGTGTCAAGCTGAATTTGAATATCAATATAAAAATACAACATAAATCCAGAATATGTGTCGTTCGGCATTTGTAAATGGTTAGGCACCAAATCTGGCAAATCATTCATGAACTAGAAGTTTGTGTAATTTTTTTTTAACTGACCCCATGTTTTCAGTGATTTTTGTTGTTGTCCCGATCAACCCTACTTTTTGAGAGGGAAAGTTTCGGTAAAACAAGTATTCAAAAACAACAGCCTTATATATATATAAAATCACCACTGAGTGTCTTTACTGCATTTTCTATTTATTTTAATCTAATGACTGTATTTGCAGAGAAATAAATATTAACATATCACGTGATCAGTTTCTAAAATGGCACTGAATTTGAGAGAGACCTTAAATGGTCAAACATTTATATCCCGCCTTTCTAAAAGTCTAAAATGGATTTGTTATAAGGATCCATGACATTTAATAAACAGCTGGTATATGAACAGTGTCATGCTGACATCAAATTACAAATATCAATAAATACTCAACAAAAAGCTCCAAACAAGGTAGTCAGTCCATAAATAAAAGCATAGTTTATGTATCTTATTTATCATTTTATGTTAATATTATTACAATCATGATTGTACTAATCAATTATTGATTCATTTGTTATTATTATAGGTTTGGAAGATTTGTTACGGCAACACATTTAACGAAGCCTCAACATACAAAAAGTGTCTGGTTACTGTGCATGCTATTTTATTCCCAACTTGAACCCAAGATGACTCATACCCCCATCTGAGACAAATGGTACCCCCCCCCCCCAGCTTGTAAGCTGTCCAAGTGGAATGATTTCTCTTCAAATTAAACATAACTTACACCAATTAGCAAATATCAAAACAGTGGAAATAGAACTACAAGAAAAGGTTATCTAATTGTAGTTACCTGTAACAGCAATTACAAGCCAACCAAATGAATTTACTGAGAAAAATGGAACAAAATAATGGAAACAATCCTGTGAAACCTCACAAACTGTGATTACTTGAAACTTGAGTTCCAATATTTCTACATGACTGTCATGGGTCTGTACCCTAAACTTCAACAAGCGACAAGCTATTATTCAGTTGTTCTCTGATGATCAAAGATTATACGTGGCTGCACTTATCACTTGGCGGAAGGAAGCCTTGTGCCACAAAAACACATACCCTCGACCTAGAGTCTTCTTACATGGAACACAAAACCAGCTACAGTTATCTGAGCAAAAACTTTGCCTTGCTATTTCTGCCAAGTACCAGTAATCATATTGCAGATGCTTTCTCAAAACTAAAGGATTGGGTAGGAGTTGTCTTGAGTACGAGTTGTCACAGGTATAAGTTAGCTATGATTACTTGCAGTTTTTATTAAAAAATGGGAAAAAATCACAATTTACAATAAAGAATGTCAGGCAGCTATAAAAAATTGGTTCATAATATTATTGTTTTATTTACAAATGAGCAATTGGGAATAATACAAGTAATGCTTGAAGTATTATATTTATTATTATAATAATAATAGACAATTTCCGCAATGACTGTACCATCTAGCTAAGGTTTGTTTGCGGGTGGTGTTTCACCAGGTTCGCTGAACCTTTTAATAAAAACAACCCTTTTACCAATTGGCAGATTATAATATGTTTCATATATTGATAACATGTCAATTACAGTTCCCAATTTCATATTTTATTTTCAATAACATGTAATTTTTTCGACAAAAATAAACTATCAACTTTATATTTGATTGCATACATAACTGTAGTTTCAAATTAACTATCCCTTAATTTTAATAGGTATTATTTAGCACCATAGTTTATAACCATAGTTTATAACTCAGACAGCTGTTGGAAAAATTAATGGTCAATAACCATATTGAAAGGTCTGAATAAAAACTTTTAAACAACGACAGTTTTGTTAGAACAAGAGCCTTATATTAAAACTTAAATATTTAAAATAATCATATTTTCCTAATGTTTGAATTTATGTTCTTCTTTAGCAGATATTTCTAATTTATTGTCATAAGATCTGACTTGCAGTCTGACAGTCAGGGAACTGGACTATTCGCCCTCATTTTTATTCGACCGATAATTAGTTTTGTCCCGTTTTATATTTACCACAGGGAACCATCATCCTCAATATACTTAATTTCTCTTAATTTTAATACAAAATAGTTAAAATACAATTTACGAAGTGGTTACGTACCCAAGCATCTGAACCCAGTACTTCATTTGCTATTACTTCCCCTGAAATATGGGGGCCGGGTATGTAGTTATTATATTTGGGTTGAAAGTAGAAGATGCTTTTGATAGTTTTGAAGAGGTACAAATGAAAATCAAAGAAACAGACAATCGATAGAACAGCTGTGTGGCTTTACAAATAATCAGTGTTCCCAGGTGTCCTAGAAAACCTTGAATATAATGGTACTGGGAATTACAACTGAGCTCCGTCTCTGACACTGATGTGAGCAGATGAAAATTTATCATGAATTATCATAATAATATTGATGATGCATGGTTCAGATGCTGAATGCTCGGACTTTTATCACCAACGAACATGATTCTGATGCTCGGATACGTAACAACAGCTTCCAATTTATTACCAAATAAAAAAACAACCATAGATAGACAAGAGCAGCAAAATATATACTGGTATACTGTAGCAGTATAAATCTGTGTGTGTGTGGTTTATAGATCTTGCTGATCTAACAGAATAGCTCCTTTCCATTCAATTTGTTCACAACATAATCATCCCACAAAAAAAATATTTGTCTGCTAATTTTTATATTTTATGCGTTACACCCACTTTTTTTGTCAGCAATCAACTGTACTTGCACATCCACTAATCTGGCCTTTTAGTGGAACAAGTTAACTAGCTAATATATATATATATATATATATAATTGTATTCTGTAACACAACAAGGTCAAGGGCAAAGTCCCTTTTATTAGGGGCGAATAACAATAAAGGGCGAATAGTCTTTGTATAATCAGGGTGAATAGTCATATATTGAGGGTGAATAGACCATAACCCTGACAGTCATTACTTCCTAGCTTCAGCCGTCTCGAATGATGAAAGTGGACTTCTTGTTCCATCAATCCATGCTACTTCACTATGACTCACGTCGATCTCGGCCCACCTATTTGGTTGTTAAAGTGGTATTCCTAAGTTTTGTTATGTATAAATTGTCTACAAGTAACAAATTAAACAACTAGATCTATCTCATTCTCAGTATCTGGTTTTACGAACTGTTTTACTGTAAGTGTAACTGTTTAGACTTTAGATATATCATAATTATATGAATAAAGAAAACAAAAAAATACCTTAATACGTCATGACAGAATTACCCGATTAAAAATTAAAAAAAAGGATGCGCAGATAGTCGGCTTGTAGCATAAACAACACAATTACACACCAATGACAGCATATTACCGCTTACATGGCTTTATTCCTGGTTGGTCAGCATGTTCCTTGTTATTATTATTTTACCGCAGTGTCAAGGTCATTGTGAAGAACGTGAAAATCTCGCGAAGTCGCGTGTGACATTTCAGATAACGCTACCAGATGGCAGCACTAACAACGCCTTTCAGCCAGTCTCACTGACCTCTGGATCTGAATGATTTTGATTTTGTTGTTCGGGGAGAATCCCCAGGCTGTCGCTTAATCAGCACAGCCTCTGTGTTGGAGTGGTTGAGAAATCTCCTCCCCCACCACTCACAGGGGAGCAGTACGGAAAGATGGAGCCGAAATACCCTGAGGGTGGTCACTGCCAGAGTGTTTTACGTCCTCAGGGGTTTTTAACGTCCCCCTTTATTTTAAATAATTCAGTGGAGACGGCAGCGCCATTTAACGTGGTCAACCACCCACGATGTAGTGAGCCGAGAAATTAATCCCTGGAAAAGTTTCGACCTCTTACGGGGTTCGAACCTGCGACCGTTGGCGCCGAGTGCCTAACCGCTAGGCCACCGGAGCTCACTAGGATCTGAATAACTGGCCAGTCGCCATTTAAACGGATTTCTGATTTGATATTGACCAGAGGGGAGGGGTAGCTCTACCCCAGCCTATCCTTTCGTTATGGCGAACCCAGAGTATCAGTCTGAATATCGTGTTTGTGGGGCCCCACAAAGCTCAATTCCATTAATTGAATCATATATCATATGTGTGATATACTCGTATTGCAGCGCTACATCAGTGCAGTTCACTGGGGCGAACCCTGTCAGCTTGTTTAACGCAATTCTTTAAATCAGGGATAACACGCTGATCGTTGTTTTAAACGGGTCTGAATGGCTATAATTGTCTCGAACCAGTCGGCTGCGTGGATTCGAACCGGCGTTCCTTGGCTCAAGGGTATCACATTGCTTAATCACCTTCAAATTATAGAAATTGATTCGAGCACATTATCACAACAGTTGAGTGTAGAACATGGCTTTGTTTAATTTACACGATTTTGACGGGATTAGGGTAAAAAACTGGTGAGAATCGGCTACGACTGCTGCCACACGCACCCCGCAGCTGTTTTTATGCCATATATGGATATGAAAGTTTTTTTTTCTGAGATGGCATTTTCACTTTGCTCCGAGATTTCTAATTGGTCTTCCATCACCATGCAGCGGCTTCCCTAGTTACGTGGAGTGACCTAGAAACAATTCTGAAGATTACTATTATTATGTTTATTAGTTACTGTTGTTGTTGTTGTTGTCATCGTCGTTGTTTTTCTTATCTTTATTCAGTCTATAAGAAAATTTAAGCACACTATCATAATTAATATAATTATTATTCGGTACATGTTTAAGGTGATGTTATTTGTCTGTCTCCAATATCTACTGTTACGATTTACGTGGTGGGCCGAATGGACTAATGTCGGACGATCAAACAAGGCTTAATTTATATATTGATATGATCCGGGTGTAATGATATCAATTCTTGCTCCAGTAGGCAACCTAGCCGTGGAATCGATATAACACCACGATACACGATAGACTGTTCTCAAAGTCGTAGGCTCTTTTTGGTTAAAACAATAGAATTTAAAAATTTGTCGGAACAATGGGTTAATTTTATATAGCTTTCTGTCTAGATCTGGAGTGTGGCCATTATATACCATTAACCTGTAGTCGGCCTGTGGTGTGTATTAATGACTTTTTAATAAATAAAAATGGCCTCTGTATACACATATATTGCTCCAAGCCGTGTGTCGCTGATAGAGCACACTGCATTAAAGGAACAGTTCACCCTTAGATAATACGATTTAAATGTGTAATCCTTATAAAAATAATTCCAATATGATAACCACGAACTCTACCTGATATTATACATATAAGCAAATAAACCTAATTACTGAAAGCTAGCCATTACGGTTTCCTCGAATGCTTGATTGTATGGCGGGAAAGAAAAAGTCACGTGTTCTGACCTTAGATGGTACAGGGGTTATGTTGCCATCTGGATCGCGACCAAGTCAGGTCTAAGATGCTCTGGCTTAGTCATCCTCATCACCTTACACGCCTCCGAGCGCAACCCAACTACTACTAGCTGCTAAATACTACTTCGTCGTAAAAAAATATGGTAGATAGGTACATTTTTTTTACAAGATAATAAAACAATCGTCTTCAGGAATTTCACAATAAAACGCTTCAGCCATTTCAGTAACATACGAGGCTGTTTGGAGCAACTATACTCTAATATTCGTAAATACGCTTCTCTATCGAAAATACATGTTTGGCTGACCCATTTTCTTTCAGGTCAATATCTTCATTATTGCAATCGGTTAATACAAACAGCTTGTATTAAGTGACGTCAGATTTCAAGAGCATTCGGTCTGCGTCTGGCTTCCAAATGGCGGCGCCCACAGACCATTATAGTCGATTAATGAGCACTTTGAACTTAATTATTTAATATGTGGGTTATCGTGTTCATATTATGACATCATTTATATTTTGTGAGCATATATTTGTATTAGTCCTGAAAATTTAAAATGGAGGTGAATTGTCTCTTTAAGATAAGCGCCAATCGAAAATTATATACAGCAGTTTAGAGTTCTGTGTACGGGTGATACAATTCTTATCAGTTAATGCCTATCAGACAATCAAAACATGTAAACAGTAATCGATTAACCTGTTAATTCGATAAAAGTAAGCTATAATATCATTGGTATGTTAGCAGATATCATTAACAACAATTCTAACCCTGCTGTTATCTATCGTTTCTGTCCGATATTACACCTGTATCAGCAGGGGTCACCCCCACCCGTCGAATGGGCATCTTTGTCTGTCTGCCTGCCTGTCTGTCTGTCTGTGATATATCAACGTCTCCTGTTTCCATAATGAAAATTATTCCCACAAATGATACACTGTGCGATATTACACCTGTATCAGCAGTGGTCACCCGCACCCGTCGAATGGACATCTCTGTCTGTCTGTGATATATCAACGTCTCCTGTCTCCATAATAAATTTAAAAAATCCCACAAATGGCCTGAAAACTCGCAATTTATTGTTGTATAGCCAAGTATCAAATTACGCTCGTAAACCGTAAAGTTTTTTCTTCTTATTTCGTGTCCGCTAATAAAGCCGCTGCGTCATTAACCTGATTAATATGTCGGCAGACGAATCTTCAAGATATATGAGTTAATTGATGATGGTCTTGTTGTTATAATTATACACAAGTTAATTGATTACCGTTCTGTATACATATGGTACTTCGTAATCCTAGATGTGCTCAACACTTGTGTGGGTAATAATGAGTAATAACGCAAATCGACACAGTTAATGTTTTGAAATTAGCCTGTAAAGTCTGTAAAATTAGTGCTGTATATGCGTTACCTGTTGTTAATATTATTGGTCGTTGGATGGTAGTCTAAAGGCTGTGGTTTATAGGGGTTGAGTGGCATTCGAGACCGAGTGTCGGGCGTTCGATCGCCATTCGAGACACAACAAGGCGTATCAATTAACACATTTTCATCTGACGTGCCAAATCCGGAAATTCATTTTAGCCTCATCATCATCATTATAGCCACTCGATCATACGACACAGAGGAGACCATGCAGTGTCTTTTTAATGAACACACATTTGTCTGCGTGTACGCAAAACATTCTGACAAAAGGGTCTTAAACGGCGGTGGATATGACATTGGTTCGGACTATGATTGGGACTTTGATGTTTAACATTAAGCTTTAAAGTACGGGCGGATCGCGGCTTTTAAACTTGTGTATAAAGGGCATACATACACACACACACACACACACACACACACACACATATATATATATATATATATATATGCCCGTGCGCGCGCGTGTGTGTATGTAACAACTTCCCTTCTTGATTTTAGGAGTGCCTTCAACACCATTATTCCTCATATATTCATTTAAAAAAGGAACTCTATATCTGGGGTGTCTCACAACATACGCAGATCAGTTCAGCATATATATTATCGCAACGACACCCAAACCAGAACCTGCACAGAGCAAACAGCACAGTTGTGAATCTATCTGCGGTCATTACACTCGATATTGCAACCAACGTAATAACAAAGACAACACGACGCAGCCCAACTTCGGGAGAAACCGTGCAGGAATCGTGCCTTACTATATCCCGCGTACAGGGACAGTTCCCGAGTTCGAAATAAAACGTACAATTTCTGACACGAGGTCGGCCATTTTCAGTGTGCATACTTCGCGCCGCCAAGCGTCAACAACAAAGATCAAACAACTCCAACTACAGCCAAACCTACAGGTCGTTTCCACAGGACAAAAACGGCTACAGACAACAACGTTAACATAGCAACAGTAATGCAAACCGAGCCTACACTCTCACCCCACAATCGCAAAGCCGACAGAACTTTGCACGGGATAATTAAGTCGCTTTCAATTGAGTCCCATGTATATAAAATGAAATGCCTAATTATTTCAATATCAGTCAATTTAAACAAGAATTTGTTCAATGTCACAGTTCGGCATAAATGGGTTCAAGCATTAGGAGACACTAGTGCGGCTATTTCTTGAATATCACGAGAAATATATAACTCAATGTCTAACATTCTTTTGCATAAATCCAGTATACCACCTGTGATTGTTGTCAGTGGTAGATCTCTTCAGGTACCGGTATTTGGTTGTGTTGATATTTCTGTAAATATTAATGTATTAATAATCACCGATGTATTTCATGTGATTGAAAGTTGCACTTCCCGTGATGTTAGGTGTCTTGTTCTTATAACGAAAAAATTAATATTGATTTCTTTAACAAACAAATGCACCTCTGTGGTGTCATAACTTGTACATCGCTGACTAAGAAATTACTTTCCCAGTATCAGGTGCCGAAAATGCAGTCAGTAGGCTGCCAAAGCTCGACCGCCAAAGTTTCCACTTGTATATAAGCCCGTTGCTGCCACCTTCGATACTTGGTACATAGATATCCTCGAACTGCATCAAGGCACCGATAAATACTCTTCATTCGTTTGGTAAGATCACAAAGAAATATTCACAAGGTGTGGAGCACCAAAAACTCTCTTCTGTGACAGAGGGCAAAAGTGTTGAAATTTATAAAGTGCTCGAGTTCTCCATATATCAATGAAGCTCCTACCATCCTCAATAAAATAGCCAAGTTACAGTATTGCTATGGACTGATCCGACAATTCTATATCAAGCAGACACAAAATAGGAATTTGTTTTGTTTTATTCAGCCAGCACGGAGACATCTAATCTTCTTTTGATTTATTATAGTTTTGCTTAGGACCCTAGATTTGCTACATCTGGTGCTAGTAAAGGCTACAGTTGCAACCGAAAGCGGCCAAATCAATTGTGGTTGGTATGCCCATCTTTGAAGCACAACATTTTGTAATGGATCATTGTGCTAGCATGACTTATCCTCTCTTTCACTCCATTTCTCTCTTCTTGACAGAACTCTCCCCCCCCCCCCATGATGACTGTGTTAAAGCTGACCTGCCTGCTCGCCGGGCTGGCACTGATGAAAGGGGACACCATAAACCGAACAAACTATGGTGCCTTGTTAAAATAAAACACCAGTTACAAGCGGTTGAAGACTACTGGACACACACACGGTCCATATACCACTGCCCACATCTATTCGAAGACAGTTGCCTTCAATGGTATTTGACCCTAACCCTAAAAAAAAAACTCCCTGGCAAATACACAATCCAATTCAGTACGAAGCCAAACGCTTAAAGGTGACGGGAAAAGAAATTTCACATTTCGAAGTAAATATAACTTAACAAACAATTATTTTATTCCCTATCAGATGCACTACCATTCTCAAAATTATAACTATCAGCTATCATATTTCTATTAAAATGTTCCACAAACCCTTAATTTCCGAACTTTGACAAGCCATTGCTGTGTGACGTCATCTTTGCCAAACATCACGTAGTGCCACAGCTTTGTTTACAAGCGTCTTGACCAGTTGACAGACAAAATGTCAGATTCCGACGAAAGTTTTGACATTTTCAGGGATACCAAGCCCTACAACTTTGAAATACTCGCGAAAAAGGGTCACAGGCAGTATTAACTGTGAGGAATTAACTGCAGCAAGTGCAGTCGTGCATCTAGAACAGCCACCCGGCCCGGTCCACAACAAGAGTTGGATTGGCTTGTGTATTTGTTTGTGTTGGTATAAGCTAATTGCACGATTATATACATTTAACAAGGACAATGTATATAATGTAACACAGGTTAAACAAGGCCACGTGGAGTGTTTTGTGTCTATGTTTGTCAAGCATGACGTCACATTCCAATCGACAATGCTTACGCGATGCTCTTAGGCACCTTTCCTGAATCGTTGAATCCAAAAGCCACAACCCTTTGGATCATCAGTCATCTACATTTCATCTACATTTCAAGCACGAAAATAGCCGGTTCTAGAAGCTAATGCAAAATATAAAACACGATCTTGAAGAAACTGTTCATAATACCTAATACCTTACAGTTTTGGTGGATTAAAAAGTTATTGCATGCGCTACGTACAGTGCATTTCTTCTTGACATCCAAACTAAATCCGTACAATGGAAAAAAACATCTTTCACTACTTGACTCACACATTAGCAGCCTCAGGTTTGGTATACTATTTCCTGAACGTATTGTTCAAAATCATACAGACAGTCAAAAGGCATTTGAACCAACACCATCCAAATTTTAAATTATGCTTTACACATCCAGTTTGCTATTACGCAGACCCAGGCTGATTGTACATCAGACACAATAACGGGATCTACAGCACTATAGTCAACAAGGCCTTATGCAATTATATGAAATTAACACTCCCAATTCCAGGAAAAGGTTAACTCCTCACAGCGCATATCTTTCGGATGTAACAAACCTCCTATCCATTAGCTCTGACCGACAGTACCATGCCCATCCTTCTATAATCACACCATGCAGATTAGTCACTGCCATGGACACACAATTAAGGGCTGTCCTTTTGACTCCAGTAGAACAACTATCATTTGCTCTAGTTCGCTTTCAGGACTCGGCTGGTAACTGTGTAATTTAGCTTTCTACCATTTTCTATTAAATCCGCCGCATTTCAACTAGGACCTTCCCATATGATCGCCTAATGTCATAAAAAGGAATCATCCACCAAGGATATCCTGTATGTACAATCACCGTACATCGTCAGTGTTCCCTCGCCTCTAGTGAATTTATATCCCTCACGACTTAGCGGCTGTAAACCTCACAGAGAACCAACCGGTTTACAGCCCAATAACTTAGCTCTGCTCCAACACTTATTCGACGGAGACCTACTAAAAACATTAACGGTGACACGTTATACTTTCGAAACTCCTAAAGCCTAAAATCCCCGACTTTCGACCGTTTGACCACAATCTAACCAAGCCATTAGCTTCCGAGCATAAAGAGAGTTTCAACCTAATACTGGTAAACGAGGCAGTAAAATTTGACTCTTCCCTAGTTCAGCCAATTATCGCAGGTAAATTGCTATCGGATGATTGGTATTGGTCAATTACAAATATTTGGCTCACATGAAGTATAGGATTACTTTGTTATTTAAGCAATGTATTGTTATTTATTGGTCATTTACCATGATGTATTTTATGATTTAGTAAGTGCCATTTATTAACCCCCCCCCCATTTGTGGACTTATTAATAAAAGACAAATTAAATACAAATCACTGGTAGCCAGCATGGCGTCCAATGTTTATCTGTTCATTCAATTTAAATCACTAACCCAGTGATTAACCCCATTCTGTACGGAATAAACACCATGAAGTCAACTATCGTACCATCAAGCACATCGTATAATACCAGTTTGTATATCGAACCATCCGGGTACTTTGTCATCGGAATTGTTTGTACAACAGTAGGAATTTTGGTTGTCAGACGTACTATTAGATACAAAACGAATAATAGATTATTATTGGAATATACAGATGGGAATATCACTATAACGTATGGTATTTTATTTGGTCTTCCTTAAGCCTTCAGGTTTGGCGCAGAACAATGTTTTGTAGGTACCAGGATAAAAGGGTTTATGGAAGAAGTAATAGTTGTTGATGATGATTGGTGTTTTACGGCCACTTTTGGCAGGGTAAAAGGGCCGAGAGACCTCCAAAGATAATGAAGGGAAGTCAAAGATGAAACAACCTTCAGATATGCTCACACTGAGATTCGAACACGGGTGGCAGTGATTTGAGGTCCCACACGCTAGCGCTAGGCCACGGAGGCGGCCTAGAAGAAATAGTTGATAAACCTTTTTGTATTCCAGGAGAGGTTTTGCGTAAGAAAGGCTAGCAGCCTACAGTTAGTATGGAAGTGAATGGCATATACTATACAGACAATGATATGGAGAGTTGACACCGACGCCTGAATTATCGAGCAGCAAATGGCAATCCACCATTTTACGATCAAATCCTTCTGCTGGATCGCGAATCACGCCTTCCCAACCCCCCAATCAAAGCTCGTCAGGGAAGGACTACTCCAGCAATATACCAATGCAAGGCTGCACAAGTCCACACAGTGTCTATTGTTTCAACTCTGGGATGGGTGCATCACCGGCAACAGCAGCTTCGGAAGACGTGAGGAAAAATATACGCCTTAATGCCCCTCCCACCCCATTGTCGAGGACACCCATCACAATGAGGCAGATGTGTTGGGCGTCTCTATATGGTCGAGTGACGTGTTTTTAGAAGTAATAGCAACTGAATTTGCGCCATAGAAATGAAATTATACTCCGATGCAACTTGAATCAGAGTTATATTGGTTGTAGTACGAATGGCATGATCATAAAGCATTTAATATACCCGGATGATACCTGTATCATAACTCCCTCACCTTCAGCTCTCCAGGAACTGCTTGATAATTGTGCTGACTTTGCTGTTTCAAATATTATTATTATTAATGAGAAAAAGACAAAGTGTATGTGTTTCAAACCAAATTCACTGAATGGTTTATTTGTACCTACTCTCTGCCTTAATGATGTACCTCTGACTTTCGTGACAAGTAACAAATATTTAGGTGTAATTATACATGACAAACATCGGAATGATGATGATATCATGAGATATGTTAAATCACTTTATTCAAGAGGGAATATGTTTATCAGTCGCTTCAAAACATGTTACTCCATTATTAAAGTAAAATTATTTAGATCATTCCTTTCCAATGCCTATGGCTGTCATTTTTAGTCAACATATAAACAGTATCCATATAAGCGCGTTGAAGTGGCTTATTTTAAGGTGTGTGTGTGTGTGTGTGTGTGTGGTGCGTGCGTGCGTGCGTGTGTGTGGGTATGTCTGCAATTTATGTCAATAATAATATTGATTCATTTCGGGTGCTGGTTCGCAAAAAATTTGTTATGTGTATTATATATTTCACTGTATCATAATTCATATGTATATGAAATTTTATATTCTCTATATTAAGTGTAATATAAACACATGCTGTTATTGAGTATCAAAAATGTCGGGATTTATGCTACATAGCCTCATTCATACGACTACACAAAGAAAGATCAATGCACCGCTTAAATACAATGTAGGATCAGGATGGATATGAGTTGTCTCAGAATTGGGGTATGAGTTGTCTCAGACTGGGGTACGGGTTGTCTTGGGTACGGGTAATAATGAGTACGGGATGTATTGAGTACGGATTGTCTTCGGTACGAATTGTCTACATCTCCGTCCTAGTGATATGCGCGCGCATACATTATTTTGACGTTGCCATGAACGAAAGGTGTGGTTTAATTTTCGTGTTTCAATAATCCCTTGATTTTTTCCGATTAAAGAAGACAAATATGCCGTGTGGCGGAGGAGGAGGAGTCAAAGTGTCAAGTATGACGTTATTTCGTTGTTTATGATGAGTGTACCAGTCTCCCTTTTAAATGATAAGCTTCAGTTTTACTGATGTTTACATCAATTCACGTTTGCCGGTGATTACTGATTGTCATGACTCATGTTGTGACGTTCGCGTGAACCCAATTCTTCTGCGTGAATCTGTCACGTCAGCAGATATTTACCATGGTGTTACCAGTTCTTGACAATCTAAGCAGAAATCGGGATTTAAAAGAAAAATTTAATAATTATTCATAGCCTCAAAAGGCAAAAGCCCTCATTATGCTCATAAGCTCATTGTTATTTATTAGCATACACTTAATTATGATACAGTGAATCTGATTGATACACCCTGACCGACAATATATTGAATATATGATTATATCAAATTATAACAACTTCACTTTCATTTTCATAAGAAATTTAATGCACTAAATCTGATTGAACAAACATGACAACTGAGGCAACCCTGTCAGTGTCACCTGTTCTCGAGCTATTTTTAGAAGTAACCTGTTCAGAGTCTCATTATCAAAATATCAGTATGGTATCATAACCATGCACACATGAACAATCGTCAATTGTGTTACATTTAAATTGTGACGAATTTGCCAATTGTAGTTTGTGTTTATTGCAATAGGTGATATTATATTTAACACTACAAATTGGCAACACGTCAATATCCACACATGTTCATATCATCTGTCATCAATTTCTGAAGGGATGATGGTCTATTTGGATTATGTAGATCTAAATGTATCAGAAAAAAATGAACAAATAAAGGCTTGAAAAAGCAACAACACCAATATGTTAATTTGTAGTGTGAACCAAAGAATTGTATGTCTACATTTGATCTTCAGTGGTTTACAATAATCGTGGAAGTTGGTTATTATTTATCAAAGCTATTTTTAGCAACTTCATCTCGCTTGATTTACTAGTTGCGTCTGGCGAGACTTATTCATATTTTCATATTTAGCATTAAACTTGGAAAGTACTAAAAGTTGCTATAACATATTTATGGCCATGTAGTTGATTCGGCCACCTAGAATAAAACAGGGGGCAGCACCAGGCTCAGACCCATGCGCGGTGCTGCCACCTGTTAATCTGGGCACGAGTGAGTTATAAACTTGCAATAGACCTTGCCAACTAATTTTTGCAGGCTTCTACATTTTGGGTTCAGGATCCATCGACCTAGTGCTGCCAACACAACCACATGCTTCCTTGTAATGTGGGCAGAGTATTCTGCTGGCATTTGGTCTGCCGGATCTCTCCTTTCAGCTGGCAACACATGATCTACTCTTTTAGAAATGATGTCACACTTATCTGAATTTTCTGAGATTTTCACAAGAAAAACCAACAGCAAATGCATTAGTATTGCAATAACTGGCATAAACAGAATTGTATCGAGAACACATGACACTCGATAATGCACTACGTCATGATATATGATGTGCGGATTTATCTGGCATGTAGCTTTAGTTTTAAGTGTATCAGGAAACAGTTTTCTGGAAATCGGGTTCTTGTTTCTATATTCACCACAGCAGTGTCACGCAGTGAATGTGTCGCCACCAGAAAATAGGGATCATTTCGGGTGATACAGTGTTAGAGAGAATTATGAATAGCAATCTGCAGTTTGAATTTTCAGCATACTTTAATATCTGAGATGTAAGTGATTTAGTGTTATTAGAATTTAGTTATGAACATTTAACCATCCAAGGCATAAGGATATTTCCCAACTCATTTTAGAATAAAACTTATTCCTGTAGAAGTACATAATATATACATAATTTAAGTTAAATTTAAATCTTACAATCTTCATTAGGCAAATAATATAAGTAAATACTGAGGACATTAAGTGATTAACAAAGACAATTGTCTGTTTCCTCACTGATTACAATGCGTGTTAATCAGTATTGTAAATGAAAGCAACTAGACAATGGGGTGGTAATGCCTTCCAAAATACATGAGGTACCAGCTCTTGGTTCATGTGAAATGCAAGTATGCTTCCATTGTTGAATCATTTAATTCTGGATCATGCCTCTGTTGTGGCAGAAATTTGAACAATTCCTGAACAGAAACACAATGATGATTAGATTACCATCTGCTGCCACTAAAATAAAACAATGAACTGCCTTAAAGAAAATCATTGTAATATAATTAAAGCACATGCATCATTGAGATGTATGTATTGATAATTCTATAAGTATGATATTCACTCATTTCTAGCATTCTATGCATATTTCTGATCTTACATACGCAAAGATTCACTGAAGATTTTTCACACACATTTCAGTTATAAAAATTACATGCACAGAAAAAAAATGTCACTATTGTGTGAATGATTAGAACTACACTTGTACAGGTTCATTAACTTGTCTTGTTTATAATTGCTGAAAGCAGTTTGTAAATCAGAGAACATTGAATACATTGTAACCACTTCTAAACTCTAATACAACACAGTGGCATAACAAATTAAAAACACATGCCCACATAGCCTCATATACAGGTCAACCTTGAAATGTAAGCAAATCAATATAAAACATCCATTACATTTTGCTCAAATATCCTTAGTTTAAATAATATATACAATGAATGTGACCATCACTGTGTATAATTCAATGTTGTCATATTTCTTTGGATGTTTAAATTTGTCGCCAAAAGATTTGGTGTTCTTGATGTTTTTATTTCTTCTGGAATATTGTATCAGATTTGAGGGATACATGAACAAATGATTTGCAAATTATCTTATGATATATTTCTATGAAATGGAGCCCATTCTTACTTGTGTAGAAGATGATGATTGATGTTTTACGGCCACTTTTGTGCACAAGGTAGGCTAAATGGGCTGAGCGACTTCCAAAGGTAATGAGACGAAGTGAAAGACGAAACAACCTTCAGATATGCCCACGCCGGGTCTTACTTGTGTTGTATGAATAAATGTTACTGTTAATCTAAATATATTCAGCAGGAGTATAGGCAATGTTCTACAAGAAAATAAGTACATATATTCGGAAAGTTGTGATTCAAACAATTTGGTAATAGGCAATATATTAAGGCCTTAGCTTGTATATTGGATTTGCAAATACATTGTATTTAGTATATTTAGAGTTATTTGTTATCCCCATTTTGCCTTATTTATCATTGTGATATATGACTTTTATTTGTGGAGCCCCATAATACTGGTGGTATAAGATAATTTAGATAATAATTTATTAGGCAATGGTATAGAATCTTTAAGTATTACTTTGGTAGTAGATATTCCATGGGATTCACTGCATCTAGTCCATTAGCAGTTTTATTATAGCATTACTTGATGTGTTCCTGCCACACAAAATTTTCATCAATACCCATGCTCAGAAATGTTATGCCACATACTTGATTGACTCTTTCTTTACTGGTTTTAGTGATACATTTCCAGGTTGTGTCGTTTATCCAGGAAAGCTCAGGTAATACATTTTCGTCGTATTTAATGAAAGCTTATTGGCCTTAAACCACTCTCCAAGTGAATTTAGGTCCATGTTTATTATGCCCCAAAATATGTTCAATATTGTTTGGAGAATAGTAGATTGTATACAGCTTATCTAATTATGCCGTCATTCATATTCAGCCAATTCAAACTGTTGCTGCTAACATATATAGTGACAATTGTTTATAGATATTGTCAGTTCCTGTGTTTGTGGGATTTGTTTTCCTATGCAACCACCCCTCAGCTGTAAAATATTATCATGTCGCCCCATTTTCTGAAAATATTTTGGTCGCTGGTGAGATAGCTTATTCACTTCCAAGTGATTGAGTGCTGTATTTAACCTTGGCATTGGTCACATCTGAGAGTTGACTCCACAAACACAGCTAGGAGCCTGATTCAAACCCACATCCTGGACATTTGCCGCACGACAGTGCTCTACCATTACATTATCAGAACAACCATATTTTGCTTTAATATTTCATAACAGTTTATAAATAGGTCATTGACAGTGTAGCTGAATATCTCTATGAACACTCATCAATTAGAAAGTCATCACAAAATCTCAGTTCACCTAGTTAGATATCATTGCAAGTGCCTGGTTGCGTCTCAGCGCAAGTGATATATGCAAGATAGTGCATTTACTGATTTAGCATAGTAGTCTCCATTTGGTGTGGAATAATTTAGCAGAAGATAGTAGAAGTGGATCATCTTCTGAAAAGTCAATAAAGAATTCTGGGTCTGGATTTACTATTATTAGCTCCCTTTCTCCTGCTCCTTACAGCTTGTGGTAATCCTTAGATAATGTCACAGGTTGAAATATTACTGTTTTATGCACATTTTTGTAAATATTCGTGGTTAAGTATGTTTTTTTGGGGGAGGGAAAAGGGAGTTCTTAGAGACACCTTGAATTTCTATGATGTTTTCGGCCATCCTTGACACACAACACTATAGGATTCAACCCAATAAGAGCCAGAGTGGGAACAAAATTGCCACATCGCTGCTTATTAATCCAGCATTGTTCAATAAATAACTATTAATTTTCACCAAACTATTACAATAAATATTAACTAGTGTCTTTTAATTTCATCTTGATTTTATTTTTATAAACAAAAAATGAAGCAAAATTAAGTCAAAGATGAAACAACCTTCAGATATGCCCACACTGAGATTCTAACTCAGTTGGTAGTGATCTAACACACTACTGTTAGATGATGGATGCACCCTGCCGTAGTACTGGAGGGTGTACATTACTACTGTGGCTGCCGAATGTATGACGGAACAAGCAATTTAAGGGTGAAAGGCAGAAACTATGGAAAGATTAGTCATTAGAAAACAGCTGCTCGTAACCTTAAGAGACCTTTAATTCCCCAAGTCATCGAGTGGGTGAAAACCACGTGGGTACGTAATTCAGAACAAATGGTGCACAAGTCCTTCTTAAGTGTGGGCCAGTTTTTTTCACGGTGAGAATGAATCTGATTTTGAGGGATTTTAATCATATTTATAAACATAAAACACTTTGTAAAAATTGACCTTGACTTATGTGCTGGGTCGACTATTATGTGAGTATTTACGGTAAATGGGCCAAGCTACCACTAATAGTTATACTTTTGTACACTCTACATATGTTTGCTATGGTCCTTTTCATTCCGGAGATTCCGGAAGTACTGGCCAATCAGAGGCTGGCTAGCAGTTGACCCCAGTGACAAGAAAAGGGAGTCATTATTTTCTCACAATGCAGTTCACTTTTGGTTATGTTTGCAGTCACAACCAACTAATCTGCTTTTAAACTGTCAAAAACAGACAATTGTATTTGATTTTATAGAATAGCATTCCAGTATGGCAACCAAAGTCGATTTTAATAGAGTAAAATACTACAAATCACGATCCATGATTATTATGAAAGGACTCCAAAAAGGTAGCCAGCTCCTGATTGGTCAGCCAATTTACCGAGGATTGCCGATATCTACGAGAAGGACCATTATGATATTTGTGATACCATTTACTATTTCAACTGTGTTATATTCCTATAAATTCATTCAAATCACAAAGCCCCCCTTCCTGCCTATTGTTGTTGTGGGGCACCTCCATGGTCTAGCGGTAGCATGCTGGACCACAGATCACTACCACCCGTGTTCGAATCCCGGCGTGGGCATATCTGAAGGTTGTTTCGTCTTTCACTTCATCTCGTTACCTTTGGAAGTCGCTCGGCTCATTTAGCCTCCCTTGTGGACAAAAGTGGCCGTAAAACATCAATCATCATCATCCTGCCTATTGTTGGATTAAACGTCCAGACAATAGTGAATTATAATTTAATACTCTGTAAATGCTTTGTAAGCTAGGTTTACATTGTAAAGAAAGTTTTAAGATGATTAGTTTATTTATCAATATATATATATATATATATATATATATATATATATATATACACACACACACAGGGCTTTAGACTAACATTTTGAGTTATTAATTCCCCTCCCAGAATTATGTAAAGAAAGAGACTAACTGTTAAAAAAAAAACTTGCCCACAGGCTAAGTTTTGTGAGCACCAAATGTGCAAAACCTCCTTATGGTGGTCTGGGAGCATGCTACTCAGATATTTTTGAACATTGTTCACAACTGCAGTCAGTGGTACAGTAAATGTGCCAAAATATCATCTTTGAGGTGATTAAAAAATACTAACGCTCATTGAATTTTGGTTGCCCGCATTTATTTTGATCTGACCCATTTAACTTTCCCCTGTAAGTCAGGCAAATGCTAGTCTAGAGCCCTGATATATATATATATATTTATATGACACACATCATGTGTGGGTGTGTGTGTTAGTAGCTAAATATTAAAAGTATTTGTTGAATTCACTTCCTCTTTCTGATGCCTATAAAGGGACAGAAGTAAATTATTCAGTTCACCATAATAATCTCTATGAAGAGATATAAAATAAAACATTATGCATTTCAGAAATTAGTGAAGCTGCAGTTAAAATAATCTTGAGTATTCTTTTCATTGAAAAGGTAAAAATTGAGAATCAAGACAATAAAATGTAAGAAAAGTGATTTATTATTATATATTTATGTGCATATTTTATTGTATTCCTCTTTTAATTTTTAGTTATGAATAAATAAATAACTGATCAGGATTCCAATTATTATTTCAGAAATTACTATAACGATCAAAGATAATCCCAGTAATGGGATAATTAATGTACTTTTATGAAAATATTGATAATTGTAGTCAAATATGAATCTGGATTGTATTATACTGCTTCTTTTCCTAGTCTACCAGTAGTTATGTTTGTGTATTTGGGGTGCAGAATTAGTGCACCATGTCCTGGTTCATATCGTAAGAGGTTACTATAGAAGGAGTTTATATTAACTGATCCTGTGCCAATGTATTCTTAAATCCCACTCACTCAGGCCGTTATTTTATAAAAGAAAGGTTTATTAAAATAACAAGACTTCAATATTTAATTTAGATCTTTTAATTAAACTTTTAAAAATATATGTCTGTAAATAAATTTGACAACAATTTTAATGTGAATCGACCAGATTTTACACCAAAGATTTGACCTACTCAACTAAATTTTAGGACATCACTTAAATTTAGGTAAATATGTATATATGGACAGCAAATACCATGAAATAATCCTTTATTTGAGTTTAGATAACTTTTAGTTAATTTTTAGTTCAATTAACCACCAATCCTACCGGTATGCCTCAAATCATAGCATATCCAAACTTAGTTCATGCACAATGTTTTATTTGTTTTTTGCATGTGTAAGGTTGAAGTGTTACAATTTTTATGACCAAGGTGTCAGTTTGCAGATGATTAGTTCAGCAACAGTTGTGTTAATTGGGACATTCACCATATTTGGATCTACTCGGTTAGTTTATGAAAGTTTAGTATAATCTTGATAGCCAGCAGTCGACATTCTTAGTATTCGTGTAATCTGGTTTACGTTTTTACTGCCTAGGGATAAAGGTCTGATTCATTTCCATAATGCTGCTGGCATAGACCCAAATGGTCTCTCCTGTGTTGTCTCTTTCTTGGGTTACTTTATCGTAGAGCTCCTAGAAAACCTTTCCTATCTTGGTGAGAAATGCCGGCATTATACCTGCCAAATGTTCTCACACAATTCATACATTTGTGATGATATTTTTTTGGTTGCTTTCAGCACAATACAAACTCTTGATAGGTAGAAATGTAAATATAATCATTTGCCAATTTTGCATTTAACATACCATATGTTTTTTTAACCTTCTGCGTGATTCAGCCAAACACAAATGCTTATAGTAGTTTGACTTTTCTATGGTCAGTCTACCAATGAGTGGTGGGCTTCTTTTCATAACTAGCTTATTGAAGTAAGTCAACAAATAAATAAGAACAGAAATCTGCTTATCTGAGTTACTGAGTTTATATGCACATAACATACATATATGTACATGGACCCCCCCACATATATAATGGAACGAAGGAAGTTAGAAGGGGTTCGATTTCTTGTAATGAAATGCTTTTGAACAACATATCGTATTAATTGTTGTTAGATATTTATATTTACACCGTGTATTTTATGCTTCAGTTATGGATGCTTTGAAAAAGCAAGCAAGCTCTTTTTAAATCTGAAACTAGAATTAGATTTACATGCACAAAATGGCTATTCTTGGCCAACTTTAAACGAGTAAAAGTTTATATATGTTTATATCTCAAATGATAAGAGTTGGATAAAAAGTGGATGTCAGATATGTAAAACGTCCAAATTTCTCGTGTAGTAGCCAAAATATTGTATGACATACCTTACACATTAAGGTGGATGGTCTCTGTTACATATGTTTACTTCTTTATTTGCGTTTCTTTAATAATATAACGTGCTTTATATTGTAGATATGACACAAGTCATCAAAGCTGGATATCTCCAAATATATAAAAGTGAGTTTAGCATCTGAGTTAAAAGTATTGTTTTAGCTTTTTATATATAGTTCCAAATTGTTTAGAACTTGTCTTGTTTCTCTGCTAAACAATACCTTCTTGTCATTTAGTTTTTGTAACATAATGTATAGTAGTAACCTCTTTTTCTTCAGAGGGAACATTTTCTAAAGGATGGAAACGATATTTCATACAGCTACACAAAGATAGCATGCTGGTGTTTAAAAAGAAGAGTGGTGAATCTATGGCTGACTCCACTGTTGTTTTAAAGGTTTGGACTAAATACCACAAAGTATTTGTTAGACATTTAGCTTAAATATGTCAATTAATGGCATCCTTTGCGGTAATCTGCTGAAGTAACAACTCTAATATTTTGTGTTTCAGAATGTTTACAACTTTCTAGCCATAGGTCCATTTACCAAACATATTCCTGGACGTCCGCAATTGCCAAGTCCACACAGTGAACGATACTTGTTGGCAATACCTTCAAAGCCAAATCGGACTGGAGATGGAATTCACTGGATTATGTTTGCTAGTGATGGAGAAATGGAGTAAGTAACCACTATAAGATGAAATTATTCAGATAACATGCGCGTGCGTGCACACACACACACACACACACAAGAAAAAACACACACACGCCACATTGTATGTGTGAATTATATTTAAAACATTAATCACCTTTAAAATATCAATATGATGGATATTTTTGTATGTTCATTTTTTGTAGTATATTTATTATAAAACTGAATTTCAAACTTTTTATAGGCACAATAATTTACTGCATTCTTATCACTTAAATTAACTGAATGTTTAATTTAAAATATTGCTGTTTCTTTCAGTGAATGGATGAAGAACATTTGTGAAACAGTAAGTCAAAAGTCTTTATTCCACATGAATTTTAGAATTTAAGTAATATATATACCGTAGGTCTCAGTCATTAAGCTGAGGTCATTTTTAGGCCTAAAATATCATGATTTATATTAGTACCATCCATTAAACCGACCTAAAATTAAGGACTTGTCCCTGCAGGTGATGTTTTGAACACCGGAAATAGTTTTGTTTTCATAATTCGTTATTCATAGACTATTGATGTGTCAATAGATCAAGGCAAATGATAATAATCATTTACACAAACTGGTAGCGCATAGGTAGGACCTCAAACTTAAATTAATGGCGAGATTAAACATTCAATTAACCGCATATGTAGTCTATGACTTAGAAATAATTAGACATATTGTCAATTACTAGATCTGGTCTCTGAGCCTTTGATGGTACATTTTGGTCAGTAACACAGCAATAACCTGAGACAATGTAAATTACCAGTATATGCAGTCAGTTAATGACTAACTCTCTATTGAAAATAAATTAATTAATCAGTAATTATCCCATTATTAGTATAAATATGCCCAGACAAAATATGTTATGGGGGTACCCTAATGTCTAGTGCTGCCAAATATTGATTTTCATTATAAAGCCATGTATAATTATCATCAACTTGTTTTCACTTCATGATTGCATGAGCTTAAATCAAAATGATGATTGATGTCCGTTTGTTAACACACTGAAATTCTTTTCTCTCGATGACTGGAATTCTTGACACTGAAATAGTACCAGCCATGGCCGGGACCTATGATATATATATATATATATATATATATATATATATATATTCCCAATAAGTTGAAGTATCATAGTTCAATCGGCAGATTTAAATCTACTGCTAAAACTTGTTTTATTAACGCTTTTTGTTTTTTGTTCAAAACACTTTACTTTTTATTTATCATAAGTAAACAACTTTAAAATATTTTTTTTTGGGGGGGGTTGATATAAAAATATAACATTATTGTTGTTAATATTATTATTATATAATAATGATGTTATTATGGTTATTAATTTAGCTGTTTACCGATCTGTCAGGACGTAGCAGTGGGCACGTTGTTTCTCTTATGTCTTCACGTTGCTGCATTTTACCCAACATATGAAGATTAATTATTAGTTTTCTTTGAGTGTTAATGATACATAACTGAGATAGTGTTTCTACTTATCCATTTAGTTGCCTCCACCACCACAACAACAACAACAACAGCAGATGCCAAACCCTGGCCCAGGCCCCCCACCACCATCAAATGTTGAACAACCTCCACCGTACACTGGACCGTCTGGCGGTCAGCAGTATCCACCACCACTCCAGCCAACTGCACCAGGACAACCACCACCCCCACGGCCAGGTTACTTAACTGTTTATATTATTTTTTTAATTGTTATATTTTATATCATTCACTGCCCAGTGGTAGATAAAGATCGAGTTGGAACACTGTATGGATGAACATTGGAATTGGGTCTTGCGGCCATCAGCCGGAGTGACTAAACTACTTTTATTTTGTAATTGAGTAGAAATAAAAGTAAGCCTCTTCAAATCTAATTGAGTAGAAGTAAAATTAAGCTTGTAAAAATCTACTTCAATGAAAATGTTAAATTACTTTCTAAAAGTAATTGAAGTTGAAGTAGAAATTAAAATTTATTGTAACACAAAATATGATAATCAAGTACACAGTGCACAAGAGTGAACAAAATTTACTGCATCCACAGACATGTGGTGCCACCTTAAGTTCATGCTGCTACTGCCTCGGTCTGGTGTCGCCTCCTGGTGGCAGTCAGTCGCTGCTGGTTGAACTTCAGGCATACAGACAGACAATAATTTTATTCACAAATTATTAAACTATACAATATTGACAATCCCAGTTTTTACCAGCATTATAAATTTAATTACGTTGAATCTTACAAAAACGGTTGGCTTCAGCTGAAACATTGTATAGCAAAGTGAGCCTTCAAAAGTAGACTGGCAAAATTACGAAGAGTCTTGAATATCAGTGAGCTGCAGCTGAAACATGTATATCAAATGTTAGCATTCTTACAAAACTAATTTTAATACCACACCATATTAAAATATATTTTTCTACCTTGGATCCATCAAAGATACCCAAGTTGGTGACAAATTGTAATGATAATTTGCAGTAACTGTATCAATTATCTCTTAAATCGTAGGCTATGTTATGACTAAATAAGTAATGAAAATATCGCGAAGTAAATGATAGTAACGAAGTAAAAAGTAGAATTACCGCAAATTAAACCAATTCATTATAAGTAAAAGTAGGGCCTGTAATCTTCCAGTGTTGAAACCAGTAACACCTGACATGCAGAGCTGCAGGTGGTAGGATATATCCCAGTGCTGCCTGCATTTATTTGTAGGGCATTACATCCTTCAATAAAAGACCAAAGCCTCTCATTTCCTAGGGAGTAGCCCCTCTACCACGTGTCCAAGCTGAGGCAAATGTCGAGAAAACAATCACACACTCCATGGAATTTGGTTTTGATGATCTGTTGTTGTATTTCAGTTTATCAGCAGCCCCAGCAACAGCAGGCACAGCAACAAGGAAGAGGACCCGCTTACAATAATCGGGTGGCACCAGGATCTCAGCAGGCCTATGGTGGCCAAGGTTATGGAGGCAATAGAGGGGGTGGAGCTGGTCACACCACTGTTGTCGTCCAGGGAGGAAACCGCGGAGGGGGGAGCTCGGATGGATTTGCAATGGGTTTGTTTATTGTGTACTCCGTATCTAAATGCAATTCAGTAAACAAGTCTAATTTTAATGATGGTGAAATGAATTACTGTTGTTAGTTATCTTTCCGTCCATTTGCCTTTTTAATCTGGGTTAGTCTGTCCACCAGTCTCTTTGTCTGACCTCTAACCTGTGTTTCACAATCATGTGTGCACATGCGTGTATGCACACACACACATACACACTCACATTCTTACATATATGCACATGCCTCCAAACACACACATACAGACAACAAACAAATCTCACTATTTTTTTCTTAAAATGCTGCCATTGTGCAATTGATGCCAGGTGATGGGGTTGAATCCCAGTAATAGCTTTATCTGTGCGGTGCTTCATCCATCAAAAACAAAATGCTTCAGTTTTAGTGCTTCCTCCATCTAGGATGTAGATCTTTGGCCATATATTCCGGGTGCGCCCATTAGTGAGCTTGAATGAGACACTTCACTGAATTTATCACTCCTTACCAGGTTGTCTTCTATTTCCAGGTATGCTGATGGGTTACGGCATGTCACGACCTATGGGCTGGGGCTGGGGTTGGGGCGGTGGATGGGGTTACGGTGGCTGGGACCACTATGGCGGCCATGATACCGATATCAACGTATACAACAACACGGAGATTAACAACACCAATATTGAGAACACAGAGGTGAATGAAACCAATACAGAAAATAACTATTATGGAGACCAGAATGGAGAAAATCAAGCAACGGACCAAGGTGGTTATGACCAGGGTGGGTATGACCAGGGTGGGTACGACCAAGGTGGGTATGATCAGGGTGGGTACGATCAAGGTGGGTACGACCAAGGTGGGTATGATCAGGGTGGCTACGACCAAGGTGGGTACGACCAAGGTGGTTATGATCAGGGTGGCTACGATCAGGGTGGTTATGACGATGGAGGATTCGATGATGGAGGATTCGACGACGGAGGATTCGATGATGGAGGATTCGATGGAGGAGATTTCGATTAGGCAGTTTAGTTTTAGTCAGTAGTATCTGTTGGACAATGCCTTCCATTATTAATATTTAAAATTGTGCTTACGTGATCATGGTCGCAATGAACTCAGAAAAAAGTGTAGACTAAGTTAATTATGGGAAGCTCAGTGATATGGCATATTCTTTAAATTGTTTCATTAGAATTTAACTTCCAGTTAATTTAGAGTTTTCTTGTGTTTTCCTGTCAAAAGTTTCCACTCATAAAACAGATAGTATTTTTAATGCATACAGACATACTTTCTGGTGTATACTTTTGTTTAAGTTTTCAAATCAGTTTTCATAAGTCTACCATTAAAATTGTCGGCTTATCTGATTTTACAATGCCATGGCTTAACTTATGTGTTGTAAATTGTAACTGTGTCATACTGCAGTGTGCCTTTAGCCATGTACAGTCATTTTTACATTGGAATAATTAGTATTTCATTACTCTGTTGTATGCATGCAGGTTTATGTGTTCATGTACACACATGTATGCACACACACACACACAAATACAACATACATATACATGCCTAATCAAGATATCTTGACATCTAGCAAACTGCGTTCATTCCTTGAAATCATCCCATGGCTCATATTATTGAATGTTTTCTATCATGTAGTAGATTCCAGTATTATCGATCCATCATTGAATGTCACCCAGTTACCTGGACACACATGAAAACACACATACTCATGATGGCATTTAGTTGTATAATTAGTCATTCAGTAAGCATTTTATGTTCTTTTCATATGCCGTGTGAATTAATATAACTGATTCATTAGGCCATGTTAAAGGTTCTATTTTTATAAACAGCTATTTCTTTGTTGTATGCATCAGTATTACTCTCCAAGTATACTGTATTTAATATACTGTTGTTGAACTATAAATGTCATAGCTAAGTTCTGTTTTTTTGTGTGTATCTTCCATCTAATTTATTAAACATTACGGTATCCACTGGATATATATTTGTGATATATCTGCAATGTCATCTTGCTTTTATGTATATTCCCGTTATGTGTTATCATTGTTATGAATGCAATTTATTGTTAGTTCTGTTGTTATTTTTTGTACAGATTATTCTCATTAAATATTTGTACAGCATTTCATTTTTGTGTAAATATACTTTTATGTGCTTTGCTATTTTCTTCAAAATCTGCCTTATAATTGTTACTTGTACTCCTTCCTACAGAGTACATACTGCATCCTTGTTTTACTCAACCTGTTTATAAGCGAGGGACCTAACATCCATTGCAAGTGAATTTTAATATATTTATACATGTAGAACACATCTGGTTAGTTACAGTTTTTATATATATATATATATATATATATAATGTTGAATGAATATAACTTAAGTTCTAGTTTTTATCCAGATACTGTTTTCTCTATTTATGTCTTGAAACTTGGAATCAGACATTATATATTTTTTCAAATTAGCCATTCTCAGGTAATGGAAGAAAAATGATCTGAAAGCAAGTTTAGAACTTTATAGAACACTATATATAGTCAATTCATGTTTTGCTTATGTTATCTGTGATGACCATGTGGCGACAAGTTGACTGATGATGCAATGGTTATTGGACATGATGTTCTGATTTAAATTACATCAATAGCTTATAAAGAGACGGACTTTAGTGTGATGAGGTTTCCTCAGTCTGGTTTGTAGACATCTGTTTTATCCTATTTTATCTTTGTTCTGTCTTGTTGATGGTTTAGTTTTACTAATCGTTGCCCAGTTATTTGTTGACGAAGATGAGCGCATTTGTCAGTATCCTCCTAGTCTCTCAAGCAAGTTGTTGATAACTTGATCTTTAGCTGGTTGTAATTTATCCTCAGGAATGATGATGCTTAATTGCAGCAGACCAATAAAGTTTGGAGTGTATCACAAATATATATTTACGTTTTCATGTATGAATAGTGTGTGTGTGCATAAAAACAGCCATGTAAGTATATTGAAATGAAATGGTTTGAGCAATGCTTGGAGCACTTCTATAGCATAATGATTAAAGCACTGCACTGGAAACTTTCAGTGTGACCACCACTGGAGATAAGCAAACTAAGCTGAACCTACCCCCTACAACATGCTTTAATCATATTCCTATAATTTAGTTCACACACAATAGGCAATGTACTAAGGGTTGTCTAAATGAAATTCGGCCAAGAAGTGTACATCTATTCAAGGTGAGTTTGCTCCATGAAGTGAACTGCCACAGCGAGTTGTTAGTGTGATGTGTATGTAATTGGCTTGTTTTTGGGGGGTGATCCATGTCTTCCTTTCAGTCTGATATGACGCTGATATAACATTTCCTATGATTACCACAATTATTCTTATTCAATCACAACGTACACAACTTCTTTAACAATATGATGTATACAAGGTTGGCCAGCCTAATTCCATATTATAATGGTATTTGTGCTCTCCATGTTTCCATCCAACCTTCTCCAACTGTCAATCCTTCTAGTGGTATTTCTTCTCATTCTTCTGTATTTCAATCATATTTGACACCTGTCTGACAGCAGATTTTCTTGAGTACAACTGTTTATACAAGAAATTCGTATTAGTCAGTTAGTAATAGTAATCTTAAGAGCAGTTATGCTTCGTATGACTTATTTAAGATAGAGATTTCAATCAAGACATATAATTACAGTCTTATAGTTAGATTAGAAAGGATATTAATATATAAGAATTGTAGACCATGACAAAAACATAACTATATTAAGATCACTAGAATCATCTGACATCATAACAAAAAGATAACATTCCATTTATACTTCTAGATAAACCAAAATTGCCATTCAGCTAAGTTTATTGTGAACCGCTTATCTTAATCACAACCATATTTAAGTACAAAAACAATTATCTGCATAGACAAAACACATGGTTATCATAGTTAGTTCTTGAACTTGATATCATGTGATGTAAATATATACATATATATATATATATATATATATATATATATATATATACTGTACATTGGCCTTTGTTTATTACATTTATGTCCACAAACTTGCCTAGCTATTACACTAAAGATATTTTTATTTTGGCATTATCATCCCAAATATATACAATTATATATATATATATATATATATATATATATATATCACAAACAAAATAAGACAGATTTAAATTTAAGGTATACATACTGCAACTATTAATGAAAAAAAATTCTATCACTGTATTACCTGTAATAATATTATTCCCAAAACAAATTTACACTGTAACATTAATCAATGATCTTACTAATTATCCAAATATATATATATATATATATATATATATATAAGCTGTCAGTGTCATTACTGATTGATATCATGCTGACATTGTCTTAATTGCTTCTAATAAACCAACTTGTGGGGCGCCTTCGTGGTCTAGCGGTAGCATGTTGAAAGAGATTACTATCATCCATGTTCGAATCTCGGCGTGGGCATATCTGAAGATTGTTTCGTCTTTGACTTTGCCTCATTATCTTTGGAGGTCCCTTGGCCCATTTAGCCTACCTTGTGCACAAAAGTGACAGTAAAACACCAATCATCATCATCATCTAATAAACCAACAAGGTCATGTATATCTATAATCATCATTGTTTAAATTGGAGCACATTATTGGTTAAACTTGACCTAATTTATAATAACACAGCATGCATGGCGTCTATATATTTAACATTTTATCAATCAAGCTTCACACTTAAAAGACAAGCCTAAATAAAAGCAAATTTGTGTTCTAAGTTTTAATATGTTGTTCCTAATAAACTGATATTTAACTGATATTTACAAAAACACACACAGAGAGAGGGAGAGGGTGGGAGAAAGAGAAAGTAAATTAATACCATGGTCTTAGTGTGGTTGAACAGCGCTAGTTTTTAACAAAAGGTATGGTAAAAAGAATCGTCCCTGGGGTCAGCGCGAAAGGGTCACTTCCTTCTGTGGGAGCTAACACGTCATAGATGACTGCGGTTCTATTATTTGAAATATTCATTTATTAGGTAATTATCTTTAGCATGGCAGCTGAACAGTTCTTATTACCATTCTTTCATTAAACGAGTAATTTATTTAGCGCACCAACAACGTCTGATTTATTGCTTCAGCTTTTACTTCTGTAATTTGTTGATGCCACCATAATGATCATTAATCATAACCAGTCTGAGTCTAGATCTATCACATCCAATCAATGATCCATCAATTATTCAATATCAATATCATTCATGCCATGGCATGTCACCAATCATGAGGATGATGATGAAGAACAATTCAAGTAAACTTTTACCAATATTTAGTGACCTAATTCAGTTGTTATCAATAGGTATTGCAATATTAGGCTGTTATCTAGATTTAATTTGTTCGAGCTTGGCTATTATTATTATTATACCCTAGTATTAAACACCTATTCAAGCTATTGTCATAATTGTGACCTAGGTCTGGCTACGGCTAAGAGTAAGACTTAGATCAGATGCTAAGCCTAGCCCTATAGGCTAAGAAGTAAGGTCTGTATAATAATAAATTTTAGTCACAGTGACAGATTGAAAGAAATTGCTACCTTAGGCTTAGCTACCTGTGCTGATGATTAGTACTTCTGTTCGTTTATCTGGAAGATTAACCAAAATACTATTACTAGACCGTTTTTGCTAATCATGGAGTTGTCTGTTCCTTTCATTGGTGCAAGCGATTTGTCACAAAGTATAAGCACTTGGTCTTGGATTATTGATAATTACACTAAAAGTAAAACTTTTATAGATAACAAGGTGCATGAATATTGTCTGATGGTATGTTTTAATTTTCATTCTTACCATATGAACACAGTTTAGTTGTGCTTTCCAGTTTTGTTTCCAGAATGACAGGACTAATACAAGTATGTTCACACAAATTGTAAATGATATCAAAATATGAACAAGAGCAACCACATATTAAATAATCCATTTCAGAGTACTTGTTAATCAACTATAAATGGTCTGTGGGCACCATCATTTTGAAACCAGATGCAGTTCATGATTATTAAAGTGGGATTTGGAGTTATTTTTATAAGCAATACATATTTAAGTCATTCCGTCTGAGGGTGAATTGTTCCTTTTTTCAGAGAAGGATGGAAAATATCAGAATTTATTATTTACAAAATATCAGGGAACTTAAAAAAAAATTATTTTGATTGTGAGTGTCAATGCTTTTCTGTCAATTGCCAAGAATATCTTTTTTTAATGGATTTTACTAGACAAATATGATGAAATTCTGGAAGTGTCCATCACCCAGGAGACTAATCACTTGGGCAGTGCATGACTTCCACATCTACTTCAGTATGAGGTTGACCCCGGCAAGAAGCATCCCTAGGGTTTAACTGTTTCTGATCGCATTGTTGATGTGGATAAACTGGTAACCACACCTTGTCCTGGTCAATAGCCTTTTTCTGTTGACATTATAATCTCATTTGTACAGAACAGTATGAATTCGTTCATACCTGGTGTTGTGGCGCCTCCATGGTCTAATTGGTAGCACGTTGGACCACAGATAACCACCACCAGAGTTTGGATCTCGGCGTGGGAATATCTGAAGGGTGTTTCGTCTTTGAATTTGCTTCATTACCTTCGGAAGTCATTCAGCCCATTTAGCCTACCATGCCAGCGGGCACAAAACATCAATCATCATCATCACCATACCTGGTGTCAGTTCACAATAAGAAAGCAGTGACTAGACATGGGAGGAATTCAATTCCAGAATTGGAATTGATTATTTAAAAAAAGGTGGAATTGATAAAACTGGAATTGAAGTTTCCTAAAAACAATTAATCCACAAATCAATTTACCATTTAATATTTTTATTCAGAAATATTTCTTCCATGACAATCCTACTTGTAATATAAGACTACTCAGAGTAGGTATTCCAATTAGGTTCTTGGAGTACCTACTCATGGTAAAAAGTAGTAGGTAAACAAAGTCTGTAAAAACAGAATTGAAATTGATAAATTTGATGTGGAATTGGAATTGACAAAATGGAATTGACCCCATATCTGGCAGTGACACTTTTGTCTATCAAATGTGCATGCTTTAACTTCCTAGGGTTTTGTGGTGAGTCCCACTGAGAGAGCCTACATGCTATGTTTTGGCATGGTTTCTGAGAAAGGATGTCAGAATTATGCATGTTTAAGCACTTTTATACTGGACATTGAATTAATCATGCTGTTATTAGTTGTGACGGATATCACAGGAGGTTTAATCAGTGTTTTCTAAGATAAACCCAACTAGGGTAATGTGATAATTTATTTCCATTTTGAAAATAAACTTGATGAACGCAGGGCAAAAGGCATACACAGACCAGGTAATGATAATGGAAAGGTTTGTTGTGAGAAAAAAAATTAACGTGAAAAAACCTGCAGATGTACACATTTAGAACTGAGTCATAATTTAACTGTTGGAAAAATTTCAGTAATGTTAAGATTGTGTAATTAAATTTGTTTTTAAAAATACTTTAATGGTCGGCATATTTGTCAAATACTGAAATTATTGTAATTCGTGGATATTTATAAAAAATAAAGATATCATATGTAAGATAAAGAAGACACATACTACAAGTATTGATTGAAGTGTGAAAAGTGGCTACAGTACCGAACAGTCCATTCTTGATTCATATTACAACATTTAATTCGGTTGTTAAGTCATTAGTTGTTTTGTCATTGGTTTTAACAGAATAATTGTTTTATTATAGGTAACCCAGAATATTTCTGGTTTGACCTGTACTTCCTAAAATGTATATTTTACTCCTGTTAAGATGTATACATTTTACATTGTTGTTTAACCGTACTAACAGGGATGAGAGTTTTACGCTTTTTCCGGAGTCCAAAATAACTTATAGATGGGAGTGGGTAAAACTGATTGTAGGAAAAAACAAATCTCATGCAAAAGGGATGTTTTATCCCCATTTTATTAGTCTCAGATTGTCTTAAGATTGCACAAAATCCAGATGTTTCCTCCACACCCGCAGGTGCGACTTCCTTTCCTGCTTTTCAGGATTTTTTCTCAAAGGCCACTGTCATGCCTGTAACCGTTATCCTATAAAGACAATCACATTACAGTAAATATTTTTTTAGCGAGTTCTTCATTTTTTATGCCAATTTCATATTTATCTTGTAGGTTATGTCATAATGATTACCAGAGCACCTATTGCTGTGATAATATTCTGCGCCGTAATTATTCAGGCAGTTGATAAAAGCAATTTTAAGACATGTTCACAGAGTGGCTTCTGCAAGTAAGTATCTGCTGTTTGATTGATTATCATCCTTGACACATATTTCAACTACATTCCTATTTATGTATTTGAACCTCCCTCATATATATATATATATATATTTTATATATATATAGTACAATGGTTTTATAATTACTTTTCAGGCGGCAGCGAGATCATAAGCCAGCAGAATCACAATATCGGGCTCTACTTGATGCAGTAGAAATTGGACCTAGTGCTATAAAAGTACATCTAGTCAATAAACAGAATAGTGCCAAGCTTTTGTTAGAAGTTTTTGCTTTGCAGGACAATACAGTTAGAGTAAAAATTAATGACCTAGAGCCAAACAAACTGAGATATGAAATACCTGTTGGAGATGTGCTGGTACAGGAACCTCAGCAAGCTAGGTGTGTTTTATCTCGGGGGTTATTGTCCGATGTTCTCAGACGTGAAGTTGTGTAGTCATATTTGGGAGAAGATGAGGCATAACGTCATCCTAAAGCATGTGTATGTTTATCTTCTTTACAGTTTACAAGTTCATTCCAAGGACAGCTCTCACATGAAGTTAAAGGTGCAAGACAATACAGTGATACTGTATGCCAGTCCATTCCATATGGATTTCCTATCCAGTGATACACCAGTAATGTCACTCAATTCCCAAGGATTGTTAAAATATGAACAGTATCGCAGTAAAAGTAAAAATGAGTAGGTATCTAGGGTGGAGACGTAATCTTTGTGTAGTTGGTGTTGTAGCCTCATCAACAGTACGTATTTCTTGCAGTTAGATGTTTAGTGTGTGTTCTTATTTATTTAAGCTTTCTGTTAGCTTGCAACACATAGTTTCATACGGTTCAACACATGTTTACTGTTGTTGTGATGGGTCTTTGTTTTTTTTCCCTCAAGTCAATCCTATTTATTTTATGTATGATCCAATTATGTAAATATTGTAGAGTATCTATACATTTTGTTCAGACACTGTATGTACTCAGTCAGGCTAAGCAAAAGAATTGGCTCGATTGGGGCCAAATAAATTTGAATGGTATACACCCTTAATTGCTCACGATCTTGGTGATGTACTCGGCCAAATTCTGATTTATTGTAGTTGGGGCATGCTTTGAAATATTTCAGATGATGTTAGGATGGCACTGTTGATGGGATGGTCTGATCTTCTATAAGACAAGAAAACATTCTTCCTACACTGGATTGCCCAACTTTTATATTTATAATTTTGAATTTTTTTGGTGTCATATATTGGATGATTTTGAAGTTTATAGTATTTAACTGTCTTGAGATAAACGTAAAAGAGTGAGATAGTCATGATGTCAATAGGTAGTAAATTGTTTGAGGGGGGCTCCATGGTAAATTGGATGTTAGGATTTGTTAAGGTTTTTTCTCTCCAGAATATGCCTGCTAGTCCCCATTGACACACACAGTGTGTTTTAAAAACAGTTATTCCAGTCACGTAATAATGTTATTATTGCAGAGTCTAAAAAAGTCCTCGTATCACTGTTATACCCTTAGTGCTTACCTGAGTTTGTGTTTATGCAGTGGACGTTTAATATTAGTTTACAGTACCATAAAAGATACGTCTAAAACAGCTTGTAATAGTAATGTTTATTCATCAGTTTACAAAACAGAAATCACTGCTTATTAATATTTGTGTTTTATTAGAAAATAACTAGTCTTGCTGCTGTCTACAAAATCCATTTGAAATGATATCACATATCTTATTCTTGTTTTCATTCTGTTGAAGTTGTTGTTGTCTGATTTCTTTGTATCTTCCTAGCGTGTATCTTTCTCAGCTTCCAAGTGGAAATATTGTTTGATCTTTTTAAGCTAGAAACTTCTTTTATCCCCAAATATGTCAAACCACCTGGCAGATAATGTAAGTCAATAAAGATAAATGAATCTGTACCAGAGGCTTAGCTACAAATGAAGGTTTTGGGTCTGCAAAAAAATGGGGTGTGCAGAAAAAAGTAGTTGGATTACATGCATGGCTAAACTGGCCGTGTTTTTAGAAAACTGGCCGTGCAAAACACGTCTGGCTGGCTAAGCCTATGATATGTACGTGCCAGCATATAAAACGTAACTGACAAATTTAAGCGAGAAACTGTGCTAATTTAGAGAGTTTATTACCATTGATTTTGTCTAGTACAGTATCGTGGCATATTTGAATCACGTGTCAAATCGTCGCATATATAAATTGATTGGATTTTAGCCTTGTATCCCATTTGAACTAGTTTACTTTGGTGATCTCTGCCTAAGAGAATCATGGGAACAGTTTGTTGCTTTTTGTGTTACTTAGTGAAACGAGGGAAATCTGTCTTTTACGTTGATTTTAGTTTTTTTTTAAAATAAATGGGGATTTGTCACCATAGTAGATAGGTTAATGATTAATATTATATACTGATCCCTGAATTAATATCTAGAATATTTATTGAATTAAACTGTTTATTCAGATTAGACAAGTAAATAATGTATTACTTTTTTTTACACGATGTTGATGATATGCTGTTGTAGTTAGCCGATTTTCTGCATATCGCCCAACTAATTAAAGCCCCGTTTTGATCCTCGTCGTTATGATGTAATGAAGCCGGTCGGAGAGAGCAACTTCAATGGAATGCTCGCATTTAACTTGGTCATGTGACTGGGTGGAAAGCTAGAAAGACACCTTTTCTGTTGTTTGTAGGGGATCAATCTTAGGCAGTCTATACTCATGGATTTCCAAACCTTTCAGAGCGGCAGAAGATAAACCCGTTGATGGTGTTGATGAGAACCCAGGTGAAGAACAGGTAAGGCCACAGTTTAGTTAAGAACGGAAGTGGTGATTTATGATTAGCTGTAAATTTGATTACGTGGCAGGATTTGTGATTAGCATTAAGTTTTATTGTTGCTTCGGTAAGAGCAAATGCTTTCTGTCTTCTGTTTATCTGTATTGATTTATGTTTTAGGAGAAGGAGGAAGAGAATACTGCAGAAGAGCCCGATATGTGGGAAGAAACCTTTAAAACCCATCAAGATTCCAAACCTTACGGTATAGAAAATGTGTTTGAAGTCTATAGCTCAGTTGTATTTATAGATGATTGTTCTACTGTTTGGTTCAGACATGGGGTCAATTCCACATCAAATTGATCAATTCCAAATTTATCAATTCCAATTCCTTTTTTTACCTACTACTTTTTACCATGAGTTGGTACTCCTAATACCTACTCCGGGTACCCATTTGGAATACCTACTCCAAATAGTTTATATTCCAAGTAGGATTGTCATGGAGGAAATATTCCTGAATTAAAAAATACAATGGTAAATTAATTTGCGGATTTAGTTATTTTGCAGGAAACTTCAATTCCAATCCAAAATTTATCAATTTATCAAGGAATTCCAGAATTGGAATTGTGCTTCAATTTCAAAATTGAATTGACCTCGTGTCTGGTTTAGTAAGTGTCTTACTCTTTATTATATGAAGTGTGTGTCCATGTGTTACATATGGTACTGTTGGTAGTAAGAGGTTTGGTTGGTGATTCACAATTTTCATGACTTTCTGTTTAGGTCCGAGCTCTGTTGGCATGGACATTTCTTTCCCAGGATTCGAGTTTGTTTATGGAATACCAGAACATGCTGATGATCTGGCGCTGAAGTCCACGAAGTAAGAAAGCGTGAATGAACTATAACGAATGAGATCTATTGAACTGCACTTCGCTAACTTATTATTAATAATGCGAGATTAAATAACTGTTATCTTAATCCAAGCTTTGTGTTTCAGGGATACAGATCCTTATAGGCTGTATAACCTGGATGTTTTTGAATACGAATTAAATAATCCCATGGCGCTGTATGGTTCAGTTCCCTATATGATAGCCCACAAGTGAGTGTAAATGTCATTGTACATGGATAGTGTTGGTGACGGCATCTGTTGTCAAGTGTTACCTCGATATTAATTGCTTCTCGTCTTGTGCGTGTTCTACAGATAAATCTCTGTTGACAGAATGCTATGAGATGCAGTCACTAGGAAAATGTTATCTATATTTCAGTGAGGAGAAGTCTGTTGGTGTGTTTTGGCAGAATGCAGCCGAGACTTGGATTGATATTAGATCTAATACAGCAGATAGAGTAGGTTTATGATGCAGTCTTATTGTGTGTATGTGTGTGTCAAAAGTGTACTTTATTCAATCTACATTATTATTATAATTATTATGAAGTTTCTGTTTGTTATTTAAATTTTTCTCATTTAGGGTATGTTTTCCAAGTTGGTAGATTTTGTAAAAGGTGACGACAAGATACCACAAGTTGATACCCATTGGTTCTCAGAGAGTGGCATCATTGATATGTTTATTATGCTTGGCCCTCAACCTAAAGACGTCTTCAGGCAATATGGCTTACTAACTGGAACAACACCTCTGCCACCAGTAAGTATACACACATACACATTTGTGTGTTGATTTGTTTAGCCTAGGTGCTGGTCACACCTGAGACATAGGACAGAGTGGCATCTACATAGAGCAACAAATGTAACCCATCCTTACAAAATGAGTTGGATGTCAGTAAAATACATTTTTCAGAAATGCCATTTTTTCGAAAAAATCTAAAATTCATAAATTTTGAGATTTTCCCTAAAAACTATTTTTTTTATATTCCTTTTATCGATTTCCACCATTGTTATCATCTAATGATAACTATTTCATATATTTTAAAGAAATTTTGTAGAATTGTCCTAAGCATTCTACTCGATTTCTTTAAAGCAGAGAAACTGTTGGTGAAACTTATAATATAAACTTTACTTTCAGCTTTTTGCCCTAGCATATCATCAATGTAGGTGGAACTACAATGATGAACATGATGTTGCCAGGTAATGTATTTTAAAATTAAAAAAAAAAACAGTACTTTTTCGTGTAATGGTGTGTAGATGCATGTAGATAAGTGTTTTGTGTGTTTTCTTGAAATAGTGCTCTCCGGTAATATCAACTTAACTGTAAATTCTTTGCTCCGAATTTCTTCAGATAGGGATTTCGTTAAATGTTATTATTGTCCATTTTATGATTCAGAATATTATGACAAATCCCAGTGTTTTGTTTTACGTCACCTGTCAATTTTTGTGCACTTTAGTGTCGATGCCGGATTTGATGAACACGATATCCCTGTGGATGTTATTTGGTTAGATATTGAACACACAGATGGCAGAAGGTAATCTTGTTTATATATTGTATTTAGAGATGAGCAAATGTATTAAAATATGAATGCATCAAACTCTTAATTTGATAACTATGCTATACTCGTGTATACAAACTTGAGTTTGCATTTTGGCATGGACTGCCAAACAGGTGGCACATTTTAAATGCACACATCATACTCACCTACATCCCATATGCAGTGTGATTAAACTCACTTAATATTTAAATATTATGCATTTCATGAATTATTTAAAGGAAAACAAATACGGCCAGTTAGCACTGGATAATAGATTATTTATGAATTTGAATGCTTCAAATTTATTCAAATATAAATCAAGATATTTAGATAGATAGAAATATACATACCATATATACACTTGTGTATAGGCCGCATTTTTGATACCACGAAATCGCCATCAAAAGTGAATGCGTCTTATACACGGGTCAGACTAAAAGGGAAGGTAATATTTAGCATAATTTAGGGGGAAATACAATAATATTGTTTTTCAATATTAATAATAAATATATGAACAAAAAACAAATTAATTCGGTGTGTTTTCGCTGTTGTCTTTCGAAACCAAACTTAATCGTGATAACTGCCATGATTATTTAATCCGATGCACTAATTGGTGACGTGACCACAAAGTGTAAAGTTCACAGGGCTCCGAGGTCGCTGGCTTTACGGGTGACAATATCGGCCCATGATCTTTAGGTGTTCGGTTTGATAACATGTATCAGTTTTTTGTAACAACACGTAACTTTTTATTCATCCATTGCGGAGGCATGACTACAGAAGTAACGATTAAAATTCCTAGATAGTAGCTAAGATTATCCAACCAGGCTATCTGCCACGCTAGCAAGTCCCAGTCACTATATGTTTAAGAATTTAGCGGACAATTTCATGTCAAGTTGTTGCACGTTCAAAATCTAAAGATGTAATCATCACTAAAATGGATATTTTCGCAGATCCAGTGAGTAGCGTGGCAAGTAATAATTTATAGGTAATGTTGTGAAGGTCAGACTGCCACTGGTACAAAGGCCATCTGGGAATGGCCAGCACATGGTGATTTATTATCTAGAGGTATCTATTATTTAGAATACGGAAATCCAGAAAAGTACGACAGCCTGATGCTATACGAAAGTGGACACACTATGACCAATACGGCCGCCTCCATAAACTATTAGAGGCAGATGTTATTTTTGTTCAATGAAGACAGTGATGATGATGAATTTTTGGGTTTTGAATAGATTTGCAGATTTCAGTGTGTCATATACAAGGGTTCGACTCTAGGGGGGTTTATTGGTCCTAAAACCTGGTGCATCTTATACATGAGTGTGGCCTATACACAAGTATATACAGTACTCAATTTGAGTACCCTGAGCTTTATTATATGGATATAATTCTGATTATATATCCAACAATTTGTCATGTTTGAATATGCACATTGTTACCTCATGTTATTTAGTTCTCTGTGTTAACTAACTGGTTCTGTTTTCTCTCTGTTCAGATATTTCACCTGGGATGCTCATAAGTTCCCGCACTCTGATGAAATGATCAGGAACGTCTCGGCTAAGGGCCGTAAAATGGTTACCATAGTGGATCCTCACATTAAGAAAGATAGCAATTATTTCATATGCCAGCAGTTCCAAGATAGAGATCTATTTATTAAAAACAAAGATGACAGCATCTATGACGGCTGGTGCTGGCCAGGTGATGGATGGTTACAAAACGTTTTTTATGAAGATTGATAAATTGTTGTGTAATACTAATGAGTAAGATTTGTAATAATGAAAGCTCATTTTTTATAAATGTTAGGACACAATGTGTATACCTTTTGCTAATTGTTTAGATTTGAGCGAAAACATTGTGTGGTTAAATTGTTTTGAATATTTAACACCCAAGTTCATTGGAGAATGTTTTGTGGAACTATGGTTATCTGATCATTATCATCATGTTACTGTTCACTGGTTGTTAGTCGGCTCTCGCTGTCATTTCCTAGGTTCGTCTTACTACCCAGACTTCACCGATCCCAAGGTACGCGAGTTTTGGGCTTCTAAATTCCACACGGATGAGTACAAGGGCTCAACTAATGACTTGCACATCTGGAATGATATGAATGAACCCTCAGTATTTAATGGGCCAGAGGTCACGATGCATAAAGATGCCAAACATATGAATGGCTGGGAGCACAGAGATGTCCATAATGTTTATGGTCTTTATGTGGTATGTATGAATAATAAATGGCCTGCTTCTGAATTACAATATCAGATTAGCAACATATGGAGAGACTATCAAGTATTATATTACATAAAGATTGGGATGTTTGTGATATCCAAATAACAGTGTGGTGAAAATTAATTTTATTTTATTGAATAAGACTAGTAGGGAGAGATGTGGCAATTTTGTTCCAACTATCGCTCACACAAACACGCTTGATTGTATACTTCAGCTGGCAAGTGTTATTAATTCTTTGTTTCACAGCACATCTAGAGGTACTGGTAGGTAACAGCACCTGACTATCAAGTATTATTACATAAAGACTGGCATATTTGTGAGATCCAAATAACAGTTTGGTGAAAATTAATTGTTATTTATTGAATAATAATGGATTAGTAGGCAGTGATGTGATGATTTCATTCGGACTCTTGTTCTTATTGGGTTGAATCCTATAGTGTTGTGTATCAAGGATGGCCGAAAACATTACCTTCAGTTAGTAGGAAATATGACACATGTATAAGTCGAAGTGCTTCTGAGAACACCCTTTTCACTACCCAAAAAATCAACTTATACACTAATGTATACGGTATATAAAACTTAAAATCTCCTGTTTACTGGTAGTTGCCATTTGAAATTTTTTTGATTGCAAATAAATAAACATTTGGTTGTGTAAAATACTTAAGGATATTTGATAAATTGACTGCTATGCAAATTTTGTATTATAATACAGGGATGAGAGTTTTCCGGTTTTTGCAGATCGCTTTTTTCTAGAGCTAGAAGTAAACTTTTTTTGGGGTTGAGTCAATCTGGTGATTTGAAGAAAATTTCTTTGCAAAAGACATATTTTATCCCTGCTGAGATGTGTTAAAAGTCTTAGTGTCCTAAAAGAACACAAACACAATTTTTCCTGGGGGGGGGGGTTATAGCACTGCTTGTGGCTCACTGCTTTGTGATTTCCTTTCCTGCTTTTCAGGTTTTTTTTCTTCAAAGGTCACTCTCACACCAGATAATAATAATATCAATATTATTAGTAATAATATAACACCTATTATACAGCGTTTACATGTTAGTTTTCATGATATGTTTCCTCAATTCTCTAGCATCGAGCTACATACGAAGGTATAAAATTAAGAGGAGGAAACAATCACAGACCATTTGTGTTAAGTCGAGCATTTTATGCTGGCTCTCAGCGTTATGGTATGTGTATTGCTCTACCAAGTGTGTGTGTGTGTGTGTGTGTGTTAGATAGTGAGTGACCAATAATTCTGCATAATATTTATGACACTTTTCTGATAGATCTAAAGTAATGGTTTTTGTTTGGAAGAATTAAGCATTTAAAAAAAATCTAAGAGTAAGACACTCAGTAATATGGAGAATTTCCTTGGTATGTTATATATCATTTTAAAATCTTTGCCGACTGTTTGGGCATGTAGCGAGAGGGCCATTCATGAATATCCGAAAATACATTTTGGATATTAGTTTTTTGTATCGTCGCATCATTTTAGTTTAGTCATTAAGATATCAATCAAAATGTTATCTAAAGAACATATTTTTTGATTATTTCCCATGGGAAGGGTGTCATATATTTGATGTTTTTTTCTTTACAGATCTCTAAAAGTTGGATCACCTCGTTATCATCCCTGGCCCATGATTGATGATTTATTTCTTTGCTTCCAGGTGCCGTGTGGACTGGTGACAACAAGGCTGACTGGACTCACCTGAAGATATCCATGCCAATGTTGCTGACCTTGAACTTAGTCGGCCTTACACAAAGTGGGGCTGATGTCGGTGGCTTCTTCACCAACCCGGAGCCAGAGCTTCTTACCCGCTGGTACCAGGTGAGACACCGACAGGCGTTGGTTGAACATGCTCGAGTACAATGAGGCTTCTCTTGGGGTCACGTTTGTCTATTGTGGAATGTGCTGAGATGTGTTAAAAGTTTCAGTGATGCGTTACTATTAAAGGTTTTTTATCACCTGACTATTAACAGGGAATTATTTTGATGGGCGAAGTTAAGAGTTTGTTAACGATCTGTGTTCCCCTACTTAATGAACAGAGATTGAAATACAGGGCAAAATGTACTGGATACTGATGATGTAAAATATGGAACAGCGTATACCAAGTACAGTTTCTGTCTTACTATTGTATGGTGTGAAGTAGTGCAATTTCAGATGAAATATGGTTGGTTTATGAATCCGGTATTTGATGGATTCGGGACTGATAAATGTTCTATGAGACCGATTTATAGATGGCTACATAGCCACGGTTCATGGCATTCCAATGATGAAGTGATTAGTGTTTCACTGGAAACCTCTAGCTTATGATTTTGTGGGATTTGTTAACCTAAAAACGAGATGCCCTCAGCCATATGTACCAAGTGTGACATGGGGTCAATTCAGTTTTGGAATTGATGGGCAATTCCGGAATTTGAATTGCTTTTTTTTAAACGGAATTGGAATTGATAAATTTGAAGTTTGAATTGAAGTCTGCTACAAAAAAATTAAATCCACAAATTAATTTACCATTTAATTTTTTAATTCAGAAATATTACTTCCATGACAATCCTACTTGGAATATAAACTACTCGGAGTATGTATTTCAAGTAGATACTCAGAGTAGGTACTTGGAGTACCTACTTTATCTGGAATTTGAATTGATAAATTTGATTTGGAATCGAGTGGAATTGGAATTGACAAAATGGAATTGACCCCATGTCTGGCTACTCACCAATACTAAAAACAAATTAATTTAGTTTTCACAGTTCGTGTTTTAGGCATCTAAGGACAATCATTTGCTTGCCAGCTGTTTTAATGTAACAGAACATAGTCCATGAGTCACTGACCCAATATGATGTATACATGTGGGTGACAATTGGTACTTTTAGTAATTTCAAATAATTAAAGAATGACGTTTACTTCCATGAATATCATCCACCTTACATCAGCAGCTTCCCCGAGCTAAGACTTTGGGAAGCTAACCTAGTTCACAGCTGTGGACCCTGCACTGTACATTGCTGCATAAGAGTACTGTATCATGAAACCGAAATATTATCACAAAGTATAGTATCATTATTGTATGTGTATTGAGTACACTTGATAAACTTGGTAATTGATTATCAAAGAAAAATTTAGATTTAATGTTTTCATCATTGGTTTGGTTGAATTAGTGTGTGCATGTGTGTGGGTGTGTGTGTGTGTGCGCGCGTGCGTGTGTGTTTCCAAAAGAAATATTGATTTAGAAAATACTTAAAATATTATTTGTGACTTGTGCATCTGGAAAGTTTAAACCTTGGTTACATGTTGTGACTATTCCAGGCTGCATCCTATCAACCATTCTTTCGAGCACATGCCCACCTTGACACGAGGCGCCGTGAACCCTGGCTTCAGCCCCCAGACCACAAGCAGGTGACGAGGGAGGCAATACGCACTCGCTATCGTCTTCTGCCTTATTGGTATACTGTGTTCCAGGAAAATGAAGCCACTGGCATGCCAGTTATGAGACCTTTGTGGGTGGAGTTTCCGAAGGAGAAAGAGACGTTTAGGATAGAGGATACATTTATGATTGGTATTTGTGTGTATGATGTGATATGTGTGTGTGTGTGACAGCCTAAAACTTTTATATTTGTAAACAAGTATATATATATATATATATATATATATATATATAATGTCTATAATGCTATATATTTCTAAACCAATATATTGTGTCTGTTTGAGTAGCTCATAATAATAATAATATTTTATATTTATATAGTGCCTAGTAGGTGTTCAGCTAGTAGATGTTCCAAGGCACTTTACAGTATTATTATCCCTGACTCAGACCTGTTCCAATCCAGCACACATCTCAACTTCCATTATAAGCCCAAAATGTTACTCAAACACATACCCATCACATCCTGTTAGGTTCTTATTTTTATGGATGAGTGAACCAGTTGCCACATGACAGCTAATTAACTGCGCTATCATGGCTTGACAAGCAGTAAAATCCAAACCAGAGCAGACATTTGTATTTGACAAATAAATATATTATATTCGACTATCTTGTTTAAAGATATATTTATGTATATCCGAAGACAGATTTACCTACATTTGACTTTGTCCATACTACAGAATGATCATCTAGGCATGGTTCTGGAACTAAACTCATTAATAATTAGATTTTATGGAGTGAGGTCTGCTCTCTACAGTTGTGCACCCCTAAGTGGCTGTACGCTGCAAGCTAGCTACACTTAAAATGTGACTTTATGTTGGAACGAATGCACACACCAGCAGAGTCCTGGATACGCACCACGCATCAAGTAACAGAAAAATATGTTAAATATGATACCAGTCAATAATATGAAACATATTGTTGCTGAAATGGATCAAGATATCAGCTCAGTCTTTATTATTTATTGATCTCTTTTGTGTCAAATTTAGAATTAAATTAGACACAGAATGGAATTGTGATAGTTACTGTTTGTTTGTTTTCTTTAAATATTCACCAGCCAAAAGCTGATGAAACGAATATCAATACGACATAATTCGTTTATATCTTACAAACACTGCCATAGAAAGAGCAAGTGCTCAGCCTAAACACCAGGACTAGTTTAGGTTATAATAACCCCTTTAAGTGTAGAAGGACACTTTGGCCAGAACTACATTCAGTTCTGTATGAGCATAAGTTTGTTATTGTTAAGTGTCGGGTAATTGAAGGTTTGGATCTTTGATTTCTTAACAATTTATAATAACTTGCGGCTGTTCACAATAACAGACGTCCACAATTACATCCTATGTGTCTTGAGAACCTCGCTATACTATAAGTGTATAATATTATGTGTTGTTTATGTATTAAGCTCGGCACATACATCACATAAACTTAATTATCATTCCTGTTCATGTAGGTTCTAGTTTATTAGTTCGTCCAGTGACGGATGCCGGCATGACGTCTGTTAGTGTCTATCTTCCTGGACAGGATCAGGTGATTATGTTTACTTTGATTCAGACAGAACTGGAATGTGGTCACGTAACTTTATTCCTGACGACTTTGGTATTCGAGAAGGTGGCGATCTCTTTTCTTGGCATATTTTGCACACTTTTTACATAAACAATGTTATTTATCATAGGTGTGGTACGATCGTGACACTTGGCAGATGAAAAATGGAGGACAGCAAGTTCTTGTTAATGTTAATTTACAGAAGGCAAGTAAAATGTTGTGTGTGTGTGTGTGTGTGTGTGCGTGATTAGATCACACACACACATATATGCAGTGTCTGTTTTACAAATTATGAAATAATTTTTAAATTTCCAATGCTGATCATGTTTAATGAAATTTCACATATCATTGTGGTAATCTAGAAAACATGTTATCCTCACAGATTCCGGTGTTCCAAAGAGGAGGATCCATTATACCTCAGAAAACACGCATACGACGCTCCTCAATCTTAATGGCAGATGATCCCTATACATTGATTGTGGCCTTAGATAAAAAAGTTAGTTTGTATAATTCATTATAACCATAAATAATGTATATATATTATGCATGTAACTTTTGTTGTAAAGGTTTTGACTTCTGATATATTTGTACCTAAAATGTTTTCTTTTGTAATGTATATTTTTTTAACTAGAATGCGTTGTCCAGTTTCTCGTGGAAAACTGATTTTTTGTCTTTTATCTCTAAACGCCAACAGGGTCATGCTAAAGGTGACCTGTATGAGGACGACTATTATTCATTCCGGTACAAAAATGGTCAATACATCAAAAGAAGGTTTACATTTGCAAACAGCAAACTTTCTAGCAGGTAAGTGGACATCCTGCATACATTTATCATCGTACTAGTTTAGTTCCTCGAGCGTATTCATCTTCATTTTAACACAAAAGGTGAGTAAACAGTAACATGCTACATCTAAAGCAATAACTATATAGTAGTGTCAAGGACGTCCTCTATCAAGGGGGGGTCACGTTTTTTCAAACATTTCCTTATTGTACATTAATATCAGCGAGGTGAATAATAAAAAATTTGGTTAATAGTAGAATTTCAGAATGTTAATGACCCCTGTGCATTATTTCTTGCAGTGACATTCACTCAGGTGGGATTAGTATGAAGAGTAACGCTTGGATTGAACGAGTCATTGTAGTTGGCTACGCACAACATCCATCTTCTGTGGGATTATCTACAGGTATGAGATAAGTTGGTAGCAGTAATCTTAGCTATTTTAGAACATAATTATTATCATTTAGTAGTGGCATATAGTCAAACCTGTTGGAAAGCGAACCTTCTGATAACTTGAAATAGACTTAAAAGTTGTATTGTATACGAGAGATTTTATACATTTTTTAATATACTTTCTCTTTCCTCTATGATGACTTGCTGTTTGACATTTATTACAAAAGTAATATTGATTAATTTATTTTTTCAGGATCTAAACAGTCAGATCTCAGTTTTGATTACGATTCAGAAAGGAGAGTGCTTACTATCCGTAAACCAGGGATTAATATTAATGAAGATTTCACCATTACTGTACAATAATGCCAGTATCTCATAGCCTCAGAAGTGCTGTTACATTAGACTAGATACACGATATGTCATTTTGAGATGGTTCCATGTCGCAGGTGAAAGAATTTTATATACAAAAAGCCGAGTTTACAGGAAAATGACAGAAAACAGGTCACATACGTTTCTGTACACTTCGTTTTCTAAAGAGCATTTTCATGTACGAAAAAATATTTTCTATATGTGGATGGTACGTATGTTTTGAGTGTCTGTACACCTACTGATATTATCAAAAAAATGAGTTTAAAAATACAACTAACGATAATCAGAAATCAGTTATTAGTACTCGACAACCCATTGAAAATGTGTTTTTTACTTTTATTTGACAAGCTAGAGTTTTCCGGACTTTACCGGATTTCCTGTTTTTCCAGTGCGGAAATGGGAGGTGGATTAAAAAAGGTTTTAAAAAAAATTCTCTTGCAAAAGACATGGTTTTATCTTTACTCTGTTAGTCTCAGATTGTCCTAAAAATGCACAAAACCCCAATTTTTCCCCCCGTAGCCCCAGGTGTATGTGGGTCACTTCGCTCTGTGATTTATTTTAATGCTTTTCAGGGGGGTTTTCAAAGGCCCCTCGTGTCTGGTTATACCATAAGGTCAGAGTGTGATTTCACTGCGGTGATGTTTAACTTATAAATGAAAATGCGGGTGTTGGAGAAAATGATGACAGAAAAATGTAAAATTGAGAAAGGAAAATCTTAATTTTAAAGATGTAAGTTTGAAATAGAGGAATGTAAGGACTAGATGCATTGACAGTTGATGACCATTCATTTTTCACTATGCATTTGGTGCAAAATAGTATCCTTTTATACAGAACCCGGAAAAATCACGAATACCCTTGAAAGTAATTTTGGTGTGTGTGTGTGCGATACATTATAATATGTGCGAGTAGGGTTTCATATGATAATACTGTTTATTTTAAATGGGAAGAAATTTCAGTGATATTGAATGAGTTTGCTGGTTGATGGCGTTGTATTATCTACTTCGTCTGCACCTAACTATGTGTGGTATTCTTTGCAGTATTTGAACATCAGCGGATGTCTAAGTGTATTTAGATCAATCAAATCTTTGTGTTCAACTCAAATCAGACTGCACATTTGTGAAAATTGTGTGCATGGTCATCATAATATTACTACTACCTGTCACGTCTTCATTTTATTTAATTACCAATAACACGTGTGATAACTGATTAACAGCTTTCTGATAGAGAAAACGATTAAGTAATGTAGCTTTAATGCCATATCAATGTGATCCATTTGATGTTTGTTTGTGTTTTGTTCATACATTGTTGGCTTAGTTTGATCATGAAGTACTTGCAGAATCATTCTTATTACCAAGAAAAAAAATTAATATTTAGTCTGACAATGCTTCCTAAAACATCAATTTTATTAAAGCAAGGGCTAATGTTTTGGGCTAAAAAGATGGAAGCATCATAGCCCGAATATTAGATTATGACTAGAATAACTGATATTTGACTAACGTGTGCTTTGTGTGGGCATATTCAGTCCGCATCGTGCTCAGACATACAGACATAATCATTATACGTTGTTTTGTGATGTGAACATGGATATTTAAAAATACAGTCCAGTTGAGGAAACAATATGAATGTTGATGTATGTGAAAATAAATTCTTTATAAGGAACATTCTTGTAGAACTGCCACGTGTGATTACGGAATACATCTTTTATCAGACATACAAACACGATGTGTAGTCAATTATCGTTGGATATAATATCACAGACAACTGTCTGAGGTCATTTTATTTCATAACTTCTCATAATCCAGTTCATTAGACAAGTAGTACTGCATACAGTGGTAGAAAATCAATTTCTGTAATATAGCAGTTTATTCACACACACAAACACCCTAAAGCAACTAAGAACAGTATTGGAGACGACGGTTTTCTATGGGTTTTTTTATAACTTGTTTTCATTATACTTGGCATCTGATGATTCCATTAAGTTGAGTAGGTCTTCCTTCCAACCAAGTAGCTCACAGAATTTCAACACCGTGTCAACGATATCCCCTGTTGTCAAATAAAACCAGGTAATTCATCGATAAACATTCCAGACAACCGGTGATCATGATCTATTTCAGTCAAAACATAAACAACTCTCCAAAACAAATTAGGCACTGCCAGTGTGCACAATATTCATGGTACCAGTTATTCTGAACATCACATAAAGCACATCACATTCCTTAACAGTCCAATTTCTAATTTACGACCATAACGAAGACTTTGGCACTTGTATCTATACTGATCTCATATTTACTTTGAAAGTTTTCATTATTTGTAATGCAGTATTTTAAATTTGGCTTGAACAGCTGTATTTAAATTAGAAATGGTTAGTGTGAAACCAACGAGTCCTGACAGAAATATATAATTATTAAAACCTTTAATTTGGCTTACTCGAAAACGCATCATACTCGTACAATAATAAACCTACCTTCAGCCACTACATCATTGGCTCTGGGTGAATTAAGAAATGGCCCTGATGCTTGCTTGTTAAACAACAATCTTGGTACACCAGGCAGGGCAACCTCCGCTATACCAGCAAATGGCTGTACCTTTGAGGATCGAGAACAATAGCTTGGGAGTAAGTGAAGCAACCTGCACACATGGAGTCATGGGTTAAATAAAGTGTATGCCTGTAGCACACATCAGATGGTTCGCATAAATCACCAGCACGGCACACTGAATAGAATTTTTGTTCACAACCAAAGAGATATCACATGATGGAGAGAAAGACTAAAACTGGCTGAGAATGGGATGATCTGATAAAACATTCCACAGTAGATATCAATGGGATTTGATCACGGGAATTTGAGAGCTCCAGTGCTGTGGACTCTTTGGGAACATCCAAACATTCAGACAGAACTAGAGTAACATTGAGAAAGAAATCAAACAAAATATTCAACAGAACGTTTCATATCGTATTAATGTAATATCGACTACAGCAAGAAAACGTGACGAAGAACAGAAAACTACCTCTAGAGATGTGCCCATGACAATTATTAAATCGGCCTGAGGTACATCAACCATAAACCTCCAGAATCGTGAAGGCAGCTGCTCACCAAAAAACACAATATCTGGCTTGATGACGCCCTGAAAACAAAACAAAAAAATGTCAACCAAAATTGTCGTAAATGATGATAATAATAATAATAACAGTTTTTCGACAGAACTTTGCCAGTCCAGAACATTTCCATTAAGGTTTCGGGTAAGGGCGAGTTTTTCCTTACCTAGTGTGAAATAACCCCCTCACAATACATACTTTTTCTTGAAATTTTGTCCAATGCTTGAATACTTTAGTAACTAATTTAAGAAGAACTTCTTAATATCCCAGTACGTTTTTACTTTCTTCAGGAATCTGATTTGTATATTATTATCAAAATTGAAAAGCAAGACCCAGCTAGAGCATTTTTAAATGATGTGCTCACAAACTGCTCATAACCATGCATCTTTTTTCCTAATCTGTTCATACTTTGATTTATACACTGGTACTCATTAACGAACGTGCCCCTCTGCATAGGAAAACTATAACCCTGAGACCAATTGCTCCCTGGTATACCGAAGAACTTCGAGAAGGAAAATGCAATCATCGGAAAGCTGAACGACTGTGGCGGAAAACAAAGCTGGAGATCCATCATCAGCTATTCAAAGAAAGATGTCGTGAAGTAGGAAAGCTTCTCATGAAATCCAAGAGGACTTATTATTCAGACAAGATAGCAGAATGTGGGAACAGTCAAAAATGTCTGTTCAGAATCACTAAGAATTTGATGTTCATCTGATGAGCACTTGGCCAAGAAGTTTAGTGATTTCTTCATGAGGAAAATTACAACCATTAGAGATGATGAGCACTGATATCAAATGTGAAGGACAGCCTCTGACAAAACTTGCCACTCAAGACGAGGCACGTGATATTATCATTAAGTCTCCCTCAAAATCTTGTGAACTAGACCCATTACCTACATATCTGTTGAAAGAAGTGTGAGAATACCTACTGCCTTAAATTACGGCTATTATAAACAAATCACTGGTGGAGTCTAAGGTTCCGCTTTCTTTCAAAAAGGCCAATATTAGACCACTGCTGAAGAAGCCAAATCTGGATAAAGAGGAATTGAAAAATTACCGCCCAGTGTCTAATCTGCCTTTCTTGTCGAAGATCCCGGAGAAGCTGGTTGCTAAGCGGTTGAGACCCATTTGAGTAATCACAGACTGCACAATAATCTTCAGTCAGCTTACCATATCGGTCACTCTACAGAGACCGTGCTCCTGAAGGTTCATCATGACATTGCTGAAGCTTTAGATAGGAAGTATATGGCGGCATTAGTTCTGCTTGACTTATCTGCTGTTTTCGATGTCATAGATCACAAGATCCTTCAAACGCGCCTTGAACACTCGTTTGGAGTAACCAGAAGTGCCTTCTCCTGGATCAAATCTTATCTCAGTGACAGATCACAGTGTGTTGCCATAGGAATGACGACATGGGAAGGTAAGTGCCTGAATTTCTGGGTGCCACAAGGATCAGTACTTGGACCACGTAAGTAATGTTTGTATTCAAAACCAATTGGTGCGATATGTAGCCGACATAATTTGTTCTATTATGCAGATGATACCCAGGTTTATATGGCGATCATGCCCAAAACAACTTGGTCCGACATTGCAAAGAAATTGGAAGCTTGTTTGGCTGATATCAGTACTTGGATGAGTGCAAACATGCTTAAGTTAAATGAGGAAAAGACAGAGCTCATTATCTTTAACCCAAAACATCAGGTTGGGATAAATGAGAATTAAGGCTTCATGTAGGTAATAATACTGTTTCTGTAGCATTGTCAGTGAAGAACTTGGGAGTATATTTTGATACATCCCTGACTATGGAGAGGCAAGTAAATGCAATATCCAAAGCCTGTTATTACCAAATTCGTAATATTGGTCATATCAGGCAGTAAATCACATTGGATGCTTGCAAAACACTGGCACACGCCCTGATAACATCTCGGCTAGATTACAGCAATGCTCTCTTGTATGGTCTTCCAAGCACACTGATGACACGGCTACAGGAAGTACAGAATTATTCTGCCAGGTTAGTCACTCGCACTCATAAAAGAGGACATACAACACCAGTCTTGAACTCCCTGCATTGGCTCCCGGTTATATATAGGTCGCAGTACAAGATTTTGATGTACACTTTTAAGGCACTTCAAGGGACTGCCCCACAGTACTTAGAGGAACTTGTACCGTATCAGCTGACAAGGTCTCTACGGTCTGAGCACGTGGAGTGACATACGGTAATAGATGTTTCAGAAAGGCTGCTGCAACCTTATGGAATAATCTTCCAGTAACCATCAGAAAGTGCAAGACCCTTGATACATTCAAAAATAAAATAAAAACTAATCTTTTTGTTTCAGCTTTTCCTAGCTGAATATATTATGTATTTGGCTTAAAAGAATTGTGTATTTTTAAAGATGTAAATCTGTTACATCCATATAAATTATTGTTGTCTAGCGCCTTAGAGTAACCTTCTTACAGGTTATATATGGCGCTATATAAATTTTGTATATTATTATTATTATTAACCATAATGTTAGGTAGGACATGATGAGCATGTGTATCTTGCCAAATCAACCAAAATATAAACAAAGTCTTTACTTACACGAATGTCATGAATATTTTGTTTTGAAAGCCTTCATTCTTATCTACATTTTGTTTATTTTAGCTATGAAAATTATATCATGAAAAATATAGGAATTTGAGAACATAAAAATGGTGTTTTGTAGATAAACCCCATTAACTGTCGTGTTAATGTTAAGCTGCTAGTATTTCACTTGTAATCTCTGGGTTGGAAGATAGCATTTCATTTAAATAAGTCCAGAATACCATCTTATAGTGTATCACAAGCAATAGATCGGACATATTTGCAACTAATGATGGAATATTCATTGATTACATTTATTACGTACTATCGAGTAAATATCGGATAAAATTTAAGTCTAAAGCAAAACTTTAATACTGCTATGTCAGTTAAAATTTCTTATTGAATTTATTTTCTATTCATTCAAATTATTAACCCACTTTACAGAGACTTCTTTCACACTTGGCCACTTCACCTCTGATAATTGAGTCCTAGGGACAAGAAGTAAAAACATACTTGGAGATTATATCTTTACGAAGAAGGCACAATCATATATAAACTATTAGAATATCAGAATGGTATGTTTATATTCAACATAATTTCTTGATCTTTTATTTGTTGTTTCAGCTATGGCATATTATTAAAAATAACATTAAATGATATTTATTTATTTTTGAACGTTTTTTCTCTCTAGAAATCCAATCCCAATTGAAATAAAGGACCGGGTATTTTTCTTTAATGAGAACAGTATGAGATACCTTAATATCTTCTCCTTTATAGGACTTATAACATGTCTGACAAGTGGCTGTTGCAAATGTACCATGAGCTTCTACCAGCATATCCTCTGGCATACCGGCCACTAAAAAAAAACATCAAAATCACAGCACAAAATGACACAAACGAACAGATGCAATGTCAATTATTTCTTATTGTATACGTATTCATGTTTATACTTTTTTAGCTTTAGAATTAATTGTGTTATTATAAAAAGAATTTCCTTAATTATACTAAACCACTGTCAAATTATTTATAAAAAGAAACAATTTTAATTTGTGAAATTTGAATATTAACTAAAAAAATACTCAAAACAACTAAAAAGAAAGAAATACCATACCTAAGTAATTATTCCTTTTATGAATTAGATGATAAATACATACATCTTTCCAATCCATCTATGTTCTGTGTGTACATCCGAAATAGTAAGTCTTTGTTGTGCAGCAACTTGACAAAATAGTGAGCAATGTTGGGTCTATACTCTCCTGACGGATAGAGCGCCTTCGCTAGAGTGAAGAATGGTTGTGGGTCATGTGAAAAGTAGTCGATGTCGAAAACAGCTTCAGGATAAGGCAGGTTATATTTCTGTAGGTTATCGTATAGCCCTGTCCCTGGAGTCCTGTGGAACAATTTATTATTATTATCATTATGGAGAGTTATGGAACAGATGGAAAGTTGTACAAGTACTGGGTAAGAGATGTTACTAAGAGCCAGAAAGCAAAATGTATCAGTTATGGGGTGTGGGGTATTTGTCTCCATAAGGTAGTTTAGTAGACTCTATACTGTTCAAACTTTACATCAGTATTATTATTATTATAAAACCAAACTTATAAAGCGCTCTTTTCAGACTTAAAGCCTGTTAGAAAGCGCAGTACATAAACTTATGAAAAACATATATATAAGATATAACAAATATAATACGATTGTTTCACAACAATATGTGTATAAAGCTAAATTGGGATATATAAAACTGACTAAGGAAAACTAAATTAAACACCAAAATGGCTCGAGAATAAATGCGTTTTCAGCAACTTCTTAAAAATGTTCAGTGTTTTGGATTCACGAATGTGAGCTGGGAATATCCTACTGGATGTGATATTGTCAGATGTATTCAAGTTTACTGATGATATAAATGTTGTCAGGGAAATGTCAGATGATGACGATGATGACGATGATGACAATGATGTGAATTAAACTGCCACAGTGGATTTTCTGGTGGATGCACATTTCCTGGTGGATGTGCACCAAGAACTCATACTGAGTACATCAACTCAGTGTAGTATCGATTACAGCAGAGAGCTATAATAAGGTGGCAAGCTCCAATTTATAGTTTTGGCAACCAGTGAATGTCAGCATATGAGACCACATCCATTCTGGCTAAACACAAATGGACAAAAAACGAATGGCACAGACAAAACAATTTCACACACACATAAACACACACACACACAAAGAGAGACAGACAGACAGACAAACAGAGACAGGCAGCCAGGCACAGACAGACAGAGAAGTTTCTGGAATACTCTGCCAACACTTGTTACTGAACCCTTAAACCATAAAACCCACAGAGGAAGGATACTACAGATACTAGAGTTATTCTATACAATAATGTAGATTTAATAATAAAAATAATGTAGATTTAATAAAGAACATTTACTCGCAGGAGCCATTCAAAGATGATGTACAGCGACATAATATCGGTGAAAGCAACGTTGAACTGATAAGATTTTAGAACAGATAAAAACTTCTCATTTCCACTAACAACCCGTTGTACAAAGTGTGAGATGGTAAACTAAATATACAACTGCCATATGTCTTCTAGTATCTGATTTTATGAGCTGAGGTTTTTGGATGACTTTCTAATTGACACCAGTTCACACAACTATTCAGTCATTATGCCATTGATAGAATTATAAGTTGTCAATAAAAGTTTGACATAGCTGTACTGTCTAACAGGTATTCAATGTAGTTTTTGAAGGATTGGGGTGTGGCATCATCAATTATGAATACGAATAATTGGCATTATGCATAGTACGGTAGAATTTTATCGTATGACAGTTCAGTGAAGCCTGTCGACAAGATTATTGTGTCCAACTCCCTCCAAAAACTTGTGAATGGACTTTTCTTTTGGCGAGGATTCCTTAAATGCTTCTGGAGACGTGGTAGACTTTTGTTAACACTTGTCTTTGGTGGATATCCTGCTGGAGTATAGCTTGAAGAGTTGAATGTTCTTTTTGGAACCATATGATTGTCTTCCACACACAGAGGGATAGTCTTGTTGTTGGACTCTGGATCATCGTCATAGAGCAGGAACAGTTCTGGAAATGGTCCATATAAGTCTGAGTACACTCATCTGGGAGGGTGAAATCTTTAAGGATCTGAGGTACTGGCGACGCACAATGCTGATAATGCAAGCTCCATTCTGTGTTCTCTTCAGTAGGAAGGAATGCCTGGGTCACAGATGCCACATTAGACATGACCTGGAAATTGTTTTGCTGGTCTGTCGATGGACATGGCGGTTTGGTCACGCATTCCAGCACTTGATGTAGATGATCCGAGTCTCATTTGGAACATGGTTGTGAAGCTGTCCAGGCATGGCATCAGTCTGATCTAGGGTGGTACCTCAGCTGGCTCAGTATCCAAGGCTACCTTTCTTGGAGCACTTCCACCACATGTTATTTTTCCTAAGTCAAGACTTTGTATACATGTATACCCAACATGACAGATTTAGTTTCCACCTTTATTACTCTTAATGACTTCCATGTTGCATTGAACAGATCGTTCTGATAAAAGATTCAGTCATCTCACATTTTACACTAATTTGTGGGATAATTAGTTCAGAATCCACTAAGATTGTTAACATAGTACATTTACTAATGAAGCCAATATCAACTGATGAATTGACATTTTGAAGATGCAGGTGGCAGTCAAACTTAATTATCCTAAAAATGAAACACAATTGGATGAAACCAAGGCTGATTTCCAGAAGCCACAAAATTCTCTCTCTCTCTCTCTCTGTATATATATATATATATATATATATATATATATATATATTTAATGACAATTAAATACTTCAATCAAACCTCAATTCTAGCTTGATTTGCACAAGGTACTAATCTGTAGCAAATGTACAGGTGGAACAAACCCAGAAGGTAAATCCAGGCTTTACCATATATATGGGAGAAAAACAGTTGAAAAACGAGTATTTTAACTAACCTGAAATCAGGGATACCACTTGGAGTACTAATTCCTGCTCCAGCCATGACAACAATCTTCTGACATTTGCCAGATCTGATATAATCCGCAACATCTGGGATTGTCTTACACTGGACGTCTGTACCAAACAGTCTCTTTAGTGGACTGAAATAAATGTTGTCTCATTGTTAAACGATCAAGATTATATCTTCATCTTCGAGTGGCTAGTTTAGAGCCAGGCAAGCCTCAAGTTTAGCTTCCAAGCAATATTTGCCAAACACGTACAGACATAACTGTTATTTCTTCATGTACATTCATGGCCACTCCTATGGCATAGTATAGTGAACATAGTCATAGAACAGCATGGCATAGCTCGAAGTCAGAGTTCAAATCACAGGGTTCAATGTGTTTTGGGTTATGTTTTCTTAGGGAGTATGTACCTTCTCAGCCACATGTTCCAGGTGTGACAACATTCAAACAATATCATATGCTTTACTAAAGTTGGAACCCCTTATTTTAGTTCTTGCTGTGAGATTCTTACCCCCCAAAACAAAACGCATAGCTACAATGCACTTCTGAAGAAAGCTAATACAGTCTGGCTCCCCTATAACATAGTGTCTGGGGTCCATAGGACTTGGACTGCATTATAAATGGACCACAGTGAACAACAGTCTGTGTCCATTAGTGGTGAAAGGGGTGTATGAGACGTGATACAACTTTTTGCCAGTCCATTTCCTTGTGTATTTTCTCATGCTGAGAACACGACTATAACCATATGATATCCCTTAGATTGACTACTTGACACACTTGGTAATAATTAGTGATTGTTGGTCATATTTTTGGTTCTGACAAATACGAAGTGTTGATGCTTTGTTTCACTTTTCCTGCGCTGTTGATATGGACAAATTAATTCTCAGAGGACTTACTGAAGGAACAATCACAGAAACTTTAATATCTTCAGTCTAAACAAGCTTCAGTGTAGCACCTCCACAATATATCTGCTTCTGTACTACACTGGACTGGACTGTAGCATGGCCAGACTGTCATGCTATGACAAGTCACTTTCTCATTTTTCCCAGTTATAAATCTCTCTCTGATGAATAGCAAGATTTTACTATACATATCTCATTTCAGGGTTCCAACACTCATGTACACATGATCCAGGAATATCTCAAATATATTTGTCATGGGGGGAAGTGGGAAGATGACCTGTATCGGTTATATTTCTCCCCCCATTTGCAACATTGTTATCAACATGCCATTGTTTTCAATTAATATATGACCCTTGTATATATGTTTGGAAATGGAAATAAATAATATATTTTAACAACATTACTTAACAATAATAGGAAAAAGGACTGCATGAGGCTAAAATAACTTCCCATAAAAACACCTCACGAATGTAATAAATTGATTTCAATTATGATGTTTTTAACGTACACTGGTATCGGTCTTGTATTAAATATGTGCTTCCACCCAATGCAGTATTTTATTTGCTAACGGAAATTAACTGCGCAGACAACCCATCAACAATATAACACATCCAGTGTCTCGGCTCAAGTCATATGGTGATTGTGCGTTTAGTGTTGCAGCCCCCAATTTGTGGAATAAGTTGCCGGCAAATATTAGAAATTTGTCGTCTCTTGGAAATTTTAAGTCTCTTCTAAAAACACACCTATTTAAGGTCACTTTCACAGATAAATAATTATTATCTTTTAAATCATTACAGGGTTTTTACAGACATTATTTGGGGTATTATTAAATTACATATTATTTGTATAGCGCCTTTGAATGGCTCCTGCTAGTAAGGGCGCTTTATTAAATATACATTATTATTATTATTATTATCCTTGTAACAATTCGTCAAAGAATAAATAGAACGAAAATTGTAGCTCATTTACCTGAAACCAGAGGCAGACACAATCCATGTTGACTGCAGAAGTAAAACTGGAGGGCACAGCCCCATGACATATTGACGAGGTGGAAAATATCTTACACGATGTGAAACTGTCTGTAATAAAGCTACAGAATAAAAAGACTCCATTAAAATGATCATCAAGGTATGGGTTAGTTTTAAAACCCGAATAAAAGATAATTATCATTTTATATTTATCTGCATTTTAGGATAATATTTAAAAATAAAAACAAGGTCAATTATTAAACACATTACAACGGTAAATAGTCTCCAAGACTGGGAAGAAATATCCAAGTCATTATTTGCAGCAACGTTTTCAATATAAAAGCAAGTCTCTCAAAATCAATATAGAATAAGATTTTCTACACAGTAACAGATCACATTACATACAGGTAAATTAATCCCCCTTCCCACTGAATACAATCATTTTTAATTGAAGATTCTTGTGAAATAAAATTTGAACGGATTGATTGTTAAGAATATGTATATTTATCCATCTAACATGAGTAATCATACACGTATGCATGGATACATTATTTTAGCATTGGTTGGCTTCAGGACGCATGATTTGTATCTCCTAGTAAGGTTCTTACATAAAAAAACAAAAGTGATGAATGAAAAACATTGCTTGTCTCCTCTCGGAGGAATATTTTCCAATTATAACAGAGACAGATCTACATGAAAACGTATACAGACTTTCTGCAGTACAACATGGTGACAAGGTCCATAGGTCAAGGACTGCATTATTACCAGTCTGTGTGCATTAGTGGTGGAAAGGGGGGAGGGGGAATAGACATATGATACAACGTTTTGCCAGATGATTTCCTCAAGTATAACATCACACAATTTAGAAAAGTCAATCACTACTTTGTTGTATTTTCATTTAGATGTCACAATACAATAGTTTTAATCCAATTAAAATGATGAATTGTGAATGGTAACAATTCGGTGGTTATATCACTTGCCACATTAACATGTGTCTGTTCTAATAGGCAGTTAAGCTCAAATTATATATTTACTACATTAGGTTACACCAATTACTTGACACACCGAGCAATTATTTCCAGCAGCTGCAGTGTATGCTTTAATTATCTTCAATACATGCATGATAAGCCAACAACTATCTGGTTATGGGAGTGGTTTATTATACAGTGCAACTACCGATGATTGATGTTTTATGGCCACTTTAGTGCACATGGTAGGTAATGAAGCAAAGTCAAGGATGAAACAACCTTCAGATATGCCCAACGTATGGATTCGAACACGGGTGGTAGTGATCTGTGGTCCAACATGCTAGATCCCAACAGGACATGTATCCATCAATAAATCCTAGCACTTTAAACAAGACATATCAATGACAAGCCAATGTGATAGCTGCATGTCTTCCTAATGAACTGTGTTTTTCAGCTATGCCAGAAGAATGCATGCTAATTTACGGATGACACAGATGTGTCATGTGATCCATAAGAGTTGACTTTCAGACGGAGTACTTGGGCGCTGTGTTGGAATGGCATTAATTATATAGTGATATAGCCAGCTATGTCAGACCCAGCTACTGGTAGATACTGACCATTGGTAATGTTTTGGGTTCTGATCAATACAAAATTTTAAAACTTTGTCTGGATTTTGATTGGTGAAGGGCCAATAATATGCATGAATTTTCAGTGGACTTACCTCAGAAAATCACTGAAGATTTAATATATTCAGTCCAAATAATTGGGAGGCATGCAGGCGTCCCCATATTATATTGACTTCCAGCATATACTATGCCATATGTCGGTGGAACCAGACTATAACTCATTTTGCCAGTAGTAATATTAGCTCATTCAGGGAAGTAACTTAATTCTTTGAGTGTGTATATATATATATATATATATATATATATATATACACATGTGTGTGTGGGTGTCAGCATTCACTAAGCGTGCATAACTAAGCTATCAAAAAGTGTATTAAATTAAATTAACTTCAGTGATATACATATTATTTATTACTGCTAATAAAGGAAGTAGTTCAAACTGCATCCCCTTTCAGTGTGGTTACTTCATATTTATTTATTATTATATTATGTATGGGAATATATTTTTAAATGGCATATACACTAGCTCTCATAATGTTTTACTGACAGCCAAGGTAGTTTTTAAGAAATGGGCAGAGATTTAATATTTATCACTCTCTCTCTCTCTCTCTATATATATATATATATATATAAATATATATATGAGACGCCATACTTATCTATATCTTCTAGCTGTTGTCCAGTGTTCATTATATTTCAGAAACTAATATTTTTAATATTAAAATTGAATATGAATGTGCTTAAATAGTATATTTTAAACTTACTATGCAACACGTTTTGTTAGGTAAACTGCTTAATGAACATGTATCCAAGAAATAGATTTGCATTAATGAAAATAACAACTGTAATATGTAAATAACAGATATGTACAAATGACATATACTATATCTATTTGCATGCTTCAATCCTGGTCAAACTTAGAATCCAGATTCAGAGACTACATATTCTGGTGCCTATAGTCAGAATTATTACAAATTTAAAACATGACAGCATATATGATAACTACAGGGGGTAGAAGTGGAGGCCGAAATTAAATGTCTAGCCTGCAATTGGGCAAGATCGACTGTTCCAGAGTCTGGTTGTATTGACATATAGATTATTAAGTGCTTACAGTTTTACCAAGTTCAAATACTTCAAACATACAATGTGAATGTATGTTTCTCGAAATTGATGTATTGAACGTTAATCTTGGTCAATATAAATTTATATGTGTTATTTTATATATATATATATATATATATATATATATCATTAAATGGAGAAATCAATTCAGATCTACAGTGTGTATATAGGTTGTGACGAATTAAGTTGTTCGAATCAAATTTGGGCCGAATTCACCGCTACAGAGTGATAAAAAAGGTAACATGTTAACGTAACACGCCTGTATCATAGCTTTGTATTATTCATACCACTGATAAACTTCATATTATGTCGTTTCTTTTCGCGACTAATTGTATAATCGCTCCGTTTGATATAAGCAAAATGATGTAAATTAAAAGACGGCACAGTCAAAAGGTGAAGGCTATTTAATATTTACTTCGACCGACAGTCATTATTTTCAGAACGCGTTGACTATTATTAATATTATTCCAGAATATACATTACATATTTATATAATTAATATGTATATTTATATATATATAAGAGCTTGTTATAATTGTGAACAGCATTAATTTATTACGTGTAAATAGGACATAATTTCGATTTGTCTTGTTCCTAGGCAAGCCTAAACTAAGGCCATTGACATTGTGATTGACTAAGACTAAGGCCGCCAGAAAGTCATAATCTAGGTCAGGTCGCTCCAGTTCGCCTTTCACCTAAACAGCCTATGTGTGTTGGAACATTGAAACCGACATAGATTCCACGCTGAAAATACGCGATTGTGATGAATGACTGAAACACTGGCACTGACACCAGGAGTCCATACTTTAGAGTTTTCAACTCATAATGTCCCAGTCCTACTTTATTATTTACTGACATAGACCACGGATTGAGTTTGAGATTTAAATTTTACTGTTAATATCTGTTTTGGTGGAAGTACTGAAGTCTGCTCACTTGAGTTCACACACACACACTATTTAGAGGATGCTGCCTGGGGTCAATAAATTGTCAGGCTAATGACACACACACATGCGATATTGACAACTAAAATATTATTCAAGTTCCACATTTTATTTTCATTGCTACTTAATACATTTTTAAGAATAGTATAATTTTTTATTTTAGTTACAGAATACCATCTCTTTTACTTTATATGCACGTCATATAGCACAGGTTGATATCACCATACTAACATTATACAACCTATATAGCTAGTTCTTGCATACACATCTTGTACAATGAAGTAGACTGCAGACAGTTCTTTCAGATTAATCATGATCACGTTGGGCATAGATCCTAGAACACGTCAGCATTTTTCAGTCCATCGGCTAAGGAAACTATCAATCATTCAACGCGTGACCTATCATTAACAAAGCACGTTAGGATCTAATTCACTGCTTACAATGCACACAAAACACATCAGGCTTTAAAAGCTAGGATACAAAAAAATTGGGACTCTGCGAAGAATCTGGTTAGTTGGATGTACCGCAGCATATTGGCAAATCACATAAAAATTACATGGAAGCCTATCTGAAATTTCTCATCCAGCGTTCTTCTGAATTTGTAAAAGCAAATTGCAAACTCTATAAGTGACAGGAGCATGATGACAATAATAGACACAACCATCACTTATAAAAATCGGAAAGCTGAAGTTGGATCTTTCCTATCAGAGGATGTACACACGCTGATAATTTTTCAATCTTGCCTCAGTTGGTCCCACTTTTGGGCAGATGAATCAAGCGATAACAACCCCAAAGGCTAGACACGGCATATTGTTGTTAGTGAAATGAGTAAAATGCTTAGACAGACACGTGTTGGCAATGATGAGCAATTTACCTATACAGAATGTGCAGACTCATGGAGGCAACTCCCTCTCTCTCTCTCTCTCTCTCTATATATATATATATATGTATGGATGTGCCATTTCAATATATTTTCTTTAGCTGTAACTGGGCTCATGTTATAATACATGGACTTATCAGAACCCTGATCAAATGAATAATATACGAGTGTATCAATAAATAGTCAACAGCAATAGCACAATTAGTACAACATTGTACAGTAACATAGTTGTAAAATGCACACAATACTGGGGGGGGTCATAAGGTATGTACACTTAACATATAACCATGACAACCAGCAACACACTGTATAACTGCGACCATTCTCATGACACTATCCGCTTGTACAAAATATGCTACCACCAGTGCCTGGAATTTCCTTGACGCAAATTTTTCCTCATGGAGACAAAGCAAGCCTAATTTTAAACCATTATCAGGCAACATCAATTATGAGACAGCTAATTTGTTAAAATGGTGACCAAGAAACTAGACATAATAAGGAGCTAGTTAACAAATCACGACTACTCAGACATCATTCGCTGAAAACTAACACAAAAAAATCCATTAGTCGAAAAATTAAAACGCAGCTACAACAGCGACACAATTAGGTTAATCTTAACATGATCATATAAAAAACCGACAACATATCGAAGAAGCAGCTTTAATCCCATTCCAGGTTCAATCAGCACTCTTGGGTTTACAGGTTTGCAGTGGCGAGTCAATCTTCACAGCTCTCCAGTGCAGAGTTGCGCTCCTCTTGCAGCTCCTTCTGGGTGACGTTCATCTTCTCTCGGGAGAAATCGTCCACATTTAGTCCTTGAACAATCTTCCAGTCACCATTGGCTATCTCCACAGGAAAGCTGTATACCAAGCCTGGCTCCGTGCCATAAGACCCATCAGAACAGACACCCATGGATACCCACTGGTTCTGTTAAACATATATAAATTAAAAAATTAATGTCTAATTGGAACAATGCAGAGAAAATTGTTTTTAAAATAATTTTAAAACGACAAGAAACGTCAAAAATAAAAAGGTACACACAAAACATCTAACAGTAATTTTAAAATATATAAAGGTAACTGCAAAGGACAGATTTTACTTACGGGAGGTGTGCCAAACCACCAACTCCTTAAGTGATCACAAATAGCTTTAGCAGCAGACATGGCACTAGAGAGCTTGCGTGCTGCAATGACAGCAGCTCCACGTTTCTGTACAGTCTAAATACAAAATGATGACACGTCAACGTATGAAAGTAAAATATTATTATGAATATTTATATGAATAAAAAATATTACCAGAATATTTAAATTAAACTCTGGGACTATTTCTTATGTTCATGAACATTAAAAAAGACATAGGCCAGTGCAATATTGTAGAAAATATATGTAAACCTTCATCGAGCAAAAACAAATTTACTCTGCAAAGCTAGGCATGTCTCTGCCTGAAGTCATCTGAACAATTTAGTGCTTCGAGTTAACGACAGAGCCATGTCAATCTAGTTCCACATAAGCACAGGTCGGGTAAGAAATATCAATTACTAACCGAGATGAAATCTGTTTTAATCCAGTGATCATCCTTAACAGCTTCCGTTACTGGTACGTCTTTGCCATTAATGGCAACCAGAGCATGTCTAACATCAGGGAACTGGGTTGACGAATGGTTGCCCCAAATGATGACATTCTTCACATCTTGAGCTGACACTCCAACACGGATGGCTATCTGATATAAGACAAAATGGAATCTTCACAAAACTGAGGTGAAGCTACTAAATCTTGGCAATCACTTGAAAATACTATTGTAAATAAACGACAGTAAAAACCAAAATTTGTCATACAAAAAACATATAAATGCATAAATCAGTGCATTTATTTCAGTCAGTTTGTAACTGTCCATGCTGCCATGGCTAGTTGACGGATAATTTTAAAATTAGTATTTGTTACAATAGAAGAAAATCAACAGTACAGCAACACCAAATTTTTTTTTTATAGAGAAATGTAAATACTTCATAATACATATCAGTAAAAATACGGTGTTGTGGACATCCTTTCATATATAATGTGGTCACACAACATTGCTTCTCGTTGATGTTTATCTATTATTATATGTAAATGCTACTAGAGAAATATGATGAATCACTGAAAAAAAAATCTAATCAAAGTCCATGATTCACCTACTTGTGCCATTGCTCTGTTGTGATCCAAGCGTGTCAGACATGTGAAGTTCTTTGCTGGGATACTTGGTGCATATTTTTTGCAGATGAAAGCATTTGTATTTGCTGGATTGCCTACAACAATCACCTGTAAGAAACCAATTCACAGAGCTTAGAAAAGATCTGTACAGATATACAAGTACTATAACTAAAAACACTACATAATATAATGCATACTGCATTCATATCTGAAATAAATAGCAACAGTGATAACCATTATTTCAAGCTCAAAGACACTTCCAGAAGAAATCTAAAGAGATGTCATGAACATTGTTTTTCTTCGTCATCGTGTCCAATTAAAACCATTTCTGCCGACATTATTCCCATCTAATCACAACGCCAAATGATCGTGTGTTACTGGCATGCCATTAAATAGAAGCTGAAGTGAATCCGTCTTATCTCTAACCGTCTCTCATTCATATACTACCGATAACAAGAAACAGCCATCTGACATAGCTACTTACCTTCACATCTTTCTTTGCAAACTGTTCAAGAGCCTGGCCTTGAGCCTTAAAGATGCGGACATTGGCCTTCAGGAGGTCTTTCCTCTCCATGCCTTCTCGGCGTGGCATGGCACCAACCAAGATGGCAACACTGATGTCTTTAAATGCCTCACTCACATTAGCAGTTGGCTTGATATCTAAAAGATAGAGATCAATAAGAATAATAGCAAAAACAGTTTTTAACGTGGCTAGCAACCAACCAAAGAGTGAAACAAATACCATGTGATTTACCATTTCCAAGCAACTAAATCTAAATGACTGATGAATTTTGAATGGACGACAAATTCAGGAAAGAGAATATTACCAGCTCACTGGCTGGATCAATTTGTTTGCTTAATATACCACCACAATCATGGCTGGAACACCCAAACTCAGGAACACTGTGAGTAACAAGGCTCAGACTCAGTCAGTCAGACAGAGATTACAGATTATGTAAAGAGGAACCAACATAACATTGACATGAATGCAGCCAACTCGGTACATGTACTTGGTAAACATACTTGTCTTTAAACTTTGATTCACTAAATCCCTGTAGTATGAAGCACAGCATCCAAGAAGGAACTCAGTGATAACAATCCAGTCGAGATAAATTACTGGACTGAACAACAAAGAAAGTGCTGATTCCAGTGAGATCCTTCTGTGTCTCATAGCGATATATCACTTCTTTGTATGTACCTACAGAGATGGTTCATCAGTTGAACAACACTGATGTAAATAGGCTTTCAGTGGAAACTTCATATAATTAGTTTTTAGCCTTGGAGATGGTCACAGCTGGGACCATATGTCAGAGGGCCTTCTATGAGGGGAATAAATTCCACAGACAAGGGGACGAGCAAGATTTGTACACACAACATAGATGTTTGAAACACAGTGCTCAAACCACTGCACCATCAGAAATTCCCTCTTGATATAATAAAAAATCTCTAAAATGGCGAGCTATACAAACAACATACCTGCTAATAGTGGTAAAGCGCAGTCCACTAGCTCCATGACAATACCCTCAAGGACACCCATCATGGATTCAATATCCAACAACACCAAGCTGATACGCTACAGAGAAACATTATACTTATAGAAGACATGAATTCAACAAATAAAGCTATCAGATTTCTTTCTACAAGGCAAAGTATACTGAAATAACACATTTTATGATTTCACCATATTCACAATGGATTATTTTTTTCCATAGATGTGTAAACTACATGAGGGAAGAGCTGAAACATGATTGATATATAATAATAAAAAAACAGTAATGAATAGTAACTCATTCTGAGTGCAATGTTATGATACAAAATGTGTTAATGTTAGTTACCTGATTTGGTCCAAACACATCTCCCTTTGCTACACTGTACAGCAGAGAGTAAGCAATTTGGCCTGCCGCACCAGTCACACAAACACGCAGTGGCTCACCCTATCAGTAATAAAGACACAGAATTAATGGAATGCTAAACGGACATTACTAGACAATTCCCATCGCCAATATGACACCAACAGGCTGGCTTTTTTTTAAAGAACCAAAATAAAGGGAGTTACCATAGCACAAAATTTCTTACTGAATTCAAAATATAAGCAGTTCTGTTGTCTGCACCTGCAAGTAATTTAAACAGCAACTGAAACATGCAAATACTTGTCATTCCACCCTGTATATCAGACAGTTTGAGATAAGTAGTCACACATTTCCGCTGACAATCAGTGAAAATGCTAAATACAGATGACCAGTATAGTTCTCTGGTGTTAAATCTGATTATAAAGTCATTAATTCTTATCAAAAACATGGAACATGCTCACAAGACCATACCAACATGCAGAGATGTTGGTGAAATTAAATAATCTGTTATTGTTAGTACATAATATATAAATACCTAACAATAATTAGAGCAGAAAAATCAGTCAGTTTAGACCAAGTGATACACTATACCAATAGAAATATCACATCGCTGTGTCTGCTTTAATCAGGGTTGGGTTTTTGACATGACATTGTCAAAACCTGGTTTGAACTGTCAAAACCTCTGTTTTGACATCAAAAATAATATGGCAGTTTTGGATGTCATCTTTATAGGTAAGATGCCTATCTTTGTGATAATAATGCATTTATTTATATTGTTAGGTTTTGGCTTTCAATAATAGTATTGCTGGAAATGAAACAAAAACAGTTTTCAGGCATAATTTTATGTTTATGCTTAGCAGTGTAGGCTGAACTAACTTTGGTTTGCTTTGAGGAGGAATGACTGTAGATACACAGGATTTAGTCGATAACTGTTGTCAAAATATGCGTTTTTGATGCTTTTTGACAACAGTTTTGTTCCAAGTACCATTTGACAGTTTTTATAGTAATTCTTTTGGTAAACACTTGTTGAAAACCGTTTTTTGACATGACGGTTTTTACCATGCCCTTGACTGGTGGTTTCAACTAGTTTGTCAAAAACCTGCAAACACTGACTTTAATGTCACACAGCTTAGCTCAAGTGAAACCAAACACACAACAATCAATGAAAAAGCATATCTTTTCTTTGCACTGTAATGATGCAACTAGGACACAGTAGCAGGGCTGTGGACCGCTTGCTATGTTTTGTTCATATTTATTACAGTATTTAACACTCATTTTCTTTTTAATTCAAGCACTTTTTCTGCCAACAATTTAGCGACATCAAAGAATGCATCTACAGAGAACAAGGAATATATTATTTAGTATGACTAGCACTAATAATTTAACTGTACAATATACGATCACACACAATCTTACAATTCCTAACTTAATTTTCATTATTTATCAGGGTTGAAAAAATCTTTTAAAATACAAAAATTGGATTTATTTGATTTAAATCAGAATTTTAAAATTTTTACTTTAATGAAGCTTCTGAATTTAATACTTGCTCCCTATTAAATACACGATTTGGAAGCTTCACTGCATTCTGAGAGGAAATACCTTGAATATCTATAAATGAGGCAACAAAATAGTATTTTAATACTTTTATTGAACAAAAACAATGTGTTCTCATTGTCCCAAACAGATTGTCGTTATGTTTTCACTTGCCAATGTCCAAAACAGTGTGCCAAGTTTCACAGGTAAGCAAACTGCATAAGATGTCACAAGTGTCTACAAAATTTTAGGGATTATTGAGTTAATGTTTATTTACTTGGTGTTTAGCCATGATAGCTATGTAAGGTGATATGACACGTGAACTCAGTGACTTCAAGTTGCATCTTTTAGATCTGACTCTAGAGCATCCCCAAATTCATCCAATTTACCACATTGGAGCAGAGTGGCTTCACAACTTCTATTATGTTACAGATGAGACAATCATAATTATGCATACAATATGACACTGTAGGCTAAAAGGACTGAGCTACCTCCAAAATTAATAAGGAAAGTGTAAGACAAAACACCCTTCAAACACAGCAATGTCCTGATTTGACCACCAGTGCAGAGGTCTGTGACCAGCTGTGTTACCATGGAGACACCCATGATTTATACATGGGTGATAAAAAAGATGCACCATTTCAATTTACCTTATACAATGTAATCCAACAGCATTTATTTAATCCCCACACTTAATACACCCAAAGCATTCAAATAATTACATTTATCACACAATCCGCATACAATGCACTTGCACAAACTCAACTATTATATAATATTGATCACACGTAAACACAAAATTTGGTTTTGGATACACTAATAGATAGTACAACCAAATTTCTTATAATGGCAGAAAAACATTGCTAGCTAGTATTTGACTATCAAACACTATACTATCAGGTTATAATGGAATGCACTGCTTTTATATACTTGATTTATTTATTTTGTCCAAGCAGCCATTCAAAACCAAATAAGATCACTTTAGCAGTGTACAACCCAGAGCTGAATCATGAAACTATTCTCGCTTTTTTCTCTCCACAAATACTCTAGCTTCATGAAGTTCATCCCTGGTGAAGTCTCTGCCATGTTGTGACCATTAAACCATGGTAATACATAAAATTGTAAAAAAATTGCCAATCTATAACTGATTTAAGTTGATTTAAAAAAATGGAGGATTTCTCGATTGCTGAATAGCCACTTTTCTATGTTTTTATGGTAAAACCCATCACTAGGCTAAATAGGCTGAGCGACCTCCAAAGGTAATGAAGCAAAGTTGAAGATGAAACACCGTTCAGATTGCCCATGGCGAGATTTGAACTCAGGTGGTAGTGATCTGTAGTCCAACGCACTACCAACTAGAACACAGAGGCACCCTTTTCAACATAGACAAGGGATGAATCATTTGCTTAGCCTGACACTGATGACACAGCTACAGAAAGTACAGAATTCTTCTGCCAGGTTAGTCACTCGCACTCATAAAAGAGAACATATAACACCAGTCTTGAACTCCCTGCATTGGCTTCCGGTTATATATAGGTCGCAGTACAAGATTTTGATGTACACTTTTAAGACACTTCAAGGGACTGTCCCTCAGTACTTAGAGGAACTTGTCGTTCCATATCAGCAGACAAGGTCTCTACGGTCTGAGTCTGGAGCATTCTTAGCTGTACCAACAACACGTGGAGTGACATACGGTAATAGATGTTTCAGAAAGACCCTTGATGCCTTCAAAAAGAAGCTAAAAACTAATCTTTTTGTTTCAGCTTTCCTAGCTGAATACATTATGGAAAGAATTATGTATCTTTAAAGATGTAAATCTGTTACATCCATAGAATTATTTATTGTCAAGCGCCTTAGAGTAACTTTCTTACAGGTTATATAGGGCACTATATAAATTTTTTATATTATTATTATCTTTGTTTGAGATTCATATATATATATATATATAGCAAGCCAGAGAAGTAACGTGGCCAGAACTGATATGAAGCGCAAATTGAGACTGCCATGACAAACAGTTGGCGCAAGGCCAGAGTTAACAACAGCAAGTGTACAGCTTTATACTGATCATCAAAGTAGTACAGCATCAAATTATAAGCCAAAACTTAGATTTGAATGTATTCAGTAACTGGCTTTCAATCACTTCATTGGGGAGCGAGCTGCAGTCATCTAAGACTCTGGCTTAAAGACCTTTGGCTGCATACCCAGTCTAGCATGCTTTTTGACCAGCTTCAGGTATGTCCTCGATGAATGATCCAAAACTTATCTCAGAGAATATCTTGGTGACCAATGTGTATATTTCATTTAAATTTGGTTATATTAAGTATTCATCTTTAACTACAATTTGCTCCTGATTGATGTTTAGAGCCACTTTTGTGCACATGATAGGCTAAATGGGCCAAGTGACCTCCAAAGGTAATGAAGCAAAGTCAAAGATGAAACACCTTTCAGGTATGCCGACGCCGAGATTCAAACTCAGGTGGCAGTGATCTGTGGTCCAACGTGCTACCAACTAGACCACGGAGGACCCCCTAGACCCCTATATTTTGCTCATGGTGATAAATAAATCACTGGAATGTGATAACAAGTAGACCACGACAGATGCACTCAGATATCAATTCAATAAGAATTACTATTATGAATCTTATCAATGATAATTAACTGAGTATCAATATCAGCGAGGAAAAAATCAACCTAAAGGCTAAATTATTATTAGTAAATAAGTAAATGCGTGGCAACTTATCAGTGTTATGACATTATCATGCTGAACGCCATCAAAACATACTGAAAATGTGTTACAGAATTGGTGACACAAAACTACCCGCATGACAAAACCTAATATTAGCTTCAAAGGAGGCTGAAAATATGTCTTAAAGTATCAGATAGTGACGATGGTCTGAATCTCTGATGTCGGTGTTGAGTGGGAGGGATAACGCCAATATAAAATGTTCAACAATAAACAAACGTTTCCCGGCACTTACATCCCTTGATAATTGGATTAAACAAAAGTACGGTACGAAAGAAAGTAAGTCAATGCGAAGCGAACTGAAACTCACCATCTTTACTTTGATAAAAACCAATCTGAAATCCTTCTACCAGAAGCTCGACTTTCCAAACCAACTTGTCAGCGTACAAAAGGAAGGTGATCTAAATGACCTTGACACTTAATTTTGTTTATATATGTTTTATAAACATAAAGTGCTATTTCTTTTGTGTCGAAAAAATGTTCATTGATCCAAAACAAATAGGATAAATTATATAAAAATTGTATCAAAAATAATCAACAGGCGTTTTGCATAGAACGGGACTATTTTACAGTAATGCGCAGGGTTATGCTACATATTGCGTGACGGAGCTAGGCGATCACATTGTGGAAGCTGGCCGGACTTTTCGAATTATTTATTACTTTATTGCAACAATGATAGAATTATCTGATTAACTAATTGGTAATGATAAAGCAAAGGGGTTAAATTATAAGTGTGGTATTGAAACTTTAAAAGTCATATAAGCTTAATTTTTGAAAGTCGCTTTTGGTGCTGCCACCTGGTATATATATTTTATACTTCGTGAAATTGTTTGGTGTTTTAGCAACTGCCCCACAGTTATTGGTTACTGGGTAACTCTGTGTATTTATCACATAAAATAGATAATATACTTATATTGTATATGATGTGTAGTTAAAGATCATCTTTGTACTCTGTTCTTTAAGTAAATATAGTCTCAGTCCCTTGTCATATATATATAACGGGAAATAATTTGGTGGATGAATTATTATTCTTGTGCTATATCTAGACTATATCCCAAATCATGCAAATGAAAATATAAGTGTGCATAATGCTAATGATAACCAAGTTGACATTGCTTTTTTCCTGTTGACCCAATCTTTCCAAGGTCTAGATCTAGTCGACACCTTGGAAGTAGAATGTGTGGTAAGCATGAAATAGTAAACGTCCATTTAATATCAATGTTGCAACTACCTCCATTGAAGTTTACTCAAGCCTCAAAGAGTGATTTGAACATCGATTCTTAAATTACAGGTAATCTATGCAATAATCGACATTAAATCCCGACAGAAGTCATAAAACAAAATATAATACCAAATATGTACAAGTTGTATTTAATGTAAAACAATTTATTGTCATTTGATAAAGAAGAATGTCAATGAGTGTATCTCACTACAGACACTAGACTAGTATCTGTGACAGGTCGATCAGGACTCTTATCATTTATTGGTAGTTGGTCTTGGCCTATATCATATGACTATGTATTATAGGATACACTCTTGTATCTGAACTAGAGTGTACAAGTTTTGGTTGGCTAGAATATAACACTGACCAAGCCAAGCAAACATGTCAATTATTCAATCATTAATGATTAAATTGGTGGCTAAATTAAAGACATTTAATAAACGTGACACCATCGGGTAGGTCATTAATAAAAATGACGAACAGAATCGGTCTAAGTACGCTGCCATGTGGTATTTCTGCCCAAGTAAATAACTTGCCATTCACCACTATATGCTGCAGTCTGCCTGAGAGGAAGTTCTCAATCCAGGTAAGGACTTAAAGGAGGCTGTCTTTTGTGCCATATACCTCAAGTTTCTGAATTAATCTCCTATGAGGTACAGTGTTGAATGCTTTTCTGAAGTCAAGGTAAATGACATCCACAGGGTCTCCACCATCCAGTGATGAGTAATTGGGTCATACATGAGTGTCCCAGAACAAACCCATGTTGAGCATCGTAGAATAGATCGTTATTCGTCTCATGCTTGATTAAGATTTTACACATGGGACATAGTGACATGATTATTTGCCTCCTTTCCATGCTATGACACATTAACTGAGGTTTATAGCCCCATTTCCTAGATGCATTCACATTCACAGAGTAGTGATTTCTTTGGTATGACCTTTTGCCATCACTGTTCTAGACTTGGTCCGAGTTCTGGTTGAAATCTGATAAGAACTCTGAAAGTATTATATATCGTCATCATATTAATGTACCATCAATTAATTAAACGGGATAAAGAAAGTGTTGTATAATGAGGAGTTTCACCCACACTGTTATGAGCTCTGATATTAAAGGTGTTTTATTTTCATTGTTATTGCTACATTTCTGCCTTATAATGGGAATGACTTCATGAGATATACGCATAGTAAAGGTTATTTGACTAAGTCCCGAAATCAGCACAGGTGTGATGATAAATCATACAGATCTGGCATAAGGGACATAGACACTGATGGCCTGTCATAAGAACAAGCCAAGCCCAGTAGAATTGTGTCAGCTGCACAAACAGTAGCAGCTGTTAAATTCTTTGATCTACCAGTTCCCATAAGCTTATGTGGTGTAATAACTCACATTTCTCACTACAGTAGCTGGTACATTACTGTAACATCTGTTATGTCAGTAGGTAGAATAAATTGTTTCAGCTTGTAGTTATTTTATTTTTAAACATAGCTCTGTGTATATATGCTTTTGTGGTAACTAATTCAAATTTATTATGCCTTTGAAGGCAGAATTAATTTCAATAATGTAGTAGTAGTAGTATTTATTTTCAATATCAAACAACATATACATAATGCAATTTTACGAGTATATTACATATAGAAATTGGGGGACCAATGTAGCTGAAGCTGTCTTCCCATTGGCCCCTAACTAATCACAGCTAATAATTACAGTCAGCTCAATAAAATGCCGTTCGTGTATTTGCAAGTCTGGTCATGTGAATTTTGAAAGTATGTGATGAAGTACCAAGGAATCATATAATTACCTAGACATGTGTACATTGACAACAATAAGGGTTGTTGCATTTTACAGATGCTGAGTAAGTAGCTAAGATGTAACTTTTCTGAGTTTGTGATCTTGTATTACAAGTGGAAAGGATACTGTTCCAATTGTTCCATATAATGGGAAAATTGAATAACAGCAACTTACTGTATAGTGCAGAGTTACATTGAGGTACAATCATGTGAGTGCCAATAATATTGAATGTGCTATGAACTCTCATTCTCAACATGCATAGGGAAATAAATTCAGGACAACCGGTGTCGCTAGTCCAACTTAAAACTGTGTTACACCACATACAATCTGGTCATCATAGCTAGTCTGTCACAGCTAACAATTATTGCTAGCCAAAATGTATTCATTATTGATGGAATAAATGAAGCCACTAAAAATAGTAAAATTTACTATTCCTAATTTTCCGTGGCTGTGATCATGCTGCTTGCTTGTAACAATTAATCCGATCTGAAACAAGCGCTTTCAGAAAGTATTATGTTTAAATAATTTATATATATATATATATATATATAGGCCACTTTGTATTCAATTAACACAATAATCCAAATCATCTGGTCTTGTGATTGTGTCAGATGCAGCACTCTCTGGTAGTGTGATATCGGAATTAAAACTAAAAAAACGTGTATTTTAGTTTTGCTGAATAATTGTACTCGATATAATAATCACGAGAAATGAAATTTTGATTCTGTGGTTTTATTGACACAGTACCTGAAAGATTGTTACCCTGAAATTCAAAGCCCTGTATAAATGTCTGTCACTGTGTGTGTGTGTATACAATGTATATAATATATACTCCTGAGTTTTTTATGAGACAACCTGGTGTATAAGAGGAGTTCTGTTTATGGTCACTTCTAAAGAACTTGCACCTAACCCATGTATAAGTTGAGTGACAGACCATCCTTTGTCACGGACAAAACTGTTTTAATAATTATTCAAGAGATAACTAACCAATTGTTTCAGAATCATTAGAAGACACACAAATAATAATGAACTGGATGCTAAAAGGATTAGGTGATGTCCATTGAGAAGAGAACGCAATGAATTTCAGAGATGAACTTGACAGAAAAATACCAAAGGATGGTGAATCCATTACATTTAGAATTATGTGAATGGAAATTTTGGGATTTCCAACCTGTAGATAATATTTTAGTTCCTTGTAACAAGTGCGTGGCATGTTTTACATATAATTAAGTATCCCACAAGTAGAACCAAGGATGAGTTGCACAAAGTCATCAAAGATGAACGGATGATAATTAACAACTAATTCAGCAATAATGTAAGTGCATGTGTCATCTTCGGTTAAAGGAATAACTGATAGCACAGAGTGACCGATCAGTTGTGAAAATTAGTTGAAATGATATTTTATGGTTGTTTAAATTAAATGGAACAATCTTCAAAGCTGATAGATAACACAAAGACATAGATATACAACATTAGGATATAGTTAGTCTGGGATTTGAATACCAGTGACAGAAGTCGGTCGCTATCAGTGCACTATGAGTTTGGCCATAAGAATGCAACCGCATAAGTAAACTATATATTGATCACCAACTCACAGACGCCCTATAATATTTATTTAGGCATTGTCAAAGAAGAGGACGCTTGTTAATATGGGGCAAAGTCTAATTTGATCGCGATGATGCTATCTAAATAGAACCTATGAACTGTTGGGTACGGATTATTGAATATGTGGTGATTATCGAGTACTAATGAATAAGAATTGAAACATATCCATTCATACAGTGGATGTTACGTCTTACCAGCCATGGTACTAATGAGTTGATGAAATAATATTACAAACCGAGGACTAGTTTTATAGGGAGAGTGTGCTGTAATTTTTCAGCGTGTCACTTTTGTTTTCCTTGTTACCAGATCAACACAGTATTGATCTGAAGGCATTGTTTAAAAAGTGATGTGCATTGTAATGCCTAGATTATGTTACAGCAGTATAATAATCAGTACTACAATGAAAAAAACATATCCTAACAATATAAAAGATAATGCAGGTGATATGGTAATCTTTTAATATGATAAATGACAAGTGTTATGTTTATGTCTCTGTTAATAAGGTTATAGTACAGACAATTACAGTATGTATTAAACAATATGGTTTATAGATCAGATAGTTATCTTTAAAGCTTAATATGTTTTTGTTTGTAAGAAACTTATATGTATGTGTGTGTCTCTCTCTCTTTCTATATATATATTTATATTTATAATATAATATAAATATATGTGAGTGTGTGAACCCATTCTATTGAGGAGTCTTCTTATTAAGTTACCCTTTCATTGAATTTGGATTTATAATTGGCCAACTGTATATTTACTTTCACTAATTTTCAAGTACTGGTGTAATATAGCTGAGATCTGATCCAGAGAACCTTTATATTGTAACATCTTACTGGTTAAAAGTTAATCTCCATGTTGGCCTAATCTTTAGTTGCATATGTTTATGGGATTTGCTCACTCCGTCATATTTAGTCATAAAATGGCTGCTCTTCATGATGATCAGATGTTCTAGTATTCATCAGTAGTATTAGTAGAATACTGACAAAGAAAATTATAATATGTTTGCATTCAATGATTCATATTCATAAGGTTTTTTATATCTGCACTGTTGGTCACATGGTGGTCAGTGCTAATTATCCTTTAGCTTTTAGCTTGTTTCACCCTTAAAAAAACCTATTTAAAAAAACTTCATGTGAAACTGGCCACCAAACTTATAAATCTATGAAGCAAAACTGACAGATCAAGTCACAGATCATTATAAGTGGAAGATCCAGAAAAATTGTCTGTCTTCAGTTACTTTGGCACCATTCTGATTTAATATTTCTTTGAATAGTTGAACTCTGTAGGTGCTGTGCTGAAGAAAACATATGATGTATGAGTGATGTTTTCCATTAACAAGCACGTTCACCACCTGATCTCATAAATGTGGCACACGTCCAAACCAATGTTTGACCATCTATTTGTATACACTGGAGGCATGTTATTTGAGTATGATGAGCCAGGGCAACTGCCTTGTGTTATTACAAACTAATAATATACTTTATAATATAAATTACTTACTTGAACTTTGAGCCAAGCTTTAAATTAAATTACTTTATAATATATATATATATATATATATTATATATATATATATATATATATATATATATATATGGGATAGAATGTTGGGCCTTATATACGTTAAATTGTTCAGAAGATGCATAGGAACAGCCCTGCCTATCTTGCTCTAGCTAAAATCTCATAGAGCTCATCCGCAGTTAATTGTGATCTTCGAATAGAATTCTAAACCTGTTCGAAGGTGATGTTTTTCTTTTTAATTGCCATTTTAATGAGATTCTTTTCGTGGTATTAGAAAGTATGTGAAAGACGTGTGCATCCGGATATTCAACATCAGTTTTGTGGCTTTTGTTTCTAAAACATTCCACTATTTATTTTGACTCTAGGGCTTAATGTGGGATTTTACCAAGGCAGACCATTATTATATGTATCATTTGCTTGTTACTTTGTGTCAAACGTTTAGCAAACGATGAAACTGTGGATGTTCGACTGACCGAATCTTTGCCCGAATTTAACCAGTATGAGTCACTTTCCACCTATTGATGGGAGACCTAACGGTCTCGTCATCTCGGAAAAACTGATAACATGAAATCCTAGATGGCGTTTAATGGTATTGTGACCTGAAATTTTATGGTGCATTTGAATTGAATTTGGTCTTCTGCTGTATGAAGTCTGTCTAACATGGATGAAGTCATCCTTAAACTAACTGATATATCTAGCACCCATCTTTGGCACTGTTGTTCCCATCAAAATGAATGAAAGCCTACTTTGTGTTACTCATCATTACCGGAAACTGTGTAAATACACAAATTCACATATACCCACCGCTTCTCAGTTTATCATCCCCAAATGGAATCATCCAGAAGTTATATTCATGATTCTTTGTGCCAGCGCTTTGTCAAATACACACATTCACAGTCGAGCCGTGATAGCACAGTTAGTTAGGGCGTAGGACTCGTAGCCGAATAGTCATGTGTTCGAGGCTCCGTTAGCTGCAATGCTGTCATGTGGCAGCTGGTTCACACATCCATAAAAAAATGAGTACCTGACAGGACGCTGTGGCCATGTGTGAGTAACGCTATGTGCCTATAATGGCAGCATGCGTTGTTTGCTCCTGTGGGAGTTGTGATATGTGCTGGGTGGAAACAGTTCTGAGTCAGGGATAATAATATTGTAAAAAATGTTGTAAAGCACCTCAGGGCAGCTTCTAGCTGAATAGGACCCTATATAAATATAACATATTATTATTATTCACACACTTTTTACGTATGTAATTTATGCTGAAACATATTATCAAACTGTAACTACCCTTAGTGTAGTATTAATTATAAGTTTTCAGCCAGCCTGCTATTCAGTGAAGAAGTATAACATATATCGATCAATCTTTATTCGGCTGATGATGTTCATCTGAAATCAATAAATTTCCTCATCGCTGCGGTAACCAGCTGCCTTTTCCAGTCTGTGTCATTGGTGATAAAATTAAAATTGATCACACTTATATGTAGCTGCCTGCGTTCATCATTGTGCCGACTGTGCATCATGCGTATGCGTATACAAGTATATTATACTGGATAGATGCTTTGCATCCGAACATAATCCACGGCTTCCTGAACATAATAGACAGCCTCCTAAAGCGATCAGGAATCATTCAGGTAATTCGGGCAGCTTGGATGCCTGAGAATATCTGCTGTAATAATCGGCTAATGATGGTCATATTTCACGAATTTGCAATGATCGCTGGCCGTTAATGTATTCACGATAATTTTGCCGTAAACCACAGCCATTATCAGTGATGAATCGGTTTTGATGTAGCTGGAATTTATTTCACAAGAGAACAGGTACCGAAGATTATAGGTAATGTTTAACATCGGCTTATTGTGATCCAGCTCATTCACCAGATATATTGATTAGGTTCGTTATGGCGTAAACAAAGATATATACTATTTAGGATTTGAATTGGGGCATATTAATTACTGGTATCAACACCACTCTTGGGGGGGGGGGAGCAGTAGTCAAAGGTGAACTTTTTAGACTTGTAAGTTGTCTGGATAATTATATTATAATATGAATACGATATGTGTGTGTGTGTGTTCACAGTGATATTTCAGGACCTTATACAGGCCTAAGAAGTTTCAGTGGATCCACGGATTTCGGAGTTTTTACAACGAAAATTATTTTTTAAATCTGCTCGCAATGGGGGTGTACTAATCCCTACTAAAACCTCCACTCCCCCACACACAATCGCTTCGTGATTCTTTTCAGAATGTTTTTTGCATTATACATTCTCAGACCTCTTATACTATAACTTATACTGATGTCCATATATATATAGGAGCTTTGTAACGTTAGAAGGAGTCAGTTGGGTAGTACAGGCATTGTGGTTGTCTGAAGGCAGCTGTTAAAACAACCAGTTTATAATGTTTCAGACTTCATAAAGTTCAGTGATACCTTGCCATTAAAGTCTTTGTCATGGTTTTATTACAAGTGACGAGTCATCAGTGGAGACTGATTTAGGATGTACCTGGTGTGTACTTAATTCGAGAACGGTTATGCAAGATTACTGGTGACGTTTAATATTTGGCATTTTGTGGCAATATACTCCATCATATTGATTTAATTTACCACTGCTTCACTAACAGGCATGTAGCACATGTTGTTGCTGTAATCAATATGTTAAACGTGGGTATCAATGGTGCATTCAACAGGTAGCCATCCAAAATGTACTTTTCAGCATCATCTCAGCAATTATGTTTTTGTACAACGTGCAGTGTGAACTTTTTCAGATACAGTTTAAGTCTGTCATGCATTTTTCAGGTGAGATGTTTATATGTCAGTACTGCTGTATTTAAAAACAACATAACATTAACATCATGTTAATCAGATAATATTCAGCAGATACTTGTTATCAGTAATGGCTATATATATATATATATATTACAACCTTGGGGTTCTCTTTGTTTTATGATTCACATCTCATTTTTACAAATCTACCAAACTAAGTCGAAACTCTGGGAGGCAGTTAAAATAAAATGATGGCATTCTGTTTTATTCAATTTCATTTCTGCTGACTGTGTGTGTTGAATATAACTGCCAAGCTAGGTAAATTAAGCCATTCATATATTGGGTTACTAATTGTGAGCTTTCACAGGCCTGTAGGAAAGATTATAAATCAGAGATGGCTAACCATCTTAAATGTTACTATTTAATCTTTGCTTCAAAATTGTATGTTAAAAATAGGTTGTAAAAAGTCTGGTGGTGCCTATCCTCAAGTTATTTTGGAAAAAAGGGGGTATGCTTTCATGTGGCATCTTCGTTTAATAATTGGAGATGATAAAATGGAATAAATTAGATAAAATATATTTCGCTGCGGCATTTAGACCTGTAGCAGGCATTTTAAAATGTTGTGACAAGAAGTCACAATCAGTTAAGTGTCCAAATGTTGTATTTAAGTGCAGTAGTTGACCTTTTACTTTAAACCAGAGTTTTATCAAAATAAACCAAGAAATATGTGAACTAATAATCCATATTTCACGATGACAGATTATTTTTCAGTACGGGAATGTGGATGGCAATTTATATTTTGATCATGATGGCAGTCATCAACATTTATTAACAATTGTTTTGTGGGAAATCCAGACCAAATCATCATGTTGCAAGTTAATTGTGCACGTATATTCCCAAACAATTTATCAGATAATCACATACATTTGCATTAATCAAATAAGAGAACTGATAAATTATTTGAATGGTTATTATTTTGTGTTGATGCTTTTAACGATATGATAATTATAGTAAAATGGATGAAGAAGATTACTTTTACAAAAATGGATTCAGCGAATACACTTTGTTAGATAACTGTAACTGTTCGAGTTCATAATTATCACTAATTCTTACGTTAACATAAAATTTACGTTTATTTCCAGCCTTTGATAGCCACTGACAGGAAATGACCGGTGCAGTCACAGCCGGCAACATCCCATGATGCATTTTCGGCAGCGTCTTGCCTGGTTAGTCGTGATGCTCTACCTAGCAGCATCGTGTGGTGTCCTGTATTACATCTTTGAGATCAGTGAACAGTTCAATACCTACGCCCTTGACCATGTGGAGCGTTATCACGGTGATAATCCGGAAAGTGAACATTCTGTGTTCGGATTTCTTTGGCACATAACGGATATCCCATTGACAGTTTGGTTCATCATACTGATATTTCCATACCTGCAGGTGTTTTGCATGCTGATCGCATGTACTAAGCCGGATCCACGCTTCACGATGGCCTATCTGTGGCCATTCTATTTGTACCTGCGATGCAAACAGCTGACTTCGGCGATCCGAGGACAGAGCGTGCCTAAAGCTGTCAATATGCCTTTGCAGAATGGACATATTATCATAGATACATGACAGCTGCCTACTGTTTATATGTATGTTTGATGCTGCTGCTGCTGAGTGTACATATAAATGCGTACCTGGTGTGTTGTACTGCATTTCCCACTTGTACACCACGAATGTTTGTACACACGTTTATCAATGTCAGTCACTTGGTACACCTGTGCTCATTGTCCCGATATGTTGCCTTTCAGTTTAAGCTGGTTCATATATAAAAATGTGGTCATGTCATTAAAATATCACCAAGCTTTACTCAGCAATAGCAAAATTTCAGGAACATTTGACTCTTAATTTATGTTATCAGATTGCTATAACTGGATTTGTTGGGTTTTCACTGTACTTTTTAATTTAATTTCAGTAATATAACAATGTTGCAAATTATGTGTGAAAATGCTGCATTTAGATCAAGTTAAATTATTTGGGGGTACAATTATTAATATTTCACTATTTTAAGGATGTTTACATCTCTTGGTAGTGAAGTGTAATGAATTAGTTTTATTGCCACATAAATTATGCTTCTGTTTGTATCAGTTAAGTGGCAAGTCATTGAACCACTTTCTGCTAACAAGTTTATTAGCATTGTAAATAATATCGATTGCTGTATTTTTATTGATAATCAACTCGGGATTTTGGTGTGAATTATTTAATATGCAGAATCATTATTAGCCAAAACTATACAATATACTGAACGAGGTTATTTCTACGTATATATATATATATATGGAATGGAATATTGTTTCTTGTTTTCTGTCTGGAATGATATGGTTTAAGCAGATCTGTGTTGAAACTGTTGGCATTCAGAAGGGGACAGTTCTATCACTGTTTTTCATGATGTGGTATAAAGTGGCAGAACATCAGTGCACGGAGCTGATTTGGGGGTACTGTTGTGAAAATAGATACTCCCAAATGGGGTTCTTATTGCACTGTGTGTGTGTGTGTGTGTCATTGTTTAATCACTTTAGTGGTTATTCAGTTGATAAGCATGTAAATTATGTATCATTGGAATCATTATTATTTCTTAAAATGGTTGTGTATCCATGGAGTGCTGATGTGTTCTATGAATGCTGTTTTTCAGCATTCCAGGCCGTGATATTTTGGGGAATTTTGATAATTGATAAAACAGTTATGTACTTGTAAATGGTGTGTTTTGTTTGTGCATGTGTGTGTATTTATATATATATATATATATATATATATAATACAGTGGTTCTTTTAGAAGCTGGGATCCGGATCATTTGACATGCACAGTTTCAATTAGAGACCCAGCTACTTTAGTTTTCAATACCATATAAACATCTGAGATGCCGCTTTGTGCCATTTTAGGCCTTTCAGGCCTACCAATATTTGACTCTGTATTTTGTTCTTAACAAAACCACTGTATATATATATATATATATATATATTGTGTGTGCGTGTGTGTGATTCTCACAACGTACCCATACATTCAGTTATTTTCTCTCGATCTCTCATTTCCTCAGAGATATGTTACTGCGTGAATCATAACTCTGAGTCACCTTTCAGCGCTCAATCTGCCCGTGATCCACCCAAATTGGAATGCAGTACTCCTGAACCAGTTCTTCTTGTACGCGACTTCAGCGCATGCTAATCTCAAAATCTACTGCCGGATTGGCATTGCGTAGCGAAACCGTACCCAGTGTATCGTTATCAATATGGTGTATGATATACCGTATTGATATTTTGGTCTTCAACAAATGCAGGTGTTCATATTTGTTATGATATGGTTCAGTACTGAATGAGGAATGCCATTATTATTACGCTTTTGAGTGGACGGTTCTGCTCCAGAAGTGCCCCGGAAGAGATGATGGGTGGACAGTGATATCAACGTTTAAATGACCAAAATGACATCTGTTTTACGTGGCTTGGCTACCTGAAATGAGGAAGACGCGTATGGTCTATACTTAATGTACGCACATGTTACTTCAGACTAACCAACAACATTATCAGATGGAACTGGCTTGGTTCCACTGGCGCGTGTAGCTTGGACCTAGTCAGAGGTAATGGAGTAATACTTCCCAGTATCACCAAGGACGGCCATTTGGTGGCATAAGTATCAGTGCGGTTGGCTACAGAACTCCAATGGCTGGATTCAAATCCCAGTATGTGGTTATGGCTGAATGGTGTTTCATCCGTCGCTTCGCCTCATTACGTTATGCGATCGTTTGGCCCGTTTAGCCCACTGCGTACAATTTACTGACAGCGTATGGACACCGATAGACATGGATCACACTGCGAGCCGTACATAGCCCATTGCTTAGGTTCGCCTCCTCGTTTGAGTTTACGTGACGATGTTGTTCAGATTCTGCTATTACCAATTGACGTCCGTCGGCTTGTAACATCCTGAAATTTCTTCTCCCCATGACTGGATTTCTCGACACTGAAATAGCGTCGGCCATTAAGTCAACCTAAAACAGTAAGGTTAAAATATTGACTCTTAATGGTCGGGACTTACGGTACTTCCATTGACCTGAAAGAAAACTAGACCGAGCAGTCAGCGGTGTTTAAATGGGCCGCCATGACCAAACAGCGCTGACTTCCGGTAGTGGCAAAAAGCAACGTTGAAGCGGTTGCGCTTCGAGTTTTGAACCGATGAATACGGACATTTATTGTGCGTTATAATTTTGTGTGTGCAGACAATCTGTATTATTCTTGTCCTATTATATGCCATGAAATATGTAAATGTCGTTTTATGTAAGTCCGTAGATCTAGTTTAGTTGGGATAAAACGCCAGAGACAGAAGGGGGTTTGTCAAATTGGCTAAATATAATAATAATAGTTAAGCTTAATTTCCCGCCATGTTTATAAATCCAATTTTGCAATCTGCGATTCTTTTTTCCACGACCGGAAGTTGGGACCTGTTTGCCATCAAATCGACGGCCGTGTTCGGTCTAGTTTTCTTTCAGGTCAATGGGTACTTCATAATGACTGGTGTATCATCATTGTTAGCAGCGTCTTTTCTGTGTCCGGTCTGTCAAGATAATGTTGATCCCATTAAATTAAACAACGTCCCCCACCCGGATATATTATTATTACCCCGGAAATGCCATATCATGGGCTTACTGGTATAACATAATATTATAATATTGACTCGTTCAGTTTATGCCCACGCCGAGATTCGAACTTATGTGGTAGTGATCTGTGGTCGAACGCTCTACCAGTTAGACAACGGAGGCACCCTCTATTTGAGGACAGTTTGTGTGTGTACGTGTTTGTGAAGATATATACGATCGCATGTTAACTGACAAACGCTGCAGCTTAACTAGCTCTGAAGTCGCGTGGACAGATGTTCGTCATAGCTGTGGGTCGCTTAAAAATATTTTTGGTTCCAGTATGATATGGCGCCAGAATAACTGCGTGAACTGGTCTCCATCAGAAAATCATCCCGAAAACACAGGCCATCCAGTCAGATAATATTGCAGGTGCCTGTGTCTCAGTTCGAGTCATATATGGTAATTGTGCGTTTGTGTTGCAGCCCCCGATTTGTGGAATAGGTTGCTGGCAGATATTAAAAATGGTCGTCTCTTGAATTTTGTTTAATCCGTTCTAGAAATACACATGTTCAAGGTCGCTTTCACAGATAAATAATAATTATCTTTTAAATCTCTTACAGGGTTTTTACAGACATATTATTTGGAGTATTATTATATTACATATTATTTGTACAGCGCCTTTGAATGGCTCCTGCTAGTAAGGGCGCTTTATTAAATATATATTAATTGGATTTGGTTTATTTTCATTATCTTTATTCACTGAACTAGAATAATTCCAATGTGGTTTCTTTTACTGTGTGGCCGATACAAATAAGTTAGCACGTTCAACACAAGCCACCACGATATTAGGAGCCGAGAAATTAATCCCTGGAATAGTTTATGGAACCGAATCCGTGATTTTTACGATTAGGAGTTGACGCCCGCTTAAACCGAAGACAATCGGAGCTTGACTAATTCCTTTTCTGTCCACACATCCACAGATCACTACCACCCGAGTTCGAATCTCGGCGTGGGCATATCTGAAGAGTGTTTCAACTTCGCTTCATTACCTTGGGGGTCGCTCGGCCCATTTAGCCTACCACGTGCGCAAAAGTGGCCGTAAAACACCAATCGTCATCGTCTTGTGTACACACACCTAGTGAGTGAGTATGGTTTTGTGAGCAGTCATTGTTTTCCCGGTGTAAAGGTAGATTGTTGTACAACAATCTAACTTTACACCGGGAAAACAATGACTGCGGCTTTACTTCGTCTCCTTGTTTATTGTCTGTTTGTTTTATTAGGGATAGGCTCGGCTGTATAGGCTGATTATATATATATATATATATATATATTTATTTATTTATATATTGGAATATTCAATGCCACTTGGTTTGGTTTGGTTTGGTTGTTCGGGGAGAATCCCCAGGCTGTCGCTTAACCAGCACAGCCTCTATGTTGGAGTGGTTGAGAAACCTCCTCCCCCACCACTCACAGGGGAGCAGTACGGAAAGATGGAGCCGAAATACCCTGAGGGTGGTCACTGCCAGAGTGTTTTACGTCCTCAGAGGGTTTTTAACGTCCCCCTTTATTTTTAATAATTCAGTGGAGACGGCAGCGCCATTTAACGTGGTCAGTCACCCACGATGTAGTGAGCCGAGAAATTAATCCCTGGAAAAGTTTCGACCTCTTACGGGGGTTCGAACCTGCGACCGTTGGCACCAAGTGCCGGGTGCTTAACCACTAGGCCACCGGAGCTCACTATCAATGCCACTTGTGCCCTAAAGGCTTATATTGACCCGTGGGGTCCCCTCGGATGTCGTAATAGGCGACCCCCTGTGTCCATTAATCGTAAATTCTTATTCAATCACTCACTGACGTGAACATTCAATATTTACGTCTTTAGCCAGCAGACGTCACATTTCTTATCAACCCGTAATCGTGTATTTTTGTTATTCTTCTGTTGAGGAAGATCGGTAGATCCTAATTCCCATGTGTAATAAGATCTGTATAGTCCCACGTGTAATAATATCTGTATATTCCCATGCGTAATAAGATCTGTATATTTAACGTCTCTAACAAGTAAAATACAGTTCGCATAGTTACAATGTTTAAGGTGTCCCTTACACACTACGACCTCTAGAGTAGATCGTGACTAGTATATGGTGCTATTCTACATGTACAAAGTGCTAGAGATGTTTAATGTACTTCTTGGATCCATCTCTCGATCGTACAGAGAGGACGAAAAGGCCACTAATCGGCTATATCCAACAAGGGTGTAGTTTACAAGATATTATTACGCGCTATCCAGTCGCTTTGTTGTGATGAAAACATGCGAAGTTCTGCTCTCTACGTATATACGGTTGTAACAAAAAAATATACGCAACATTCATTGGACTCGACATATTGTTCTGTTATTATTTCGACAGCTATAGAGGTGAATCTGATAGCCAGTATTTGCCACTTGTTAAAATTTGGGATAGAGACCCATGGCTGTCGCCTGTTGGACACAACCACCTGGTGTTGTGTTCTATATTTATTGTTGATGGTGGTGAATGTGCCCCCCCCCCATGTGTTCAATAACCTCGTGCAACGATACGGAATGTCATTGAAGCCATTGTTTGTTAATTACAGACATTATATGTTGTCGGATTATCGAGGTCATTTTACATTGAAATGTCACATTCTGTTGGCGAAAAGAATTGTTGGAGTCGGAAGGCGAGTTTGCTGGATTAAAGAGTCGTTTATAATGGAGCTAGATCCCTTACAGACAATAGTGTTTGGGAAGGTGCATTTGCTGGATAAACGATGTCTGTATCAGACATGGGGTCAATTCCATTTTGTCAATTCCAACTCCACTCAACTCTATTTGGTCAATTCCAATTCCACCTCAAATTTATCAATTCCAATTCAATTCCAATTCCAAAATTTTTAATTCCGTTTTTCCGGCTCTTTTTGCCTAATATTTTTTACCATGAGTAGGTACTCCGAGTACCTACTTGGAATACATATTCCGAGTAGTTTATATTCCAAGTAATATTATCATGGAAGAAATATTTCTGAATTAAAAAAAATAAATGGTAAATTAATTTGTGGATTTAATTTAATTTTGCCTGTTCTAAACATTGAACGGGGGGGGGGGGTAAATGCCAAAATAGCAATATATCTATGTAGATTACAGGCATGCTATGTGGTGGTGTCACAATGTTGTGGGTGGAGCCCAAAGTATTCAGACCATTTTAATTGGTTAAATGCACATGTGCGGTACTACAGCCGGTGTGCATATCTGATAAATATATATATATATAAAGTGAGCTCCGGTGGCCTAGCGGTTAAGCACCCGGCACTTGGTGCCAACGGTCGCAGGTTCGAACCCGTAAGAGGTCGAAACTTTTCCAGGGATTAATTTCTCGGCTCACTACATTGTGGGTGGCTGACCACGCTAAATGGCGCTGCCGTCTCCACTGACTTATTTAAAATAAAGGAGTACGTTAAAAATCCCCTGAGGACGTACAACACTGGCAGTGACCACCCTCAGGGTATTTCGGCTCCATCTTTCCGTACTGCTCCCCTGTGAGTGGTGGGGGAGGAGATTTCTCAACCACTCCAACATAGAGGCTGTGCTGATTAAGCGACAGCCTGGGGATTCTCCCCGAACAACAAAACCTATATATATAATATATATATAAGGAACCAAAGATCTGGATAGATACTGATTAAGTGACAGCCTGGGGATTCTTCCCGAACAACAAAACAAACAAGCTCTGGATCATTATGGTTCCAGTATATTGGTAACACCACATGTAAGTGTTAACATTGTAAAAATGGTATATTAATTTTTGGATATTTTTTTTGTAGGAAACTTCAAATTATTTTTTTTTCCAATTCCAATTCATTTTTTTTAAATAATCAATTCCGGAATTGGAATTGATGGTCAATTCAAATTCAAATTCCGGAACGTTTTGGTGTCTTCCACGTTTTGAAGTGTTTGGTGCCTTTCACGTTTTGGTGTCTTTCATGTTTTGGTGTCTTGTGTGTTGCTGTCTTTCACGTTTTGGTGTCTTTTGTGTTTTGGTGTCTTTCACGTTTTGGTGTCTTTTGTGTTTTGGTGTCCTTCTCGTTTTGGTGTCGTTTGTGTTTTGGTGACTTTCACGTTTTGGTCTCTTTTGTGTTTTGGTATCTTTCCGTATAGAGCCAGCAAAGATTGGTTTTCGAAGAACGATGTTGTCAACAACGATGACAGGTTGTTGTACTTCAGGGGATGATGCTGATGATGATGATGGTCGATCTTACCACCAGGTGTTGTTGTAGGCCGACGTGGTGATATTCATCGTGACAGCTGGCGCCCAGTTATCGGCAAACCTCTTGCTTATCGATTAATATGTGATAACTCGATCGTGAATCTAAATAATGCTGTTCTTGTCGGAAGGAAGGGAAGCGGGCTTATAATTGAATGGGCAATACGATGAGGGGATGAGTAAGTGAATGGGCGGGTTGGGTGAGTGAGTGAGTGAGTGAGTGAGTGAGTGAGTGAGTGAGTGAGTGAGTGAGTGAGTGAGTGAGTGAGATCCGACCCTATCTCGACTGTTCTTACAGATAATGATCAACGCGCCTATTGGATTCTTCGATTATCAGAATCTATATTGTTAGCAGCAAACGATATATAAGTTACTATTGTATTTTTTCCATTTAATTGTTACGATGATAAATAACTCCACTCGTTACTAGAAAAATAATAACAGACAATTTCCTCGACGACTGTGCCATCTAGCGAACGTCCGTTTGCGGGTCGCACGGAGATCACAATATGTTTCATATATTGATAACATGTCTATTACAGTTCCCAACTTGATGATTTATTTTCAATAACATGTAATTTTTCAGGCAAAAATAAACTGTCAAATTTCCCATACAAATAATCTTATCTATTTGTCAAAATAATTCTACGTTTTATTTAATAAAAAGGAAACTTCTAAATGAACTTGTATATCGCTTTAGTTCTGTGAATTCCATAAACATGTAAATATACAAAAGAAATTACGCGTGAATTACGCGTCTTATTCCATGCTACTGTATGGCTTCACTGACCCGCAAGCCATAGTATACGTGGACTGCGCATGCGTCGCAGAAATTGTCTATTAAGATAGTCACACTAACACAGTAGTAGCCCTTCTCCATTGAGGGGAACAGTTAAGAAAATGGAGTATTTGGTGCATTCTATGCCACTTTTTCGCCAAAACAAAAGTCGCCAGCCGATTTTCTGCCGATAAAATAGGCGACGAGGGACGGTAAAACAGAGGACATATAGCGTCGGACGTCGGCTGCTATTGAAAAGGCTGATTAGTTGGTAAAACTGTTCCCGATTTAGCTAACCAGAAACAAGTTTGACTTGGGAACAACACGTCCATGACAAAGATTTCACGCATCTAGGATATAACCGGGATATCAGTTGGTGCCCTTCGATGGTCTGATAAAGGGCTAACCACACACACACACACACACACACACACACACACACACACACACACACACACACACACACACACACACACACACACACACACACACACACACACACACAATATATATAAACACATACACATACTATACACACAAGAGACCAATACTTCGGTAGGTTTTTCCATTAGTCTGATACTCCATTCTCATAAACTAAAATTCTATTAGAGCTAATGTTTAGTTCTAAATCGTGTCCTATCCCAAACATTGGTGACATTTTTCAGTATTCACGAAACCAAGGGGTGCGTTTATTCGGAACCATCTCACTCCCCTGACGTGAGGTCACCCGATCGGGAAGGCGATGAACAAATTGATTGGTTAGTATTCTAAGCTAGGGGGGACCAATACGGTTCATATATTAAACACCTGTGTGGACAGAAGGCATTAATACTGATTTATTGAGTGGCGTATTGGTTTCCCGTCCACAAGTTTGTGTAATGTGTTTAGTGCTGTAGTGTAGTGTAGTGTAGTGTAGTGTAGTGTAGTGTAGTGTAGTGTAGTGTAGTGTAGTGTAGTGTAGTAACCTTATAACCTTCTTGCAGCAGCCGCCGAATAGTCTGACGAGGTGAAAAGGGACTAGAAGCATGCCAGTCCCACCGTTCTGGTCCACATCCGGTCCACAACCAAGACTCCCCCGATGTCCCCCGCTCTCACACCATGGTACACCACGGTAACTGGACCCCTTCAGGATCCAGGCTTGACTGAGGGAGATCTTAGATCAGCTGGAGCCCCGGAGAGGTCAAGTGTGCATGACCCATCGACATCTAGACACGTTCTGACACTCACCAATCCAGTCCCAATTATATATAAATAGTGTCCAGATAGGGGGCGAAGGTCATAATAAACTAGGAGAAAGACACCCCAATGTTGTTGTTATTGCACCCCAATCTGAAAACCAACCATATATATATATATATATATATATATATATATATATATACCTCTGTGTGTGTGTGTGTGTGTGGTATGTGTTCTATCACTCCGGATAGACGGTGTTACCCGAACAAAGTTTACGTGCAGAAATCTGATCCCACTAAAGTCTCTTGGTGTCTAGCTCGTATAATTGATCCGGATACACGCGTCTTTGTGACGTGGCTGGCGCGCTGTGGGTGTGGCCAGATCTATTTGACTGGTGCCCATTTTATGGGTTTGATGTGGTATAACCTTACAATTCCTGATCTTTGATATTTAATATTCTATATTAGACAGAAGAGGTCACAGATCCATTGTTAATAACAATAATAATAATAATAATAATAATAATAATAATAATAATAATAATTTTATTATTATTATTATTATTATTGCTATCTGAAAAAGAAACTAACGCCGTATTTATTGGGCGGGCCTAATATTGACAAAGCGATTGAGAAAAATAAATCGAGTTTGACGTAAGGAGATATATATCTTTAACTCGGCTTCTTAGCCACACACACACACATATATATATATATATATATATATATATATATATATATATATTAATACTTTTTAAAACCAAACTAGCACTGTGTTTATCCAAATGGTAGTCTTGATGATGGTATATATGGCATAAAACCGATTAATAAGCAGGCTAGCTGCGTCAGATAAATACACACATAGTTAAGGGATATCTGTCAGAATAGGGTAAGTTTATAGAAGAGCCGGATACTGCATTGTGCTGTCGGGAAAACAGAGTGGACTAACTGGAGTGGACTAAGAGGAGTGGACTAACTGGAGTGGACTAAGAGGGGTGGACTAACTGGAGTGGACTAAGAGGGGTGGACTAACTGGAGTGGACTAAGAGGGGTGGACTAACTAGGGTGGACTAACTGAACTTGAAAGCTGCAGGTTAATATTTTACTTATAGTATCTAGCATATAGTGGCAATCAAGAGCTTTATTAATATTATTGTTATATTATTAATATTTATTATTATATTTCTGTTATTAGCTATAGAGAAGCTATTTAATTCAATCTTCAGCGCATCATGGGGCTCGGTGATGGTGAAGGTCGTGGGAAAGGTCGGTGGGGAATCTTCGAAAATGATACCGGAGAATCCGGAAGCAGCGGCACGAGAAACTAATGAGAAGCTGAAAATGACAAAATATTTTATTGTTTAAAAATGTTGTGTTGTTTCGGGATATTTTGGAGCTAAAAAACTAGCATTAAACAATGGTTTGTCTATTTCTTTTGGTAGAAAACTAATTGTACGCCGGTTATTAAGGGAGAAAAAAAACATACATTTGCTCCTATTTTCTGCACGTTAAGAATGGTCTCTTTCGCTCTCTCTCTCTCTCTCTCTCTCTCTCTCACACACACACACAAAACAAAAGAGCAAGCTTTAATCCGGCCGCTGATTCGAATAACACAAAGGTCGCCGGTCAACATCGAAGGCAGTACCGGATATACTAATTTTCAGCGCCATATTTGTGTTATCACGATGAACCTCGCCATTTTAGTTGGCTATCTACCGGATTTGAATGAAGCCAATTATTTATTTATGGGCCTTCCCAGATTTTGGGCCCGATTCGGATTAGGACAGTTCGGTTTGGATGACGTGCGTACGTACTATAACAAAATGTAACCTCTTACCATCGTCTTCACGGCGCTAAAACTGCCCTTCGCCGAAGGCGAAAGCCCAATATTCGGGACGACTAACCACCGAATGATGCACAAGTTTTATTTTCATGTCTCGGACACAAACGCGGGGTAAGCACAAAACCAACAAAAACAAAACGAATACATGCATCTTGAATATTACGTTTGAACACATCGGGCATGCCGTACAAATTTGAAGACAAATCATGCAGTAAAATGAAGGTTAATAGACTGTGGTAAAAATTCAGCGAAAAATCAGCATAATCTCAAGTGGTTGAAACGAATGAACGCAAATGCTTCAAGTGGGTAGAACGTCGGGAAGTAACGCGTTGGAAATCTCTTGAGACATGTTCGCGAGTGCATCGTGTTGTTGGGAGACAGGCTTAGTATTCTTCGCCCTCGTCCTCGCCGTCGCCTTCCATGGAATCGACGCCAACTTCTTCGTAATCCTTCTCGAGGGCAGCCAGATCTTCGCGAGCCTCCGAGAACTCGCCCTCCTCCATACCCTCGCCGACGTACCAATGGACGAAGGCCCGCTTGGCGTACATCAGGTCGAACTTGTGATCCAGACGGGCCCAGGCCTCGGAGATGGCCGTCGTGTTGCTCAGCATGCAGACGGCGCGCTGTACCTTGGCCAAGTCACCCCCAGGGACCACGGTCGGCGGCTGGTAGTTGATACCGACCTTGAAGCCGGTAGGGCACCAGTCGACGAACTGTATGCTGCGCTTGGTCTTGATGGTAGCAATGGCCGTGTTGACGTCCTTGGGAACGACATCGCCCCGGAACAGCAGGCAGCAGGCCATGTACTTGCCATGGCGTGGATCGCACTTCACCATCTGATTGGCTGGCTCGAAGCAGGAGTTGGTAATCTCGGCCACAGTAAGCTGCTCGTGATAGGCCTTCTCGGCGGAAATCACCGGAGCGTACGTGGCCAACGGGAAGTGGATCCGTGGATAGGGTACCAGGTTGGTCTGGAACTCGGTCAGATCGACGTTCAGGGCGCCATCGAAGCGCAGCGAGGCCGTGATCGAGCTGACCACCTGCGCAATGAGACGATTGAGGTTGGTGTAAGAAGGACGCTCGATGTCCAAATTCCGACGGCAGATGTCGTAGATAGCCTCGTTGTCGACCATGAAAGCGCAGTCGGAGTGCTCCAGCGTCGTGTGGGTCGTCAGGATCGAGTTGTACGGCTCCACGACGGCAGTAGAAACCTGAGGCGCTGGATAAATGGAAAACTCTAGCTTTGACTTCTTCCCGTAGTCGACGCTCAACCTCTCCATCAGCAAGGACGTGAAGCCAGATCCCGTACCGCCGCCGAAACTGTGGAAGATGAGGAAGCCCTGGAGTCCGGAACACTGGTCAGCCAGCTTACGGACTTTATCCAGAACGAGGTCGATGATCTCCTTGCCGATCGTGTAATGACCCCGAGCGTAGTTGTTGGCGGCATCTTCCTTTCCAGTAATCAGTTGTTCGGGATGGAAGAGCTGACGATAGGCACCAGTGCGTACCTCATCTGAAAATGAAACGAGAAGAAACGCCGCTGCATCATTGGTCTTCACATTGGCCAATAAGCCATACGCGAGAGAGGTATAAGTTTGTCAGGTACCTATTTAGAAAATTTTCCCATCTATGTTTTAATATCTGAAGGTTAGAGACATTTTGTCTTGGCTTCAGTCGGCTTTTTCGTTACATAATTTCCCAATCATTTCCCAATTAATGAATAAGAAAGGGACATAAACAGAATTCATGCTGATTTTTATTTGTTCTGTGTAATACATAAAACCGTATTTGCACAAATTCACACTTTCCCGCATCATACTCTCCACCAAGCCATCGAAATAAATGAAATCTCTCTCTCTCTCTCTCTCTCTCTCTCTCTCTGTATATATATATATATATATATATATATATATAGTGTGTGTGTGTGCGCGTGTGTGTGTGTATGAATGAGGACAACAAAAAAGATTTATCGCACATCTAGTATAGGAATATTTGGGGCCAAAAATAGAAACAAAATAGAATTTTTCAATGGAAAATAGACATAAACTAAGATTTTGTTTAGTATTTAATAGCCTCCCAACACCCAACAACCATCCAGATCCACCACCACCTTTATATACGGTGTCTTGGGCAGATGCTTCATCATCAGCATGGAATCGCTTCCACTCGTCTTGCACACTGGATACATCCAGCAGAGGTTGAAGTCCACGGGAAATGTTCCGAATGGCAGTAGCTGTTATTTTCCGTTCTCTTTTTGTGAGGTTGAGGCAACCAAGGTCTCTCAAGAGTGTGTTGCTCAGGGGCAACCTTGTATGCATACGTGTGACTATGACTTCAAAGAACGATCAATTGCTAAGAAGAGAGGACTTTTTTTTCTCCAACTTCAGTTGTCCTAGTGCCTTGAACAATGATCAGTTCACTATCAGAAAGTCTAAAGAACTGGCTTTTATTAACCATGTGGATAGTTGGACCAGAATTCTGGAATAAGGTGAGGAATCCTTCAAATATAAGGATAACATTATTCAAAATGTATCCCAATGTGCCCTTTGTCAAATCCTTCTCTACTTTAATAAGCATGGAACTCACTTCCTTATAGCTGTTGCTCTTAGGGGCTTTCTTGTCAACTTTTGCCAAGTCTTTGATGAACTCACATATTGCATCTCAATCCTCAAGAATACAACTGATAGCTGGTCCAATTATCAGCCAATGAACCTCCGTGTGCTGTTGAAATGTGTGCATGCTTAAAGGCAGATCCAACCTCGCCAAATCCTCAACAATGGTTTTCTTAAAGTACGGAACAAGTCCCTCGCTGATCTTGTATGATACACTTTTGTCTTACTTAAACTGAATCAGGGTGCAATTTTGCTGTCTGGAAGGTATCACCTACGTGATCAACTGTGCGTAGACTGTAGTTCCAGTTCGCCATTTTTATCAACCAGTATATATCTGCCACAAGATGGCCATCACTGTAGTTAATGGTCTCAAGCTTTACACTTGGAGCTGTATCACTGATCAAACTTGTTGAACTGGCTGAGAAGAACAACTTGCTTTGTATATCATCCTGAAGGTATTTGGTATCTTCTCATGCTGCAATAGTTGTTAACCAGCATTGTCACACTTTATCTCAGTATTACAGAATCTGCAGTAGGCATGAAAGTCATCATGCCCTCTTCTGCGCCACAGAAGCAAACACTGGGCCTTAGCATCAACATGAGTAAGCGATGATGGGCTGAATTTGGTGGTCCCTTGAGACATTGTAAATGTTAATATACTACAAGATCACCAGCACCACAAAGCATACCATGACACACTACTAAACAGTGCAAATCCGGCATTCCACTAATAACAAGGATTAGCTGGTAGAAAGCCAAGTCCGAGATAGATCAACTCCCATCCATTAGGATCTATATTGCCTTTTGGTCATACTTTACACTCATAATTAGTGAACGATTTAATTTAACACAATCGTGTCTCAAATATATGGCAAATTAAGCTATGCACATTCATGCAATGTTAGAACCATTGACACAAGTCATTTATTAAATCAGTTACTGCTCGGCCAATGCTTGATGATCTCAGCTTCTAAATTAAGATTCTAATCACGTGCAGGTCATATGAAGTGTCTCAGAGGCTATTACCCATATTTAAATAATAATCGCATCTTATTATATCACTTACATAATAAGAATTCAAATGTTACATATAAATATGTGCACGCGATCACTTATCAGACACCCTTTTCACGCTGACGACATATTCCTTAAAACATGGGAAAAAATTGGAATTTTTCTGGAAAATATGCTCTGAAAAAAATAGGACAAGATAGGAACTTGACGCTCTGCACAGGAAATAATCTTCGGATATCGATCACGCGAAAACCACAATGATACAGCCAGTCATCCACATTACATTATAGAAAGTAAAATTATTTATATGTTATTGATGCGTCATGGAAAAGAGGTCAAATATTTCACACCAAAAAAAGAAAACAGCCGAAGAAAAAAGGAATATGCGAGAACTGTACTGAAAGTACAAATAAAAATATATCATGGTCAGCTTGGCCGTAAGTGACGTCATCTTCGGCAAAGGCCGGCTGCGTTCGTAGAAGCTCATGAATATGCAAGACGATATGGCGTCTAGACGAATGTCAAAATGCGAACATCGATCGACGCGAAAATCTCCAATTAATTTTACGATTTGATGGCACATTTGATGGTGGTGATTGAAAGAACTGATGCTTGTAAAATATAGCTCTGCACATTACACACACGGCCAAAAAATAATTCTTGGCATATAGGTAAGTAGCAAGATTCGGGATGAACCCCCCCCCCCATTTCCACCCTCCATCAACTTATACTGACCGACAACGGTTGGCTCCAGATCAACAAACACCGCCCGGGGCACGTGTTTGCCGGAACCGGTCTCGCTGAAGAACGTGTTGAACGAGTCATCCCCAGAGCCGACCGTCTTGTCGCTGGGCATCTGTCCATCCGGTTGGATGCCGTGTTCCAGACAGTAAAGCTCCCAGCATCCGTTGCCGATCTGGACCCCGGCCTGTCCAATATGAACGCTAATACATTCTCTCTGGAAGCGAAGCAAAAAGTGTGAAATATGGTTGCTTTGAGGGCATTTTTGGGGGAGGCCATAAGATCTTCGAAGGTTACGTGATATTGCTTAATTACATTAAGACACAGAGAAATCATTTGCGTTACTATAATAGCTTCGTTTTGAGATATTTCTGAGGTTAGTTAACTAATTTCCATTTGTATGATTTGCAATTTTGATCCCTTAACCTCTAGATTTAGTTTTACAACGTATATACTGTTATATAATGTCAGAGTAGGGCGCCTCTGACTGCCTCCTGTGGGAAAGGGTGTCTTTAAAAAAAACGCCACACTACATTATATATATATATATATATATATATATATATATATATATATATATATATATATATATATATATATATGACGATAAAGAGAAATGGAATCCGAAACAGCTGCAAGATTAAAGCCGGCATGAATTTGAACTCTAGGTCTAGAGATATGTGGCCAGCCCCACTAACCGGCTAGGCTGTGGAGACGTCCTCCGAGAATCGAAGTGAAATCGTGAGTTCGATACCAAAAGCAGACATTTCACGAGAATTACGATTATGTATATTGTAAACAGTTCTAGAACAGCTGCGCCACACTAGCACAGGTTTAATAACGATACGATGGCAAATCGGTTTAATTGGCAATTTTTTATATCGTACATTGAAGCCCGATCTAGACAGAGATAATAATAATAATAATAATAATAATAATAATAATAATAATAATAATAGCAATAAGGCGTCCGTACTAGCACAAAGCATCCAAAGGCGTTGTACAGTGAGACCCCAAATAATTTGTCTGTAAAAGCCTAATACATGATGATTGTTGTTTTACGCACACTTTTATGCATATGACAGGCTGAATTGGCCGAGCGACCTTCAAGGGTAATGAAGTGAAGTCAAAGATGAAACACCGTTCAGATATCCCCAACATTAATCGAACAATCACCGTATGACTTGAGCCGAGACACAGACGCCAGCAATTGCATCCGACTGGATGAGCCGCGGTTTTCGGGATGGCTTTCTAATGGACACCATTTCACGCAGGTATCAGGGTGACTCGTCATTGATCGTTTGTAACCGGTTAGTATAATCCTAAAATGGATGCGCCGGCACACAGGTGTGGATAATGTAGACGGGTTAGCATCGATAAATGCTCTTTTGTGGTGACGACAACATGCCGGATGATGATGGCTTATCGGTGGTAGTCGGAACTGCTGCTGCTGCTGCTGGCGATTATGGTAATGATGACGGTAGTGACAATGGCATAAATAACCAACAATAGGAAGGAGAAAGGATGATTGAAGGCCGAAAACAAGATGATGGAATGAGGAATTGACAGCGACATTCGGTATACCTATATACCGAATAAACATTCATCTGGTAAAAATCCTAATTGAAATATCACATAAATTGTCTGTGATTTAAAAATCAGTTTAAAAAAAAAAACATTTTACCAATAGCAATGTCCAGTAAAATACAGGCTGCATGCTATAAGGCGAGCATTTTTACAAATATAATAATAATAATAATAATAATAACCCACAAATGGCAGTTATTTTACGTGGCTCGCCTACCTCAAATGAGGGAGACGCATATGGTCTGTAATTTACAACTTCACGACGGGGACTAATTCAAAATAAATTTACAATTTATAATAGATGGCGTATTAATTTTCGAAATCTGTCTTCGGATATGGGCTCATCCAAGTGCGAATTGTCCTCAGAAACGGAGCATCTTGGAGTCGCGGAAAATCGTGATGAGTCATCTTGCTTCCATCACGGCGCCCCCCCCCCCGCATTCGCATAATATTTGTACATAATGATGAGTTGAGGGTTGGTTTTTGGGGGGTATAGAGGCCTTTAAATTCATCGGAAGAAACGCCGACCTAATCTCGTGCAAAAGAAATCGCATCGCGCCGGCCGTCATTACTGAAACGGAGACGCGTACTGAGATGGCGCCTAGGAGACGGACGATTCGTTTTTGGGCCGCTCTTTTCCGAGCATACATTATCTCAGCGACGATCCCGCTGAACCCGCACGGAGCAGATAAGGACGTACTCACCATTTTGCTGCCGTGAACTAGGTTGCGTCTTCTATGCATAAACTCGACTTCTTCAGAGGAGATACCTCCCTGTCCGATGTGTCGGGTTTTTTTCTCGGTTTGGTTTCGAGGTCTGAAGACGTCGGGCTACGTACGACCGGCGATGGCGCTCACGTGTATACGCTGACTGAGTGACGAAGCGTCAAGTGAGGCGATGGTTGCAATGGCCGTCTGCCTCAGCAGCCCGGCTCTATATAGCGGGCGGCGGGCGGCTGACGAGCGGCGGCGGCGGCGGCGGTAGGGGACCCCAGAGTCCGTCCTCGACATCAGTCACGTCAGTGTCTGCATACATAATTTCGGCGCCGAAATGACGCTGCCCGATGAGGCTGCGGCATAAATAATGCACCGATACAAAATGGAGATCGCCTGCCCGCCTCCCTCTATCAGCCTCCGAAATGGCGGCGCCGAAAAACGAGACATTCGTCCCGGCGTCCGCTTTATTACGGTTCGCCGAGAAAATTGCATTGGCGCGGTGGAAGCCGCGTGCGTGCGGGCGCGCGCCAAATCGATCGGGCGAGCGTCTTAGTTGTTGCTCGCGTACGGTTGATTTTCCGCTGTCTGAGCTTCGGTTTTCCTGTTCGCCACGATGACCATAAATTAATCCCCCCCCCCCATAAACCGGAAATGTTGCCGTAAACCGAGTTTTAGGTTCGATTATTCGCCGCTAAATCAATTTTCGTCCGAAAACACGCTCAATATTCACGATCTAAAATAAACAATACGACACGTGTCGAACAGCGAACGTGACCTAATTGCATTCTTTCGTCTCTGATTAACTGAACAATGTCTAACTATCACAGCGACTCGTTTCTATGGTAAATTAATACAAAGTAGCATAGTAAAGCCAGTTGAGGCCATGGGGGGTTGAGGTATTGGCTGCGCTATTCACTAGGTCATTAAATCTCGTAACTGTTTGAGTTAATGGAGTACAGTTCGCAAACACTTAAAATCTTTGACAAAAAAAACAAAAACAGGATAGTCTTCTATTTCATTATAAATTATCAATCAATCAATCATGGCTAAATTGGTCAATGACCATATATAATTTATGCAGTGGAAACAAAACGATTACGTCACCTAACATGAGCCTCATTCTTTTTTGTAAAGATTTGTAAACTAGGATATATATATATATATATATATATATATATTGTAGCTAGCTAGAGACACTATATTCAGGTAGAATATTTTCAATTAAACTTTTAGGAATTATATGGAAAATTGTGGACGAGAGGTGTTTGCATTATTCAGCAGGATGTCATAGAATATGCTAATTAGCGTTGACCTAGGAAGGCCAGATCTACATTTCCTAACGCAGCAACTGACCGTAAATTGGCGCCGTCACCATTAAACCACGCCCAAGAATGACATCATCCGAGGCACATTTAACAACGGACATTCGTTGTGAGCTGAAGTGTTGTTATCTGACCAAATAGGCTGCAATCTGCGTCTGTTGTTGAGACACACTCTTTAATACGATCATAGCAAACGATATTGAGCTTGTTGGCTCGACAGCGGCGCCATCTTTCGAGTGTGATGTGAAACCGATGAGGCAAAATCTGATGGTTCAAAGCTGTGCCGGCGACGATGTTGAATTATCGTTCTCCCACTCCGGGTATGAAATGCGATATATGGTTGTTGTTTTTCACAAACTTGACAACGGTAGGTTATATGGGACAAACAAATCTATATATTGTAGTCAGCCAGTTCCAACTTGTTTAGATTTATTTACCTTATGACAAGCCACCGAGAGTCAGATGTCAACTACAGTTTACATATAGGGACAAGTTAATGAGACATTAAATTAATATGATTTTGCGATCCACTATAAGAACTGGTGCTTAGAATTAAATTAATATTCTGATGAATCGTCTATATGTTAAATTTATAATTTTAGATTTTCTGTCTCGCCAGCTTTTCACCTACTACTGACACACACGCACACACACACACCGCAGTTCAAAACAAAGACATTCGATTCGAATCTTAAGTAGGAAGAAACGTATTTAACTACGAATGCAATTATTTTTCAGATATAATGAACAAAATCTTTGGTTTGTAATATTTATTATGATTCATACCTATTATAGTACTTCTGGTAAAACGTCACATAATTATGACATGCGCCTATATATATATATATATATATATATATATATATAAACAAACAAAAATCAATTGCACACATATATTACACAATTACGCACACATACACGCGCACACGCACGCAGATACACACACACACACGCACACACACACACACAATACATATAATAAAAATTATCTTTAAGGATTGACGGATACCAACGATCAACGCATCTACATATACGTTGATGTGAAATCATCTCGCCGAGAGACTGTCAACGTTTTTAACATTTAACTTACTAGCACACCACAAATAAACACGAAATCGTCTCTTTTCGTTTACGAAATGCGAACATTTCATACCAGTAACTGTCAGACGATACCTGATCCGGATTGTCATAAGGATAGCGAACATCAATAATAATGCCTAACACCGGAAAGATCCGTGCCCGCCAGTAGATTCCAAAATCCGACCGAGCTTATACGCTGAGGTTTTCACCTCAACTGAAATGGATTCATCCTAATGTTGGCTTTACAGTAGATACATGGATTCTTGGTACGAGAACATCGCAGGAAACACTGAAACCGATCAAATATACGACAACATTTAGCCGCGTTGTAGAGCATATAGTTTACTAATGGCTTAGATTACTTCAGGCTATATATAACGCGTTGGCGCTGTACCGGCACTTAGCAGAATTACAAGTCGTATTACATATTGCGCGTGCGCACGCATCCGCGCACGCGTAAAGCCCACAAACTGGCGAGCGCGCCCGCACTTATTGGCAATGTATTGGTTTATGTACGTACAGGTTTATGTATGCTTAGATTTATAAATATATTTGATTATTTACCTATAGATTTGTAGAGGCATAGGTTTTATGGGTGTTTGAGGCTTGGCGCTATGAGCCAGTCCCATAATATATATTCCTCGTAAGAAAGCTCTGTTATTATAACATCACGTTGTACTGTTTTAGATTTGCTACGTATATGTAGTATTTGAATTATTAATATTATTATTATTAATATTATTATTATTTATGCATTCGTGTAAAATGACCTTCTCTTTGTTTATAAAAATATAATTTGGTGCAATTATGCTCCTGGCTGTTAATTAAACTGTGACCCGAGTTGTTTCTTCCATATTCTCGGTAATTAATTTATAATCGTGTATGGAAAACTGTTGACCATATAGCCATTATAATCCCTACGTATCATTGGTAGGTGTATCGCAGATCTGCCATGACATCCGATGTTTTTCGATAACAGGTCACGGAAATCATACGGATAGGTGCTTTAGTTTATGGGTCAAGCCCAACCTAACCGGATCAACTTAATTACTCGTGAATGAGTACTGACAAAGTGATGAGCGTAAACGTTTGAGGATTAGGTGTAATGTTTGAGTAAACCTTGGTGCCGTTTCTAGTTCAGTAATAGTCCAATATACATTGTTGAAATTTTGTTCATTTTTTTCTTCTTCTATGTTGCGTATCTATAATCTAGGCTGACATGAAGCCGTACAAGTCTGCGACGGGTTCAACTCGAAGCTGTCAGACTCCGTGAGCCGCTGAGAGTCCATAAAATGCTCCAGTTCTTTATTGCCGTCCCAGTTAGATGATGATATGGTTCGGTACCAAAATCCTCATGGCTAGATTACTGCATTTCAGCTTTGTAACCCAGACCTTTATCCATGTTATATACATTATATATATATATATATATATACACGGGTAGGATTGTTGAGCTGTTCGAACCCAGAATTAAGCTATGGACGGCATCTGTATTGTCAAAGAGTGAGTATCTAGAGGTTAGTCCGCAGTCAAATGCCGTGGACTACAAAATTCGGTATTTTGTACATCTATTCGGTTATTTTTGAACCACACGAACTTGGTGTTTACTGAAATCTGTGATGTCAAATTAAGAATATTGCCTGTTTTATTTTTATTTTTTATTTTTCATTTCTCATACATACTTCATCTTCTTGTTCGGGCAACTTATTGCTAAGACATGATAACGGCAAGGCGTAGTAGCAATTTATTGCTTTATGCGTGTATTTGTTTATGTAGGCACAGGTTTATTCAGGTCTGTGTATGCACAGATGTATGTCTGTGTATAATTGTGGATATATATATTTTTGTGGATGTTTGGGTTTTGGTGTTCTGAATCAGTGTCCCGCCCCCCCCCCCTCTCATTTTTATACAAAGCTCTCATAAAATTACTTGGCACCACCCTTGTTGGATGTTCTGTGGTAAGAGTGATTGCATATCGCTGAATATCTATTGGTAGATGTAGTATTATAATATAAAAATGATTTGATATCCAGTCATAATATCCGCTTTATAGAGCCGTGTACTCCTACTCCTAGTAAATCACAGATTATCAAAGAATTTAGTTGTTTAATCATATTTCTTTGATCATTAATCGTAATAATAAAATTGATGCATTTGTAATTGTCATCATAGAAATTGCTTCAATTAGATATTTACAATCATCTTTCAAACATCAAGACATAAAAAAAATTGATGATATTTTTGATTTCATTATAAAATCCCATCTTGTCATAGACTAGAGCTCTCTCTCTCTCTCTCTCTCTCGTGTGTGTGTGTGTGTCCCCCGAGGTTGTGCCAATATCCCACACACTCTATCACATACGATACCTGGTTGATAGTGCCTTTGACAATCATACGCTTCTTTTGAATTCTGCTTTTCCCCTGATTTTGTCTGTACCAAACAAACTGGAAGAAAAATAGCAATATTACAGGTAAATAGCATCCATTCCTTGTTATTGGGTTAAAACAAAATCATGTACCCAAAACAAATGTGCCACACCTGTACATAGGTCGCATGGACACCTCACATAAAATACAATGATACTCGGTTAAGTCACATATAAAGTGGGCTCCCAGAACTTTGGTTTGTTTCATCCCCATATGTCCGTGTGTGTGTGTGTGTGTGTTGAATTGACGAACAACCGAACAAATACTTTGGAAAAGAAGAAAACAATCTACATACCATGAGGGCAACAAATATGGCAGTGGCCAGGATGGTGGAGAAGGCAAGAATTACGAGCGGAATGATGACCAGTTTACGGCAGAGAAGGCTGTGACATCGTTTTCCGAACTCTGAATATATAAAATGAAGATACCCCAAAAGATGCCCAATTTTATTTAACCCCCCCCCCTCCGCTAAAACATTCACAGCTGACAACTAAGGTAACAACATCCCACGCAATCCCCCCTTCCCAACTGAAGAACCGACTAAAACTGGAAGAAGAATACCATTATTACAGGTGTTTTAGTATCACTATTCATTCCTTGGATAGTGGATTCGATTCTACCAAAACTACTAACGTACCAGTATTTCTGCGTTTCCGGTGGAAGTGGAGCGTATCCCGCTTCACCCTGAGCACGTGGTGTCTGTACGTCACGTTACTGGGATTTTCCATGATGAAATTCGAGATGGCCGTCACGTTAGCCAGCACGTCGTTCGACATGGACGACTCCAGAAACAGGACTCCCGGCTCCTTATGAGACACCTGGAGAACGGTTCGTTTACACGGCCAATTATGGATCAAGGCTACCAACAAACTGGGCCAGTATTCTGCCTCCTGGGTCGACTCGATCCAGGGGCTCCATACTGGTGCAGCAAAGTAGACGACTAGTTTGGAATCAGTCGAATAGCAAAGAATTAATTTCTGTAAATAATTGCTCTATGGAATACCAATTGTAGGTAGCATACCTTTACCGAATATAGCGATTTCTGGTTCATGGCCATCCGGTTTTGCAAGTGATTTTTCATAAATCTAGGAGAATAAAAATTAAAAAGTTAGGATTCCGTTATGCGGCATGCGGCAACAAATGGCTACATATGACAATTTTTGCGACACATGACGATTCGAAACGGGTTATCAAGAATGACGTCACTATATAGATATTCGGCCAGATTTGAAAATGGCGCCGTATCTCATAACACCAAAACATAATATGTACCAGTATATATATATATATGATGTTTATATTAGCATTGCTTCGGTAGTAAAATTGGACTGATACCAAGAAGATAACCCGAATTGTTACCCACGTGTCCTGTCGTGACTTAATAATAATAATAATAATAATAATAATAATAATAACAATGTATATTTAATAAAGCGTCCTTACAAACAGGAGCCATTCAAAGGCGCTGTACAAATAATATGTAATATTATAATTTATCCCAAATAATATGTCCGTAAAAACCCTGTAAGAGATTTAAAAGATAATTATTATTTATCTGTTAAAGCGACATTGAACAGGTGTATTTTTAGAACAGATTAAAAAAAAATTCAAGAGACGATGCATTTCTAATATTTACCGTCAACCTATTCCACAAAGTGGCGGGTTTCACCACTTTATGCACACTTTCCGTATGACTTGAGCCGAGATACAAGGACCTGCAATAGTATCTGACTGGATGGCCTGTGTTTTCGGGATGACTTTCTAATGGACACCAGTTCACACAGGTATTCAGGTGCCATGTCATTGATAGATGTATAAGTTATTAATAAAAACTTGAAATGGATACGCTGTCTAACAGGTAGCCAATGTAGTTTTTGAAGAATTGGTATGCCATATATATGACTTGTAATAATAATAATAATAATAATAATCTCTTTTTTGTTTGAAGGAGAACGTCGACTAATTATTGTACAAATGTACAATTTCTTGGTTATAATTAAGAACGCTTACAGTACCAGCCACCGCCTAATCACACACTGCACGAGTTAAATCAAACACAGAACACAGTCGGATGTCTGCGTATAGCACGCTATTCCTGCATACCGCATCCTTAAACATGTCGATCTTAGCTTAGATTGATCTGACTGTTGTTTCAATCATTTTAATTGGATTATATAGATGTCAGATAGATTGTTATAGTCATCACCATACCATTTCACCATTTCATTGACTTAAACGGGTACAGCGTTGAAACGGTTAATGCCAGAAGTACTACACTTACAGTAAAGACATTAAATAAATAAATAATACATGCGACACATACCTAGGCCCCCCTCTCCCTCACACACACACACACACACACACACACAAAATGAGACCCGTAGCATCCACTTACTCTGAGAAGTCGTCCTCAACGGTATGAAGGTCACTCTTGGGAAGGTCATGCTCGAGCTCAAACTGTAGTTCGATTATGTCATCGTATTTCTTCCCTGCCAGTGACGTAGATGAAGATATTAAACAAAAATAAAGAGAAACATGTTCACCACTCAGTGTACGGTGTCGCCATGGCCAAGCTGCCAGTGCGGTCGGCCACAAGCCTCTAGCACTTCGGTTCAAACCCCGATTGGGCTACGTTTGATGGGTGTTTCATTTTTAACTTCGCCTCGTTGCCGTTGGTCGTTTGACGTATCAGCGGCAGACATGAGATGCGTTCGATTAACGCTATGATCCAGATTGTGACCTGATAAGTCAGTTTTTCTCAGGTAGGATGCTTAGAAATCAATCATCAATCACAAATCGATTTATCCATTTCCGTGTTAGAATGATATTTTGAGTTTTTAATTTGGCGGCTATTCAGACAACTAATTTTCTTTTGACCGTTTTATAGATTAGAGCTGCCTGGAATTTATAAAAAACAACAACACAACAACAACAACGGTGGACTACAGATAACACGTTGACAGTTTGACAATAAGGTCTATGTCTGCTTGGCCCAGTCGCCTTAGGTCACTCATGTTCGATTTGCTGTTTTACGTCCTTGAAAATTAGGAAAAGTGAAGTGAGTGTGTGGAAGAGAAAAATATGTTGTTGAATCCAAGTGAAACTGGATTTAAAAATACGTGCGTGTTTGTTTGTATGTGTCTGCGTGTGTCTGTGTGTGTATTGGGGGATTATATATAACGGTTAATACTAAGTTTTATAATATCCTAATGCCAATAAATGAATTTAATATGTAGGTCGATATAAGTTTGTCAGAACCCAAATTGGTGTGTAGGTAATCTTTGAAATGGCAGATATATATATATATATATATATATATTGCATCGACGATTCGTTTCAGTTTTTCTGATTTAAACAAGGAAAACAGTATCTATTTACCTGTGTATCAATTTGTCTGTCTGTTTGTCTGTCTATCTAACTATATATATATATATATATATATATATATATATATAAAAGAGGTAATCTTGTGAACGTTAATAAGAAAATTAATAAGTAATGGCCTTTCCTGGCACAGGATGATCAAGGACTATTTTAACACAATAATCACCATCCGCATACTAACTCAAGATCCTATTTAGATATTTTATAATATCTCGAAACGTCTGATAAGGAATTTTTTTAATTTCCGGCCAAAAATAATGAAACGAAGTAAAAGAAGAAACACGCTTCAGATATAACTAGGCTGGGATTTTAACTTATATGCTGGAGGTCTGTGAGCAGCAACGTTAACAGTTCGGCCATAGAGATGTTAAACTCCGCAAAAGGAAGAATTCTGTCAACAATACGAAAACATCATCACGCCACAGGCATAAATATGCCTTTATATATATATATATATATATATATATATATATATATATTGCATCTTTACTTAAGTGATTCCAAAAGTTGTCTTCTGTAAAGTAACACACAAATAATGTTACGTTAAGCTTTTTTCGATTTATCCGACAGTTTTGTGTTCATTATGTAAACAATTATACAAAGAACTTACTGAGACAAACGGGAACTGGAGTGCAATCTTTGTGGGTACAATCCGATGCCATCATAATCTCACACTTATATCCAGAATGGCATTCTACATCCTATGAATAGTATATATATATATATATATATATATATATATATATATATACATATCATATATATAATATATAGAGAGAGAGGGGGGACAAAGAGAGAGAGATTTTCTCCGATTCACAGATGAATAGGGCCAACTCGCTGTCAATAATAAACGGATAGCAAAGAAAGCTAATACGAATTTCTTCCGTTCTAGTCTGTTTACATCTATAGAGTTCATATCAGACAATAGTTCAATTCAATTCTGGAATTGGAATTAATGATTAATTTCATTTCCAATTTCTGAATTGGAATTATAATTTGTTTATGAAATTGGAATAGGAATTGGTCGAATGGAATTATGCGGAACTAGAATTGACAAACTGGAACTGACCCCATGACTGTTTCACACCAATACACACAAATATGTAGCATGCACGTGAATTAAGTACTCACTGCGCATATCTGTTCTGGTCGTGTGCGCTTACATCTGCAGATTTCGCAGCCGTACTCATCCCTTTCAAACCCACGAGGGCACTCCTTGTCACAGTTCTCCCCCGGACAGGACGGAAACCCTTTATGACAGTGGCACGTTGGACAACCATGTTCGTCTTCCCTGAAGCCGAATTCACAGGAGTTCCTGCACATCACGTAGGGACAGTGGCTCGCCTGAGTGCGACACTGGCAAATAGGGCAACCTGACGCATCCCGCTCCATGTCGAACTCGCAGAACAAGTCACACAGCAGACGTGGACAATTTTCTGGCTCACTGCGACAGTGGCATATCTTGCATCCATCGTCGTCCACCTGAAAACCAAACTGGCAGTACCTCTTGCACGCCACCTCGGGACACGAACGTCGCTTTCTGTAGCACCGACAATTCTTGCATCTCCGGCGCACTTCTTCGGGAGTAAACTTACACATCCAGTGGCACATAACCCGAGAACAGTACTCTAATTTAACCTTACATTTGCACGTTCGGCAGCCATGTTTATCTTTCTCATACCCAGATTCACAGGAATCCCTACATACCAAAGGGGGGCACGATTCATGCTTTACTAGGCACTTGCATGTCTGACAGCCTTGTTTATCTTTTTCATATCCAAATTTACAGGGATTCAGGCATTGAAGCTGATGACATGGAGGAGGATTAGCTATACACTTGCATGTTTGGCAGCCATTTTCATCGTTCTTGAATCCAAATTCACAGGAATTCATGCACATTACCTGGGGACATATGTGAGGCTTAACAAGACACTTGCATGTCTGGCAGCCATTTTCATCTTTCTTGAATCCAAATTTACAAATATTCCCGCACGATAATCGGTGACATAGGTGAGGTTGAGCAATAATACAATTGCATGTTTGGCAGCCATTTTCATCTTTCTTGAAACCAAATTTGCAAGAACTCATGCACATTACCCGAGGACATAGGTGTTGCTTAACAATACAATTGCATGTTTGACAGCCATTTTCATCTTTCTTGAATCCAAATTTGCAAGAGTTCATGCACATTACCTGGGGACATAGGTGCTGCTTAACAATACAATTGCATGTTTGACAGCCATTTTTATCTTTCTTGAATCCCAATTTGCAGGAATTCATGCACATTATATGAGGACATAGATGAGTTTGAGCAATGCACTTGCATGTTTGACAGCCATTTTCATCTTTTTTGAATCCAAATTCACAGGAATTCATACAATGAACTTGAGGACATGGATGAGGTTGAGTAATACACTTGCATGTTTGGCAGCCATTTTCATCTTCCTTAAATCCAAATTCACATGAATTCATACAATGAACCGGAGGACATAATTGGGACGTTGCTATGCATTTGCACGTTAAGCAACCATGTTTGTCTTTTTTATATCCAAATTTACAGGAATTCCAGCACCTCACCTGACGACATTCATAAGGTTCATGTAAGCACTTACATATCTGACAGCCATTTTCATCGATCTCATAACCACGATGACATGACTTCTTGCAGACGAGCTGAGAACAATAACTCTCTTCACTACGACACTGACACATCTGGCATCCATGTTTATTCCTCTCTAGGCCAAATTCGCAGTAGATTCTGCACGTAACAGGTAAACAGAACTCCGGATACCATAAACATCTGCATTTTGGGCAGCCATTTTCGTCCATCTCGAAGCCTAACGGACAGTGTTTCTTACAAAGCATCGGGGAACAGTTACGTGGTTGAATGCCACACCGACATGTTTGGCATCCATCCTTGTCCCTCTGATAACCGTAGTAGCAGGGCTCATCGCATCTGAGCCCAGGACAGTGCTCCGGCTCTACTAGACACCTACATGTTTTGCATCCATTCTTGTCCCTCTGAGAACCATATTTGCAGGCAGACTTGCATGACAGCGCGGGACAGATGCTCGGCTGACTGCGACACTGGCACCGAAGACATTTATCCTTACCCCTCTTTAAACCAAACTCGCACGCCATCTTCTTGCACTGATTATGGTCACAATAATTCGGTTTTACCAAACACCTGCATGTCTGACAGCCATTTCTATCTTTCTCGTATCCAAATATACAAGAATTCCCACACATCACCGCCGGACACGTTTGAGGCATCGTTAGACACTTGCAGGTCTTGCATCCTTTCCCATCCCTCTCCAAGCCAAATGGACAGCGTTTCCTGCACAGAACGCGGCGACATAGTTCGGGCCTTGTCAGGCAATTGCACGTTGGGTCGCCGTGTCCGTCCACTCCATAGCCGAATTTGCATAACCTTTTGCACGGCCTCCGGACACTTCCGTTGGGCTTTATTGGAATCACGGCGCTTCTCCGGCCACCTAATCCGGACATGCCGATGCCAGTTTTCAGGTGGTCAAGCAGCGTTTGTATTTCTAAGGAGTTTAACGAGTATAATTTTACTACAGATCAAGTTATGTTCGGAACAATTAAAGTCGATTAATGACGTTAAATGTTGGACGAAGGTATAATATGGCAATCTGAAATTCTGGGTTCTTTGTCTTGAGATCAGCCAGAATGTCTCTGAATAGTTCCTTCTCGATTACAGCTTGACACCAGTCTCATGAATGGTCGTTTTTGATCTAATATTCGCCTAGAAATACCAAACAAACGTGGTAATAAATAGTACTCACCAGCCTGTGCTCTGCAGATGGCGATGCACAGCAGGAATATCAGCGCTGAGGCACTAGTTCTGTTTATGCTGGAAAATAAAACATTCACGGAAAACATTTGACAACTGAATATCGTCAGAGGCGAATCGGCCTCAACATGTATTGTCTGGAGAAATGCATTATAGGTTAAGTGCTATATTAGCTTAGTGTTGTTGTTGTTGCTGTTGTTGTGGGTTTTAAGTTCAGAGATAGTGTCTACTCGTCTGATTGCATGAAGGGGCACGTGAAAATATACCACTCAAATGTTCTTAGCACAAAATCCAGAACGTAATCCAGGAATAAACTTATCCATTGTGCGGTTTCTAATTTTCCATCCTCTCGGTCTCGTGATGCAAAGATTGGCGTAGACATAAAATTAATGGTGGCGTCCAGTAGTAAAAATAAAAATAAATAGTATTACTCGAAATATTGCATTCGTGATTAAGAACGGTCTGCTGTAAAGACGCTTACACCGAAGAAAATAGTCAAATTTGGTAGACGTTTCTAGGTTGACTGTTTCGAATTGATGGCCGTTAATTGAGGAAGCCTGGCAATGAAGCAACGAGGAGGCTTTCAGGATGGGATCACCCCGAAAAGGTCATCTGGTGTCATCCGGTTCTGGCTGCCTGCTTCAACCGAGATGCAAGCCGTTTAAAACTAGATGGAAGTGGTTATCCGAGGGAGGATGGGAGAGGTGCTGGGCTTCGATTCAATCCCATGGCCTGGATGTTTCTAAAGCGATGCGATACCAACTGCGCAGCCAAGAAGATATTAATGGATATGTCCATATAACAGTAGACAGCTGGAATCCGAACGGTCGTCTACCGGTTTGACGGACGGAACCAGAAACTGTCTTTAAAGCTGCGATTTAAAGCATTTTGTTAAAATATTAATTTTTTATCCCACTCCAAAATATCCAATTTCTTATTAAAACTGTAGATGAGATTAATTTTAGCCATTTTTTATATATTTAGCTTATTAGAATTGCAATTTTACTAGACTTTAAAAATGTTACAACGTGTGGATCTTTATTTGCGCGTACCAAGATATAGATCCCGCGCAGCGAATGTGTGTGTGTCGTCATCGCTCTCTGCGTGCCACCGCTGAGCATGCACGCATATCTTGCTGTACATATATAATTAAATAGCCACACGGTGGCCGGATCAAAGTGATCCGTGTAGACACTAACTTAATACGATAAGGAATAAGCCGAATTTATTATTATAATTAGAATCGTTCGAAAAAAATGGTTTTGTTCACCAAACAATCACTTTTACTGCCAACAACCGCTAATATGTGGCGCTAATGTGTTAACGTCAACGTCTTGTTGTGTTGATGTTTTAACCAGGTGCACGTTGTAGCATCACAACGAACTGGCTAATGCATCCTCAATACTGGCCGCACCCGTGATACACGCCCGAGGGGGTTATTCCTTGGGTAAATGAGATAATCAGACCGAGGGTGTTACAGACAAACGTTACGCCGGGTTTCGATCCCGATATCTGGAGCTCTATGGGACTGGGTCCTACCAACGTCGCTATCTGAAGGATGTTTCATCTTTGACTTCGCTTCATTACCTTTGGAGGAGGTCGCTCGGCCCATTTAGCCTGCCATGTGCGCAAAAGTGGCCGTAAAACATCAATCAATCATCATCATCTTATCCGTACTGCTTCAATTCGTTCTAGAATATTCGTTAGCTCTACATCCCTTTAATCAGCTGCTTGTATTTATTCTAAGATGAGACGAACGAGGATAAACTTTATTTAAAATCGGTTATTTTTAATATAAGTGTTATTGGTTGACATTGAAAATGACGATGGGTGTTTGAAATAATACAGTAATAATAGCAGCCACAATGTGAACATGTAGGCCTACTCTTATCAATTGACATAAGTCGGTTTAAATAAGGGCCCTACTTGATTATGGTACTATGTTGCATGCCATAATAAATAATCGCCGGGTCTTTAATTAGCCGCCTCCTTGTCAGCGACGTCATACCACTCCATGCTGATTTAGATGTGTTTATAATAATTTATGAAATATTATAGATGCATAATTCATAGAGGTATGCTTAAGAAAATTATTATGTCAGACTTACAGCACGATTACTAATACCTTTATTGGCAAATAGACAGTGTTATAAAAGGAACAGACGTCGAATCTTTTGACTTACTTTGGAATTATTTTCACAGGAATACAGACTTATTTTCGGCATTCATCAAATTCTCCACAAAATTAACAAATTAAAACGTGATTTTCCATCGATTTTTGTTTTTGATACCTTAAGAGAAACGGCATCGATTTGCATATTTATGAGGGACCACGAACAGAGATGACGTCACATATGGGAAAGGCGTTTTACACAGTACCTTCCTATTTACCTTTTCAATTGTCATCTGCTTATAATCCAATCAGTTTACCGCAAAACAATTAATTCTTGTCAGTTATGAACTTTAGTGGACATTACGATCGCAGTTTATGCCGACACGATTTCTAAAAGGAAACATCTGATGCTGGAAGTCACATACGCAAGCATAAACAAAACCCTTCAAACTAGAAATAAAAGGATATCCTTATATATATATATATATATATATATATATATATATATATTGGACTGACTATTTAACAGGGGGGTTGCGCGTATACGCAATCATTTATCATTTATATAGTGCCTTATTCAACTTGAATTGTGTGTGTGTGTGTGTATGTGTGTGTGTGTGTGTGTGTGTGTGTGTGTGTGTGTGTGTGAGGAGAGAGAGAGAGAGAGAGAGAGAGAGAGAGAGAGAGAGAGTATTGGCACAGAGAATAGCTATTATTATTACAATCTCCGGATAATTCGTGAGCAATATGTTTTAGCAGTGTGTGGAATGGCACTGGCACAGACAATCATCAATTGTAAATTAGTAAAACATCTGTGTTATTGGTATGGTGACTGAAACTAGAGAAGTGAATTTTATTGTGGAGCCTTGTCATGCCGATGCCTATAATATGTGTGTGCGTGTACGTACGCGCGCACGTCTATGCACATACCAAAAAGCCCATTTTTATAGTAGCGGCCAGACATTTTCAGATGACTCAGATCAAGATAATCTCAAAGAACCCTCAGAAGTCGTAATATCTTCGGTGCTCAACTGTTGGACCAGTAACCGATAAGGTCCTGGGTTCGAATCCACCAACCGGCTGTTGGATTTGCACATGCTGACTAGTCTAGTCTGCCATAGTTCGAGTGCCTGATGTTGGACCATGATGGATTATGGGCATGTAACTGGAAACTAGAAACAGTTCTAGAATACTCTACGGGAAATTGACGATGTTCGCCACTGTTCCGGCCCACACCAGAGGGCGTGTGCAAGCGCCATCTCAGCAGCAATATGGCGTTATGTAAATAAGACGATAACAAATCACCATGGAGACAACACACCGGTTAACGTACGTCGCGAACTTTGCGCATGCGTGCTGAGATGGCCGGCCACTAATTACGTGATGGTTTATTAATAGCCTCGAATCGAGTCAACATTGTAATGTACGTCGGTAGCTTTTCACACACATAAATATTTACAATTATATTGTTTATAAGATTACATTGTTGAAAGGAGCAATCAGAAGTTTAACACACACACACTTTAAAACTAGACATACATCAATCTAAATATAAAAATGTTCTACACCTCTGCATACATATATAAGTAGACCTATGCGCGTGACTTTATGATAAAGTTAAGCTAAAAGGGCCAAGCGACCTCTAAAAAAGACAATGAAGTGAAATGAAAGTTGAAACATCCTTCCAACACCACCAGGCTCAGATTTAAACTCAGAACCTAGACATCTTGGGCTAATAAAAAAAAAAACAATTTAAGTAACCACGTCTATTAAGATGAGATAACCTTTCTTTAAATTATATATATACATATATATATATATATATATATATATATTACATTACTAAATAATATATTAAATTAAATAAATCCGTACACATTCTATCAGAAATTCACTCCGTACTTAAATAAAATATAAACCATCATAGAGCGGTTAAGGTCGAGAGATGAAGAGATGTGAAAATAACAGCGTGCTATAAAGGTTTAAAGCGACTTATAGATTTAAATTTAAGAAAAATACACCAAAAAAGTCAAAGTTGTCCCAGGTGTTTTTTTAAGCATCATTGCAGCAATAATTTAAGGTTGACCTCAGAATGCACAGATCCAGAAACAACATCGACCCATCCACACAAAAGGCTGGTGGGGGTGGGAAGACGGGTTGACGCGGGGGAAATCGTAGTTCTAAGGTATGTTAAGAAAGGGAGTGTTCTCTTTTGGCTCGCAGAGCAGTACAATTTGCCATGACCGTTATGATTTAAATAAAGCGTACCAGTCAAGACCGGAATAAGCCCCTATATTCCGTATATCAGGTATCAAGGTATCAAAGTAATGTATAGGATAAGTCTCATAAACGTTATTGTTATTGGCTTATTTAGTTTATTTCTTAACCAATTTTAACAATCCTCATGATTTTTGGACAGAGACGGTGACATCACGTGGGTGTGATGTGGTGTGGTGTGGTGTGGTGTGGTGTAGTGTGTGGTATCGGGTGGCGTGGTGGTTCAATCTGGGTTCACATACGATTAGGTACATACGTTCTCATAATGGCCTTAATTAACTAACATAATGCGCATTCTATTTATCATGCTTTGTGTTAGACCTATAATTTTAATTCACATATTTGTTATCAAAGATTAATTAACTAAACATTAATGAAAACATCAACATGCGTGTGTTTCTGTGGGTGCGTTTTTGTTTTTTAATTTATGCTGCTAGTTCCTCATTAGTTAAGACGTTGGCTTGTTCTCGCACAAATGAGTGCGCGAATGTCGACGGAGTGTAACAAGGGTATCTCCCGAGTTACGAACGCAAATAAAGTTCCGACCGTAAACAAACACACCAAAGAAGGCACAGCAATATTTTTCTCCTCAACAGTGTAAAGGGATTAATAACCGAATGAATAAGTATCTTTGACCAGCGACGACGCATTGTGACGACTAGTTGTATTTGTCAACAACGCGCTCATATAATAATGTATATAAATAGAGTGGAAACCACCGCACAACCCCCCCCCCCCTGCTCACTCTACCATACATGGTGAGTGAGTCTTTGGCTAAACATCAATTTACAACTATCAAAAGCCTCTCGACACGAAGATTGCTTACCGAATACTACGTCTGTGTTTGGCTCTCATGTTTATCCGGCGAACACAGGAAGACCTCAACACAGACGTCCATTGCTTCGACTTCGGTATTCCGAGCATTCTGACCATTAAACAAACAATAGTTTAATAGTTCAGCGTCGATAGTGATGACGACAACAACAAACACGCTGCCGTTATGACGTCAGTGATACGTATACACTGGCCGACATAATATTTCGATCAGCCGAATGACGAGTTGAAGTGTATTCAGTGAAAATGTTTCGCCCTTTTTTTACTAGAACCCATTACAAAAATAGTACAGATCGTGAAACAAATATTTGCGCCGAACCGTTATGCGTTTCTATGTTAAACTAAATAACACAATAAAGTGTAGCTGAATTCCTTTTGGTTATATAGGTTCAAAAGAGATGGACGATTGAAGAACACTAAAATGATATTTAACTACAGTCTTGATGAATAGCGTGTTAATTCTCTTTTTTAGCCTTCCATTGGATGGAATCCGTTGATACGACGCTGACAGGATATACTATGAGTCTGAGCAGAAATAGTAAATCTTGGGGTAAGATAAACAGCTCAGTCTGGCATGTCCATTAAACGTAAACCAAAAGGTTTCTCAATTATGTCGAAACGTATACTTACCTACCACGTGACATCTATTCTCTAACGTCCCAATATTTGGCGCCAAATTAGCCATTTTTGAGTTATGAATGTTTGAATACGCTGATATACATAAAATGTATGATTTAAAAACTAGATTTTAAGGCAAGAAAAGTTGCTGATAGCTTTTTAGCTAAAAGGTGACGGTTTACATCTAAACTGGCTGGACTTGGAGTCGAATTCATCCATTCTGTGCTAGATATGATTTTAATACTTTGTGTTGACTTATTTGACCACGGCTCGCTGGTTACATCAGGGACTAAAGACACATTGGCCGATGAACGACTTTTAAGAAAGATATGCTAGGAGCACAGGTATTAAAAAATCCCGGTCATATAATTTAAATACTGTAAATCGCCAAATGATGGCGACGTATTAAGTTGGCGAATTTCATAATCTGGACAAGATGGCGGCGTTTTCAATTTGGGGAATTCTTGGTTCGACGAGATTTATGATTGTGTGTTTTACTGTAAAACGGAAAATGTTGGCGTCGTTTTAAATTGTCAACATTTGCCGATTTACAGTATGCAAATATGTATATTTGCATCATATATTGCATTACGACCAATAAATTTGGGTTACATTCTAATTGAAATGATTTCGCAAATATAATTTCTGCATCATAGCTATTTATGGTCCTTTTCAAAATTATAATAGTTTGTGTTTACGAAATAGTACACGATGCTGACTATAGGCATCAGAAGGGGGGGGGGACAGGTATACCAACAGGTTGCCTGAACCATCAATGAATCCTTCGACAATGATGAATTGTTGCATGAACTAGGTATCCATGATTGGCAGTTGCAGAATACATACTCCGCCGGAAGCTGATGACAGTGTCCGGATTGTACAGTCGGTACAAAGGTAGCTAGATGCAAACGAATTAAGACGGTAAACCTTCGAATAGATCTGTAAAGAACCTTCGAGGGGAGCTTCCACTTGAGTGAATGAGTACTTAGTCTCGGTGTTTGGTCACATCTAGGATACAAGGCCGAGGGGCGATTCGCTAGGGAAAGGTGCCGATAGGATGAAACATTCCATAACTAGACTGAAATGACTATGTCTACATCATAAAATTGTTGCTGAATAAATATGAAAACGAATAGAAGATACTCCCACCATAGTCCATTCCTTGACGGGATGGGGGGAGCTTGTAGGTCTCAGTGAGCCAGAGATATGCCAGCAAGAGTTGTTTTGGCTTCTATTAGGGACATCCAGGTTGGGTAGGTCAATGGGTAGAGACTATAGACCCCCCCCACGTCATTAATTCGTTCCAAAACCCGTGACGTAATTGAAGAAATTACTGCACGTATACTGAACCAGTTGATGAAATTATTAAACGGCAGAATATTAAATATCATAGTTATGCCGAGCATATTGAGGCCTACAGCACTTTAAAGCCGCGTAATAAATGCTGGGATGTTTCGTCCTCAACTGAAGCTTGTATTGCAGACATAAGTATACGTGCTGAGGTTGACCGAGGTTAAGGCCGAATTAATGGCTTTCTCGTACGAGTGATATTTAAAGAAAATTAAAAATCTTCGCGTTAAGGTAGGATCTATAGGTTGGGAAAAGGTCCATGTCTAGGAACATCCTAGGACTTATAATGGATAATCTACAGCTGGAGAAACAGGTGAACTCCACATGTAAGCTTTGATGTCTGTTATCTATCAAATAAGAAGCATGGGAATTATTGACAAGAACCTAAATGATGGGACGTCCGAGACTAGTCCAACCATTAATATTATTATTACTTTATTCAACCTCCATAGCATGGAGAAAATACAGGATAAAAGTATATACAGCAATACTATAAACAAGAACAATACAAGCTTAATACAGCAATAATATTTAAAAAGATTTTGTTAAAAGCTTAAATAAAAGACACTCGTTAGATCATGGCTTTATATAATTATCGTTGTATAACATAAACCGTAGTGAGTCGATCAGATCATCAGCAGTGTATGAAGATTGACTAGAATTCGTACAACCTGGAAAAATAAGACTAGCGGGAGAAATAACCATAGCAACAATTCGATTTACTAATGTGCCAGGTATTAAGATATTTTGAGTGACAAATAAATCAATAAAATAGAGACAAAGATTCCTGGTTGGTGAATCATTTTGAAATATTCTGGTAGATAAAGATTTGTTATTATTCATTTAAAAGAGTATTCGCACCAGTTATGCCAAGAGCTTGAAGAAAATTACTCTGATAAGATCTTTTGCTGAGGCCACAAACATATTTCATGATGTTGCCTTGAGCAGGCTGAACCTTAGGGACATTATTGACACTCGTGGATAGGCAATCAACACCATATAATAAAGTAGGCAAACATATGGTTTTATATAAGTGAACTTTGCTTTTTGTATTAATACTTTCTCGACTGGACTGTGGCAATGAATTGTTATATAATATCCCTCATAAATAATGAAACGTGCAAGACTAGTCTAACCATTAATACTTTCTCGACTGGACTGTCTCTAACAAACCACCCAGGACGAGCTCAGAACATCTGGTGCGTGACGCGCACTCGTAGAAGGGAACATATAACGACTATTTATTGGCTTCTCGTACGTTTCAGATCACGGTACAAGATCCTGTTTCAAACATTCAAATTCGTTTCGGCGCTTGTAAATAAGGGGGGGGGGGCACGTAAGAGGAAACATCCTTCAAACGCAGGTGGGAATCAGATTCGAACTCAGCCCTTCAGAACTCCAGTTCAACGCTCTAGTAACAACGCCATCGAAGCGCCCCCAGAGAGCGAGCGAGAGAGAGAATGAGAGAAAGTAGGCAACGTCGTCTCTCCTCCACTCGATAGATGGAGCCACGGTTACAAAAAAGAAAATCGATAGTGTGCGCCACTGTTTGTTGTCATCGGTGGATGAGGTGCTGCTGGTGGCGGTGTCCAATGTGTGCGTGTATAGATGGCCGAAGCCAGCATGAGGATAGTTGGCCGTCTCGTATCGCCGAGTGCTCCTATCTGTACCAGGAAATAGACATCGGCCATGTACCGGATAGGACAGTGACCGTGTATATAATCATAGTTGCTCCGAGAACATAATCGTAGGTAAGTGAACACCGTCGACGGTATCATATCAGTTAGCCGTTTGTGATTGTTGCCGTTGCCGGTTGCCGGTCGGGTGTCTTGTTAGCATCACTATGGCAATGGGATTATGTTCGCAGCACACACGTACACACACGCACACAGACACACGCACACACCCTCTCTCATATATATATATATATATATATATATATATATATATATATATATATATATGGAAAATGATCACTAACATTATCTACAATGTCGCTTAAAATATTACAATGGTTCGATACCAGCACATGATCAATGTATGATGTGTGTTGGCCTTTAAAATATGCGTATTGAACCTTTTGCTTTGAACAGTGATTACCAGTGTAAAGATCGTTCTGCACCAAGAAATCATAAAGAAGTAGACTATGTGTTGTGAAAGGATGTTTTCGATACCAGTTCGTGGGTAGTAATGCAGCCCTAGGAAGGGCCGAGTTCATATCACCAACTACCATTACTGGCCACATATCACATGAATCAATACATCCCTGTAGAATATCTAGCGTCTCAATGTATAATTGTATCTGATCTGCTTTATCGTCATAATAAGGCAGATATACTCCAATTATTGTTATTATATTCGTATCGTTGTACTTTATCTGAAGGCCACTAATCCTATCATTGTCTACTTGTATTGAAGTGAAGACAAGATTATTTCGACCTCGACATATGAAGCCGAAGCCACCATATGGCCTTCCCTCGCGCACTTTTTCAGGTTCCATGCTTGATTTCAAATTGTTCCAGAACATATCTTTATGTGTGTGTGTTTGGTTTTTGGTTTTGTTATTCGGGGAGAATCCCCAGGCTGTCGCTTAATCAGCACAGCCTCTATGTTGGAGTGGTTGAGAAACCTCCTCCCCCACCACTCATAGGGGAGCAGTACGGAAAGATGGAGCCGAAATACCCTGAGGGTTGTCACTACCAGAGTGTTTTACGTCCTCAGGGGGTTTTTAACGTTCCCCCTTTATTTTAAATAATTCAGTGGAGACGGCAGCGCCATTTATTGTTATTATATTCGTATCCTTGTACTTTATCTGAAGGCCACTAATCCTATCATTGTCTACTTGTATTGAAGTGAAGACAAGATTATTTCGACCTCGACATATGAAGCCGAAGCCACCATATGGCTTTCCCTCGCGCACTTTTTCAGGTTCCATGCTTGATTTCAAATTGCTCCAGAACATATCTTTATGTGTGTGTGTGTGTGTGTTTCTGTATATGTATGTGTGCATGCGCATATATGTGTGTGTATGTGTGCGCGTGTGTGATCGGTTGGATGAATCATGTCAGATCCATTTGTTGTGTGAATTAACAACCTCTCTCTCATCAATTCGATGTGTCCTATTTGACTGTTTGCTAGCCAACCAACGCCGAAATCGAGGTGACAGTTTTCTGTTTAAGTGGCAAACGAGTTGCGTGTATAATTCATGAAGCCCTTAACAATAATGATTATAATATAAATGAGATGAGGCCCGGCTGGAGGTTGAGGCCAAAAGGTGAAACTCACTTCATCCGACCACACCCCTACCGGGGGGGGGGGGATGTTGCGCGTAGACGCAATCATTTATCATTTATATAGTGCCTTATTCAACTTGAATTGTGTGTGTGTGTGTGTGTGTGTGTGTGTGTGTGTGTGTGTGTGTGTGTGTGTGTGTGTGTGTGTGTGTGTGTGTGTGTGTGTGGTGTGTGGGATTGAGGTTAAATTTGGAAATAGTATGCTTCGTTTATGGCGCTCACGTAAACCGCCTCAAATCGGAGGTCGTCTTCAGACAACGCACCAACCGTCTGGATCCCTGGGTAGCCGCGATATCCGGAGAATGCTGTATTTCCGGTGCGTCTTTTAGTCATTTCATTTTTGGTGTTGGTATTTTAGGGCGAATATGATGATGTTCTGGAGAAAGTTCAGGTTATCCCTCGGAACGGCGAGCATGCTGTTGGGTTATTTCGTCATCAGGTATACAAGTAAGTCGTGTTTCTTGTTTGTATTCGTACATGCTCTCTCGCATACATGCATAGGCACACTTATACACACACTCACACATACATCCACGTACAGACTTATTTTCCATTCAGGCAAAGTTAATGTTTTCTGAGAATATATATATATATATATATATATATATATATATATATATATATATATATATATATTATGAAACTTATTTATAAAATAAAGATCCTTAAAACTTGTGCCTCCATAAATCAATGTATACATACATTTATATAACCTAAACATACATAATAACATGAGCATATATAAACTTACACATCCATAAATCTAGACATATACATAAACCTCTATCTAAGTGATATATAATATAAACAGTGTGTGGTGTGTGTGTCCGTGTGTGTGTCCGTGTATATTATGTGTGTGTCAATGTGTGTGTATCCATGTATGTTTCCGTGTCTATATATATATGTGTGTGTGTGTGATTCCCGCAGTTTTGGTCCATTCTCGCGGTTCACTGTCATAATTTTATCTTATCAGCCCAACAGATGTATTACGCGGACATTCCAGAAGACCCACAGAGGTAACTAGCATGCTACGTAGTTAATTGGGGGGGGGGCCGACCTTGAGTTTATCCCGGTCCTAAAACATATACCTGTTGATAAGCTAGCTCTTTACTATGGGGTCTTAATTAAGTCCACATTCAACCAAACATCTCCTCTTTGATTCCAGCTTTCAATACAACTCGCAGCCCAAATCGAATCAAGAAGGACTGGTCTGTGACCAGGTATCTAGGAATTATACATTAACAAATTTGTAAAAACTCTTTTTCTCTTGGAGCACTTACACACGCCTACACGCACACACACACACTAACCGACACACCCAATGGTTATCCCGTATATCTTCAGGTGATACATATAGCCTCAATACAGCTAGAACCTGAGTCGTCCCAAGAATTCGAGTTTCTACTTAAGACGATATTTTTTCATAGACATCACAGCATTCATCTACACATTATTGTAAACAAACAAGTGATGCGGAAGATTGCAAAAAATCTACTGGAGACATGGGACTTAACAAATGGTAAACTTATATAAAAACATATGAGTGTGTCCATACATAGATACATACATATACACACACACAGAGATAACACACACACACACACATACACACACACACACACACACTATATATATATATATATATATATATATATACTAGATGGTAGTGAGCTCCGGTGGCCTAGCGGTTAAGCAGTCGGCACTTGGTGCCAATGGTCGCAGGTTCGAACCCCGTAAGAGGTCGAAACTTTTCCAGGGATTAATTTCTCGGCTCACTACATCGTGGGTGGCTGACCACGTTAAATGGCGCTGCCGTCTCCACTGAATTATTTAAAATAAAGGGGACGTTAAAAACCCTGAGGACGTAAAACACTCTGGCAGTGACCACCCTCAGGGTATTTCGGCTCCATCTTTCCGTACTGCTCCCCTGTGAGTGGTGGGGGAGGAGGTTTCTCAACCACTCCAACATAGAGGCTGTGCTGATTAAGCGACAGCCTGGGGATTCTCCCCGAACAACAAAACCAAACCAAAACCATACTAGATGGCGACATATTTAGGTCAATGTACGAGCAGAATGCATACCCTTTAAGCTAGTCTCACAAAACGTAGACAATCTTGTGAAAATAACCCCTTTTGGGGCGTTTTTCGGTTATCAAAAGCTACGCTATTAATTATTAATACCCACAGTCGTTTGTGTATCAAATGGAATTCAATGTTTTTCTTTCGTTTACTTTGCCTTATTCATTCACGTGAAGGGCTCCGTGGTCTAAACGGTAGAGCGGTTGGCCACTGACCTACGGCATCTGTTCGAATCGTGACCTGGCTATGTCCGAAGGGCGTTTCATCTGACCGTTCGTCTTATAACGTGTGGAGGTCGTTCGGTTGTCAAGACAGGAACGTTGACATTTCACATGAAGCATGACAATTTCGTTTTTCTTTCTTTCAGTTTTCTGGGCGTTCACTGATCTAACAGACCTGAAGGTAATTTGTAGCATTTACGCATTGCTATGTTTATATTAATATCTGCAGGGCCAGTGGTTGGCTAGCGAATTCTTTTTTTAAACAGTTTGATTTTCGGTGTTGTGTTATTCACTTTCTTTGGGTTGTCTTGTCTTTGTTTTTATTTTGGTATTAATACCAAGTTGAACATCAAGGACAAGTTATACACCGCCATCTACTAATAGCCAGTCTTGTGTGGCATTCCATTGTTTGGAAGAACTAATTGCCTAGACGATATAATTAAAAATGGAAGTTTGTAAGCGAAGATGAAACTATGGATGACACTTCATTATTATCATACGTACCTTCATAATTAAAAATAACTCATAGTAGAATATGCAAATTTACAATTATATAAATACAATGTTTATTTTGAAGATATAATTCTCAGAAAAATGTATTCCTTAAACACAACACACACAAAACAATAAATGAACAGCCGAAATTTACCATTATCACAAATTTTTACACACACACACACACATTCTCTCTCTCTCTTTCTCTCTCTGTGTGTGTGTGTGTATGTGTGTGTATGTGTGTGTGTGTTTAGTAATACAAGTTCTCTTTTTCCTCTAAAGCTCCCATTGCCTCAATCCGGAACTGAAGCATTCCTCCAGAAGGCGCTGCCTTTCATTCTTCCTGATAACACAACAGAGGTATAAAGCGGATACGCACACGCGCGCATGCACATGTACACGCACCCACACAAACACAGAAATTGAAGAATGCACGCACACATTCGCACAAAGGCTGCTTATCACAAACTATTTATAAGTCAATTCGGAGTTCTGGGCGCGCAATGCGTACTGGGATTGTTTCGGGATAAACAAACACACGTGATGAACCAGAGGCAGCAGTAGCCCGCCTCGTTGGTATAGTGGGCAAGAGTGTGGAACTTTCTTACTCGTGGTCATGCTGTGCGAGAGGTCGGAGGTTCGAATCCCGGCCGTGGCACTATACATAGGGGAATTTTTCATCCAAACCAAGCAACTAGATCAGTACCAGCAATAACTCTTCCTGCAATGATACATGCACTACGCTTTGGGTCAGGTTTCTGTGATCTCTTTAGGGGACCAGTCTTCCTCAACTTACGGACCGTACCACATCCGCCCCAGTAGCGAATTATCAGTGCCTTGTGTGCAACGAGATTGAGGAAACGGTCAAAATATGATCTATTAAGGAGCCCCGTATATGTTCTGAGTTTCTTATAACTGGCCAGAAATCTCCTAATAAGGTTAGTTTGTTTCTTGTTGGTCAAAATCGGTGTCTCGGACTTAGTGATAATTTCCTTAAATTCATTTTATTCATTCTGCTTTGCTTATTGAGAACTGCAACACACACATTGACAAGCTGGAGAGCAATTAGATGGAATGGCGTAGGCATGGTCAGTATATGTTGTGGTTGCTGGTCATTGCCAGATATTGGACATACATCGATATCTTCCACAAGTTTCGATGGATCAATATTGCGTTACGCCGGTTCTTTTCTCAATTTTGGTGATTTCCGGGAGAATTGTGGAGCACCGTTTACACCAAGATTCTGAGTTGGGTATGGATCTGCCGTTGTTGGCTTCTCATCAATGAAATGGATAGAACAAATTCTGTCATCTGCGGATGGTAGCCAGTTTTTGTCTTTCTATTTGTTCGTTTCCGATAAACCGGCTTGGCCCACTTGAGCCGGGCTGCCAGGTCCTTCTTTTCAGTTGGGAATGTACGGAGTGTGAATGAAGGTGGACACTGACTTGCACCATCTTACACCGATGCTTTAAAACAACCGGCTCCATCTAGAGAGTGTGTATGTGCTGTTGGAGCAATGTTGACAGGCACAAATTCGAACCATCCTATCACTCGTATGTCATCAGCTAGATGCTTTATAAAACAAATAATTAAACCAACAAATAACAGTTGTTTAATCAACTGAGTATCCCAATTAATAACAACAAACACCTTATACAACGTAGCTCATACCACAGAGTTTGTGATAACAGTCAGCGACTGTGTACTGGTACTACTAACCTTACTACTAGTCTACTAGTACTAGACTACTGAATCAGATTTAAGAAATTTGGGCAGCTCTTCACCTAGCATTAAGTTGTTTATTAGACCTACATATATTTCCAAGTCCAATATTTTTCAAAATATTTTCAAAACAAATACAAAACATGTCTTTCTAGATCTAGCGATGTACAAGTGTCCATTTCCCGCAATTAATATATCCACAGACGCCTATCTGATAATGCCATGTGCGTTTGTTTATCCCGAGAACATGTCTCGGAAGTGACGTTTATTGCATGCGCATTGGGAACTCCAAATCACTACCACCCGTTTTGAAAATCGGCGTGGCCATAACCGAAGGGTGTTTCATCTTTGACTTCGCTTCATTACCTTTGGAAGTCGCTGGGCCCACTTAGCCTACCATGTGCACAAAAGTGGCCGTAAACCAGCAATCATCATCATCATCTTTTCTGTGTGGAGGTGATTGATTCAGCACTTGAAATGACTGTAGCGAGTCGTGTGCAAATCCACATAAAGTTTTACAAGTTCAATTCGGTGTTAGGAATTCGGTGTCGCATCTCGACCAGTCGCATAGAATTAAGCTAGTTAGGGCGCCATATGCATACTATTTGGCGGCGTTTGTCGTCCATGATTCGCTTTGTGAAATTGTGCGACTGGGTTTGTCCATTCCCCAGTCCGGATTAGGTCTAGTGTACACTACTGCGCTTTCTGGATTGGTTTCAGCCTGTTTGTAATATTCAATATCACCGAAGGGTTATTTACTGGCTTTATGTACGGGTAATATCACAATGTGCATTATGCTGCATTTGACAAATGGGCGGGGGAGGGGGGTGCACGTGGAAACGGCATTTTTCCAGGTCCGCGCGTTCCATGAAATATGTTGATCCAGAGTTGTATATTCCATATGCTATCTATGCCTTTTCGGAGACGCCGCTTATCCATTTGGACTTTCCGATTGGTTGGTTGTATCGTCAGGCTGTCGCTTGATCAGCACAGCCTCTATGGTGGAGTGGTTGTTAATAATCCCCCCCACCACTCCCAGGGGAGCAGTACGGAAAGATGGAGCCGAAATACCCGGTGTGTAGTCACTGCCACGGTGCACTACGTCCTCAGGGGATCTTTAAAGTCGATTCAGTGGAGACGGTATTTAACCGCTAGACCACCGGAGCTCACTGATGATGATTGATGTTTTACGGCCACTTTTGTGCACAAGGTAGACTAAATGGGCCGAGCGACCTCCAAAGGTAATGAAGCTAAGTCAAAGACGAAACACCCTTCGGATATACCCACGCCGAGATTCGAACACGGTTGGTAGTGATCCGTGATCCAACACGTTACCGTTAGACCACGGAAGCGTCCCGTTAGTTGGCGTACAATTATTAACCATAAATACATTGGCTTATAGATATTATAAATAGACTGATCTAAATAAGTGGATTACGTCACGAAATATTTCGTTATGTACAGGAAGATGAGATGAATAGGGGTGAAGGGGGCGGTGAGTGATATTTAACAGATTTTCGTTGAACATCAGTCTTCTTGAAGGGGAAGACTTATTACACTACCTCTAGTGCACAATCTAATCCCATTATATATATATATATATATATATATATATATATATATATATATATATATATATATACCTTAATTCTATGAATAGGTTATTTATCTCAGCAATAGAGTACGATTTATATCTGATGTATACGATTTATGGAGACATTTCGATGAGTTTTCTGAACATCAGACACTCGGCACATTGAAGACACATAAGGTAAAATCGATGATCAAAACATGTTGTTGTTGTTGTTTTGTAGTTATTGTTATTTTGACACGATGCATGCCGTTAGTGGCTTCGATCCGGGGAGATCTTTCGTGGCCCAAACGTCTGTATTTTTAGCTAAAATATCCCGCCCCCTCCAGCGATTTCAGGTCGACAAACGAACGCCAGACATCGCCGATATTCTGTTGATGAAGGTAGCGAAGATCAGACGTCGTGGTACATCTAGGTATCTTAAAGATGTTTTAGCTCGACATCGGAACGACAACTCCCTCCAGGTAATTAATATATGTCAGCAACACCATCCTAAATAGTAAAAAAAACACAACCACCCCCCCCCCCTTCAAAAACAAAACAAAACAACAACTGCACACTAACATTCAAACGTATTATGTTGGGATCGAGAAGTTCTGTTTTCGTTGCCTCGGAAACTGTACGTTTCCCGGTGCGCGCATTCTAAGAAAACTGTTGATCCAGAGCTGTATATTCCGTGGTACTGTTTCGCCTCTTGGACAGGCGCGCATTCGTCTCCTGTAGGGACGGATCTCAGAAACGGCTCGATAATTATATTTTTCAAAGGTTTTTACATACACGCTATTATTATTATTATTATTATTATTATTATTATTTTATTCAATAACTGAATAATTAAAAAAAATGAATAATATATTTATTCATTGAATAATTAAATTATAAAATAATTAAACACTAAATCAATTCATCCAATCGTATCTATTAAGACATTTATTCATCCTCTTCGTTCGTGCATTCATGGATTCAATTATCTATTCGTTCATTCAGCCACTCGCCCTGTACTCCATCTATATATTAGCGGCATATCATTTCTTGTTACAGGAGTTCTTCAAGACGGTGTCAGATGATAGACCCTATATATTACCATGTTCGTGGGGAGTCAGTCAGGATGCTGTCGCTAATGGCTGCCACCTAAATGATCCAATAAAAGTGCGTATATTTGTCATTATAGTCTGGAAAGGTTATATGCCGGTTGATCTGGAGTTCGAATATATATATATATATATATATATATATATATATATCCGTTTATTATCATGTGACAAACCTTGTCGGATAAACGAGAATGTCGGAATATCGAGTCAGTGATATACCGGTAGACTGTATCACATATTTTAAAATCATAATTGTTATTGTTGAAGTTTGGGGTAGAGACCCTTGGCTGTCGCCTATTAGGCACAGCCATTAAATCATAAAGATATACCTCCGTATTTAAACCAATATTCAATAACCGTGCGCAAGATACGGAATGGCATTGAAGCCATTGATCATTTTGATGGTTGTTAATTACAGACATTATAAAGAAATACTCGTGTCACTTAGTCCATCAGATTATATTTGTAGGTAGCCATGAATGATTATGATTGGCTATTAGATAGCCACAGGCAATGGTAGCATCGTGTGTCGGTGTGTTTGCTCAAGGACGATTAGAATCGATTACGATATAGCAATTATCGCCGGTGGACGGGTTAATGAACCATTACTGACAACATGTTGGTGTGTCTTGCATGACTGAACTAGTGGAAATATTTGGCAACATTTTCGTGTTGTCTGAATATCGAGGTCATTTTACATTGAAATGTCACATTCTGTTGGCGAAAATGAAAGTCGGAGTTGGAACGCGGAGCATGATTTGGTCGGATTAAAGAGTGATTAATAATGGAACTAAATCCGTCACAGGCAATAATGTGTCGGATAGTGGATTTGTCGGATAAACGATGTCCGGATTAACAGATTCTGAGTGTATATATGGTAAATTTAGCGAAAATGCGTGTTTCATGCTGAATCCTGAAGACCACAATGTACACCAGAAGTTGTTCAGGATTTTCAATATTAGACTTACAGCCTGAAGATAATCTATTTTGTAGAATGCGAATAATGGAACTGTATCCCGTACATGTAGTACATTATTATTATTATTATTATTATTATTATTATTATTGTTATTACCATCATCACCATCATCCACATCATAATTATGTTAATGATAATAATGATGATGATAGTGATGATGATAATGATGTTTAACAATTTCAGGCGCTCATCTGGAGCCCTCAGACAGCCGCCTTCTCGGCTAATGTAAACCTGGAGTCGGCAAAAGAGAGAGCGCTGTCCGAACTAAGGTCGGACGCCCTAGTGTACCGATCCAGGACATCGCCGTGTCTGGCCGTTCCCCAGAATCAGGTAGTCATCGATCTGAACAAGCCCTGTGTCGAGTACAGGTACGCCTCAGCGATCAAGAGAAGGACTCACCTGTATTACGTAGCTGGTCCGGAGACGTACCAAAACGAGGCAGCCCGGAAGCTCGACGTAACACTGCTGACCCAGTTCACCTTGGACAGGTGAGTTCGATCGGTGCGGGACGAATGGGGAGCGGCCCGTCTGTATTTGGTAGTTCCCGGTGGGGTTTGGGGGGTGCACTTTCCTAACACCCACTGGATGTCTCCAGAAGCACTTAAAATTGGGAGGCGCTGATTGACCTTTCTGTGCCGATCGACGTACACTTTACGATCCTTATTTATTCAGATGTGATTAAATATTTGTGTCCGTGTGTGTGCGTGTGCGTGTTCGTGAGTGCATGTTAGCGTGTCAGCGTGCGTGTATTAATAGTTCTACCGTCTCGTTCAGATTCGGCACCTTTGAGCGATTCATGGCCAGTTGGGAAGGACCCGTGCACGCGGTTCTTTACGTCACTGACATCGACGCCATGGAGTTACCCAGCAAAATAGAGACATCTAGTGTGCTCCAGAAGAGGAAGAACATAGCTTACCACGTGGTCTACAAAAGAGGGGTTAGTATTTACGTGTGATAATCTTGCACAGTTTATAGCGGTTCTCCCTCAAACACCACATATACACGCCCCCCCCCCACCCCCTGACTGACCCCTCAATGTCGTAAAATATATATATAGTTATTAACACTGGGGGTTATATTGGTTGATGGTCTTGACTGTGATTATATTACTATATTTAAGGCCATGACCGTATGAAAACCAGAGCACGTGTAGATTTAGACTAAGATCAATAAAACCCAAACAAGATAAGAGATATGTGTTATATTAGTATGGAGATACTAAAACATGTCATCACTTGCCTTTGGGTTTAGAGTGATTTAATATATGTGTCCTCATATTGCTATCATTATTGTAGCCTATCTATGTTTTATTCTTCTTTTCAAATATAAATGAACGGCAATGTCTGATTTATGTGCCTGTAGGCTATCGTTGATTACAATATAGCGCGCCGCGCGCACCACGCACGCACAAACACACAGTTTAAGTGCTTTTTTAACGACGGCTAACTTTTCCTGTTATTTAATTAATGCCGGATAGACGGGTTTTATTGTAGCCCTAATTGTATTACTTTTTTACCGGTCACCTTCAAGACTAGCTCTAGTCAGCTTGTCATAAATAACATCTAAGAATGTTAGTATTACGATAGTTTGAATAGAAGACATTAGGTTTGAAAATATCAACATATAGTTTTAACAGTACAGAATCTAGGACACGCTATCACGGTCTGCTGCATCGTATATGAGAGGCTTTTAATAGTAGTCGCTTCATGAAACCAGCCCGTTTTACAAACTGACCTTTGAAGACAGTGACAGTTGGGGTATATAGTTTATATAGTATTGCTTCGAAGAAAGATACAGCAAAAATAGCTATGAATAGAACTGCTTATATAATTCAGTCCCATGAAGAATCGCCCAGAGTTTGAATTCACGGTTCGAGATTCTCTGTGTCTGTGCCTGTTTATACACAGCTAACACACACACACACACACACACACACACACACACACACACACACACACACACACACACACACACAGAGAGAGAGAGAGAGAGAGAGAGAGAGAAAGAGAGAGACACACACACACATAAACTCATAAACTCACAACTACCGGGTACGGATATAAGCCTTTCCGGGGAGAAAATACTTAGAAAAAAACCCGTCCCAATCAAAAGTATGTTCAAAATTTATGTACCCCAATATCACAGTGAAAGTGTTCAGATGAATCTGATACATCAAATTACAGAATAGTTATAATGAATATAAGTTATTCATGTTTAAAACAATAATAAAATAGTCAGACTCGTAATTCCGCACAGTGCCACCTAGCGGCGTAGTGTATAATACTTATCAGGAAGTCTTCCAGTTCCATCAGGCGAGGCGGTGAAGGAAGCATCGGGAGAACCGTGTCCCGTTTAGTTCTTTTCTGTGGTAGCTGGCCTCGGGCATCTCGCCACATCGCAGCTATTGCGAGTGTCTGGTCTTTGCGGAGACACACACTCGATGACCATCCAGACATGATGGCCCGCCATTTCTAGAAACCCGTTGTTCCAGGCCTCGCAGTTGTCATTTAGCGTCATCTCGTCGACATTCCAAACGGCAGGCGCAAAGTGTGGAGGCGCATTTCGCGAGCGAGTTGGTGGTTGGGTACCACCGATGACAGCTGCCGGGACGTTTTTGCATCAATGTGTACCAGACACGTAGGTCGTATCGAACTATTTCAGCAGATCGGTAAACTCCTCTGGCACGTGATTTTGCAGGAATGACGCCACTGCGCAGCAGGGCACGGTGGGCACTTACCCAGGGTCTCCACGAGCATAGGGGCCCCATACTGATCTATGTATAAATATGTGTTACTATATTACACGTGGTCATTGGCATTCTCATCTGATGTAATATCACGGCCATCTCTGCAACCTGCCGTTCATGTATGCTTATGGATTTCGACCATTTACCTGTTTATTACTGCGGGTGGTTGTCTAGGTAGAGGCGTCAGTGGGCCGCATTGCCGGGGGGCGGGAGGGGGGGGGGGTTGTAGGGCTATAATCCTGCTAAGACGGACCTGCTGCACGGTAGATGAGAACGTGTGTTGCTTTCTTTTTATTCAACTTCTAGATAACTGCAATCATTGAAGTACATCTTGTCATCTTTATGACTGCTAATTAAATTGAGACGCGACGTACAATCACCACCGTTGTTACTGACAGACTTTGTGTAAATGTCCTGCTGAATATTTCACATTTTGAAATTGATTGTGTGCATAATAAATTATATATAAAACTTTTTTTACAGGAGGTTTTTTCCGCGAGGCTTTTTTCGGGGGAGTTTTTTTTTCCCTGTAGGGCTTATTTCCATATTTCCAACTACCAATCCAGTTTTCATTACTGGTTAATTAATATACTGCATTAGCCTACATATATTTGAAATATCTGACACCCTATATTTAACATCATATTATAACTGACATGACAAAATTAAACCGTAAAAACTGTTATTTGCAATGGTCTAAACTTTGTTTGGCTTGATTCGTACTATTTACCCTTTGGGTACGAATTGGATTTCCCCATTGAGTTCGGGTTCGACTTTAGACAAGGGTGATGTCTCAGAAACGGCAACGGTTAAAATTTTTAGAGTGTTCCATTGAAAACTAGACCGAACACGGCCGCTGATTTGATGGCAAACAGGTCCCAACTTCCGGTCGGGGCAAAAAGGAACGCAGACTGTAAAATCAGGTTTATAAACGTGGTGAATTATTGTTGTGTCATTGGTTGCATAAGCCGTTGGTGTGAAAGTAATTCAAAGGGAATATCTTTTCGTCGTAAGTATAAGGAGAATATTTAAAATAACGGTTAAAGCGTTGTTTTTTAGCGAGAAATTAAGCTTAAATATTATTATATTTAGCCTGTTCGACAACCCCCGGCCTGTCTCTGGCGTTCGATCCCAACTAAACTAGATCTACGGACTTATATATTTGACGGCATATAATAGGACGGGAGTAATACAGATTCTCTGCCGAACGGAAGTCAGCACTGATTGGTCATGGCGGCCCATTCAAACATCACTGACTGCTCGGTCTAGTTTTTTTCCCATGTCAATGGAGTGTTCAAATTAGGAAAGATCATCACCAAGGATAAATTGGTAGCGCCGGTGGTTATATAAATCTAACACTGCTGTTCAAATCCCAGACTAGCTATGTTTGTAGGGTGTTTCATCTTTAATTATAGATCTCATTACATTTGGAGTTTGACCCTTGTAGTATGCGGCGTGAACAAAGACAGGATAAACAACAGGATATAGAATGCACACGGATCGGACTCCACCCATCCAGATGTGACGTATCCCACAATAAGCCATTTCGTACATGTACTGTATCTCTAGAATATTGTTGTCTCACGGCAACTTTCACGCACCCGGTCGACTATAAACGGAGCAAGCATGATGAATTGGAAGATGAGACACCCCTCTCGCTTAGATGGGCTGGGATTTGAACCTCGGTACCAAATATATGTGACCAACCGCACTACCAGTCCGGCCAAGAAGACCGCGCCCTGTACACGTCCTATATTTTGCAGTAACGTTTCTTGTCTGATGGTTTTTCCCTATCTGAGCTTCTTGTCTGATGGTTTTTCCCTCCTTATCCTTTCCTTTCAGAAGTTTTATCCTATAAACTATCTCCGTAACGTGGCCATGAAGGAAGTACAGACGTCCCATCTGCTTTTCGTCGACGTCGATCTGGTTGTCAACAAAGGATTATATGATATGTTGAAGCGGTACATCAAAGACTACATGCTACCAAGGCTCAACGTGGTAATGTCAGCCGTAACTCTTTCTACTTCCGTTCTGGTCCTAATCGTGATGTCATCTCTCATATAATGATAATGATGATGATAATTAATAATAATAATAAGTGACATAATAATAAGCATACAACGCATGCTGCCATTATAGGCGCAAAGCGTTACTCAAACACATACCCATCTCGTCCTGTCGGGTTCTCATTTTTATGATTGAGTAAACCAATCTCCACATGACGGGATTGCAGCTCCCGGAGCCTCGAACCCGCGACCCTTCGGCTACGAGCCCCACCCTCTAACTAAATGCGCTATTCTTGCTAAAGTATAAGTACATAATTAATGATGATGATCGTGATGATGATACAGTTAATGTATTGTTTATTAAATGCTTATAGCGCCCTATTATAATGGCCCCGAAGATTACACTTATTAACCAGAATTAGTTCATAAACTCCCTGGTCTAACTGGTAGCGTGTTGGACCACAGATCACAACCACCCGTGTTCGAATCTCGGCGTGGGCATATCTGAAGGGTGTTTCATCTTCGACTTCGCTTCGTTACCTTCGGAGGTCGCTCGGACCATTCAGCCCACCATGTGCACAAAAGTGGCCGTAAACATCAATCATCAAACATCATCATCATCATCGGCTCCACGATTTGGCCTGTTTCTTTTTCAAAACTCCACCATCTTAACTCACCAATGGATCTTCTATTCGATTGCGACCGATGGTGCAGTCGACTGTATCGCTGTTCTCGACCAAAAGACATTAATTAAAGAAGTTAAATCGTAGTCGATTTGTACGCGCGGTGACGCACTCAGTAGCAAATGCGCGGCGTTTAATCCGAAACTTCGAATAATTCAAAATATTAAATCGCTGAAGTCGGGCGCAGTTTACTCTGTTTTCAGCTGTTGTTGTTGTTGTTTTGTTGTTGTTGTTCTTCTAGCCAATACAGTATACTATTACTTATAGACGCTGGTCGTTCCTGCCTTCGAATCGTTGTGGCCTTTGACCAACCTACCGCGGAATAAAAGTGAACTGTTGACGCTCATGGAACAAAAGAAGGTGATTGGCTACAGGATGAACCGAGGCTGGAACCTTGGCCACAAGCCAACCAATTATCCTCATTGGGTTAAAGCTAGTGCGCCATATCAGGTAGATGACTTACTGTGATCGGTGACTTACGTAAACAAATCGGAAGTTGTGAGTTTGTGTTTATATGTGTGTGTGTGTATTTCTCTCTCTCTCTCTCTCTCTCTTCTCTGTGTGTGTTTTAACTGTGTGTAATAAGGCACAGGCACAGATAATCTTGAACCGTGGATTCAAACTCTGGACGTTTCTTCAGGGGATTGAACACCGGAGTGGCGACTTTTCTTGCTGAGACATGTGTAATGTCTCGCCAGTTCCTAAGCCGCCAAGCAAAATCAAAATGCGAATCACCTACAGCCGTGGAGTTTGGGACTAGAACACCCAATTCAGATCACGGCAGTAGTGAGAATGTTTAGATTAATTATCTTGTCTTGTTGAAGTTTGGGGTAGAAACCCCTGGCTGTCGCCTATTGGGCACAGCCACCTTAAATTAATTATTGCTTGTTTGTAGTTCGGGGAGTATCCCCAGGCTGTCGCTTGTTCGGCACAGCCTAATAGATTAATTATCTAAGCATCCCTATTATAACTACTTTTCAATTGCTGTATCTTTCTTCAAAGCAATACTATATAAACTATATAACCCAATTGTCACTGCCTTCAAAGATCAGTTTTTACAACAGGCAGGCGTACTATTAAAACTGTTTAGCTTAATTGCTATTAAAAGACTGACATCTGAAGCAGACCGTAATAGCGCGTCATAGCTTCGATACTGTTTGAACTGTTATCATTTTCAACCTGACCTAATGTCTTCTATTTTAACTATTGTAGTAATAAAGTTCTTAAATGTTATTTATGACAAGCAGATTAGAGCTAATCTTGAATGCCACAGTACAAACTGGACATAACTGGACCTAGGAAAGATAATTCTATTCCCACATACAACCAAGGTGAATTTTTTAAGCTGTTACATAAAACCCACCAACCGCGCGAGTGTGTCCAATGCCACCGCTCGAGATGCGATGCAGTGTTTCTATTCCTGAGTCAGGAGTACTTATAATGCTTTAAGAGCGTACTGTGTCTGCTATCGTGGGTGGCTGACCACGTTAAATGGCGCTGCCGTCTCCACTGAATTATTTAAAATAAAGGGGGACGTTAAAAACCCCCTGAGGACGTAAAACACTCTGGCAGTGACCACCCTCAGGGTATTTCGGCTCCATCTTTCCGTACTGCTCCC